>OU015490.1:94872385-95249885 GCA_907164885.2 Dolomedes plantarius
GCAGGAGGACATCCACCACCTCTATCTATCTATTCCAAGTCGAATAACTGTTTGCATAAGGGCCAGAGATAGACCAACGCATTATTGACTTTTTCACTCTGTGAAGCTCTTTCTCTTGAATAAATCATCCAATTTTAATGTAATTATTTTAATATTTTCTTTGTCAATTATTTTCGTTGTTATGCACGTGACGCAAAATTAATTTAAAGTATCACAAAAAGAAAAGAAATCTCGTGATAAGCATTTAATAAATTAAATTCAAAACTTTCCAGACGATTACTGTTTTGGAAGTTAATGTTCTGCTGATTTCCAGTAAAAGCTAAAATCATTTGAAAACCACACACCAGTGTTCCACTCACACGCAACACTAGAAACCCCTAAAAGAATGCAAGAATAAAACGTTTAAAAAATATAAATCTATTAATTTAAATAATTAAACACACACAAATGTATAAATTACGCAAAAGTTTACTTAAATTCTTTAATCTGTCTACATCTCTACATCTTTAATCGTCTACTAGAAATATTTTCGGGGCATTTATAGAACATGGTATATTTCACTTTTGAAAACACGCATTAAATGAGCATCATCTCAATGAGAAATTTGGCAATACGGGACAATCCACGCATTGTCTATAGACACTTGCTATCTTTGGCTATTATTTGATCCGTAATATCTGCCTGATATGCCGTATGTTTCTAAACGCCATTCCCGAATGAAGAAATCGTGTAGAGGAGGCTTCTGCAACATGTGGACAGTAACAGTTGTTTTGTGACAACTGACTGAAGTGGTGTCATCTTTGGCTATTATTTGATCCGTAATATCTGCCTCATATGCCGTATGTTTCTAAACGCCATTCCCATATGAACCACAGCCTAATTCCTTTAAAATGGTACAAAATGAGTAACTCCAGTTAACCATGTAATCCACTACTGCTACAGGGGCATCAAAATGTGAGAATACAGAGTTTAAATCAGGCAAAACTGCAATTATGGTGTACATATGACACCTAACTTCTCCAAAAATCTTTGCCTTTGTGATGAGACTCATAAGTGATTTTTGTTTTTGATGAAACACTCTTGCTAACGAATCATGACGATCCTGTGGTTTTTGTCCAACTATTCTTGCTGTTGTTGTCTGATTTCTTCCAGTCTCGCTTCTCTTTCCGGGGTAAAGATTCGGAAAATCATTCGGAAAAAGCTGAAAAGTAAACAATACCAAATCAATTTAAAAATTAAATACAGTATAAATAACGTAGAAAAAATAACAGTATAAATTACACAGTATGAATAAAAAGTACAGGCTGCGGCCAGATATGCTCAGGCCAATAATACAAAAAAAATTTTAAATCGTAGTAAGCAATGAAAAACATTTTACACACTTCAATAATAGCAAAACAAAACATGATTGTAAAATAGAAAGGAAAGTTAAAACAGAAGTAAGAAGTTAAATTCTAAAAATATAAATGAGGTATAAATCAGCTATCGATTCTAATTTATGAATCATTTATCAGGACATGAAAAAATTACTGCATGTAAAAAAAATTAACCTTACCTCCATTAATTTCAACACTTCTTGACCTGTGGCTTGTCCAATCGTGTGAAATATAATTCTTGACAATAAATCTTGTTAACCTAAACTGTTATTTGTGTTATTTTTTAATTTAAAAAAGTTATGTTCTCAAAATATGACAATTAAGAAAAAGATATCATGGAGAAAAAATAAATCGTGCTACTTAAGAAAGTCATACCACAAATTTCTATAAAATTAATGTGCAACTATATTTGACGTACAAAATAATGCATATGTAATACATTGCTAACATGTTTTAACATCAAAAGTTTCCACAATCAAAAGCTAAAATTAGTTTAAATTATTAGCTTTAGGATTTTATGCAGAATGATAGATGTTTTAGCTAAATTTCATTAAAAATTACTTCAAATTGATCAATTTATAAAAAAGGTATGCTATTTACAGGTAAGTTTTTGTTTCTTTTTTTTATTTTTAAGTGCTACTTTAGCATAAAAGACCAAAAAAAAACCTTTATAAAATTATTTTTTCTCAAAGCTAAACACAAACATAATTAACAGTTGTTTTAAAACACCCCTGGTAAACATTGTTAAGTTTCGAAGTATTAGAATGATAATAAAAAATATTCCAGAGTTTCAGACAAAAGCATAAAAAGAAAGAGTATGCAAAAAAGTATCTAAATTAAACAAAAATTGACAGAATACAGAAAAAGTGAACACCGGCAAAAGTAAATAAAACGTTTCCTTGTGAGCATGCGCAGTTCTTATGAATGATTGATTCCAACGCCTAGAGTACCGCGTTGGAAGAACCGCGTATAAAATTTGTGTTGAAGTATCGTTCTTTAAAATTCAATTAAAAATCGAAATTTTAAGATAGAGACTTGAAAGGAGGTTTATATGAATTAGGAAGCTTTCATCTTCCAGATGATGCAAATATTTTCTTTGTAAGTTAAAAACTCGAATAGCATCGACCTTAGATCCTCAAAATTCGCGTAAATTTCTCGAAAAAGTGGGTTTAATATTTTGATGAAAATATTAGTCTGTTTTAAATTATTTTTAAACAAATGAGGTCTTGTTTGAAGGAGAAATGTCTTTAGTCTTAGACTGTAAAAAGATCAAAATTCTACGATCATTTTTTGCCGAGATATCGTAATCTGAAGTTAAAAAACATAAAATATCTCACAAAACATGAAATAAAAAATTTTCTAGAATAAAATTTAAAATTCGGGCTTCGAGATGCACTTTCCCATAGTCTGCACTACCCGTGTACCAAATTTCACTGCTGTAAGTTTCACAGATTCGCCTGGGGGCCGCCCACACACACACACACACGCAAACATTCGCTTTTATTAATAAGATGTAATGCTTATTACTGTAATCTTAAAGATGGGAATAAGCTTCAAAGTTTAATTGTTTACTTAAAATACCTTTTTAGATGCCACAACAGAAATTGTTCGTTTTACCTTCAAGGAAACTTCCGAAATGAGTTTTGTTCTGTAAGAGAGGAAAAGCTGGAGGTATTCCTAATTACAGATGGCGTTGCCTGGAATTTTAAGAATGCTTGTTAACCAAAATCAATTTAAAAATTAACACAGTATAAATAACATAGAAAAAATTGACATTTTCTATGTTATTTATACTGTGACATAACCCATGACACCGGCTTCGTCCGTCTAGCCCAAGGGTGGCGAACCTTTTTTGATCAGAGTATAAGCTTATCGAAAGAAATGTTTAATGAAGCCGTCCACTGTCGTCACACAATTTTATCTAAGTAATCATTGGATAAAGAAAATTAAATGCTAATTTTGTAAAATATGGATGGCTTAAAATGTTCTCTTAACTGCCATCGATGGCACGCGTGCCAAAGGTTCGCCACCCCTGGTCTAGCCGGTCGGTTTAGGGACCCGCTCCCTTCAGCAATCATTGTCAGAGAGTGGAAACAGTAAAAAACAACGAATCAAGGTGTCTAAATTTTGTGGCTACGTATCCCATGTCCTGCAAACAGTCGCAGTCAGAAGAAAAATTCTCCCCCCCCCCCCCTCTCCGGCGAGAAATTTCGTTCCGTCCACCCCTCCATGGGCGAAAAATTCTTTCTTTGAGACTTTCCCCCTCCCCGCGTATGGGTGAAGAAATGGTTTTTCTTCGAAACCGCATTTGAAGGACCGAGTAGGAAAATTTGTGTTGACGTATCGTTCTTTAAAATTCAATTAAAAATCGAAATTTTAAGATAGAGACTTGAAATGAGGTTTATATGAATGAGAAAGCTTTCATCCTCCAGATGATGTAAATATTTTCTTTGTAAGATAAAAACTCGAATAGCATTGACTGTAGATCCTAAAAATTCGCGTAAATTTCTCGAAAAAGTGGGTTTAATATTTTGATGAAAATATTAGTCTGATTTAAATTATTTTTAAACAAATGAGGTCTTGTTGGAAGGGGAAATGTCTGTAATCTTAGATTGTAAAAAGATCAAAATTCTACGATCATTTTTTTGCCGAGATATCGTAATCTGAAGTTACAAAAACATAAAATATCCCACAAAATATAAAATAAAAAATTTTCTAGAATAAAATTTAAAATTCGGGCTTCGAGGTGCACCTTCCCATAGTCTGCACTATCCGTGTTCCAAATTTCACAGCTGTAAGTTTCACAGATTCGCCTGGGGGCCGCACGCACACACGCAAATATTCGCTTTTATTATTAAGATAGTGTACGTATTATTCTACTGTCAGGTAGCAGTAATGAAGCTAAGGGAATCGAATGTGCTTTTGGGGGGAACAGCATAAGTGTCAAAACTTGCAGAAATTGTAAAAAGGGCAAATTCTTGGAGCGCGTTTAAATTGGAGTATCTGTTACTGAAACCCCCAGGCTAATGGGTGTTTTTCGAGCTATCGTATCGAAAGTCATGATAGCATACAGAGTACACGGAGAAACATCCTTTGCCAAACAGAATAGTTGACGAAAGGGAGAGCTGAGTGAAAGAGACGGACGAGGTGTTGAAGCGGATTTTGACACGAAGAAAGATAACAACTGCAATCAAAATGTCCGAAGATCTCAATCGGCATCTGCATGTTCTGGTATCAACCATTTGAGGTAGAAGGGAACTTCACAAACAAAACATTTAAGGAAGAGTAGTTATTCCGAGGCCACTTCTAATAGATGCCAATACAAAATATCGTCCACAATGGTGCTACGTGCGCAAATACTGGTCGAGTAATATGTCAGAAAACGTCATTTGGTCCGACGAATCATTGTTTACATTGATTCTCGCAACAGGACGTGCGTATGTCTGGAAAACACCTACACAAGCGTAAGATTCTGGCTGTCTCATCTCAACTGTCAATCATAGAGGTAGATCTATCAGGGTTTGGGATGGGATCTCATGGTTTTCTTCAAGCCCTATTGTAAGCCTGAAAGGGAGATTGAATGAGAAGGACTATGTCGAAACTTTAGCTCACTAGTCCATCCTATGGTGCAAACATTGTTTCTTGCAGGAGATGGCGTTCTCCGGTATGATAATCCCCCTATACATACAGCTAAATCTATCAAGTATTGAAGAGCATGAAAAAGAAGTCAAATACCTTATCTTGCCCTGTACAATCTCCCCGACTATAAATCATTCAACCACTGACAAAGGTGACCCTGCCCGGTATTAATAAAGGTTTATATATATATATAAAGGTTTATATATATATATATATATATATATATAAGTACGCCCTAAATATCCCCATCTTCAAATATTAAACTGGGTTCTTGCATTATTAAAACAAAACCTAAAGTTTTTTCAACGCTTTCGTGTTGCTAGGAATATAGATGAATGTTTAGCTTCCCTTCCTTTATTTAATTTGAAAAGAATAAATGAAAGTACCATAAGGGTAAATAA
Source organism: Dolomedes plantarius (assembly GCA_907164885.2). Lineage (NCBI taxonomy): Eukaryota > Metazoa > Arthropoda > Arachnida > Araneae > Dolomedidae > Dolomedes > Dolomedes plantarius. The sequence goes on from OU015490.1 coordinate 94,877,802, forward strand.
CAAAGGTCTGTGACCAAAAAACTGACCATGTTTTATGCTGATTTCTATAGATTTTTGAACGATGCATTCTATAAAAATATGGCAAATATTCAATCACATCAGATTTGTCTGAAAAATTCGCTTATTGAATGACTGTGAGAGGGTTTTTAACAGGATATTTATCGATAAAAATTTTGATAATTTTCATTCAAAGATCGAAATTTGGACAGATTCTTGTGAAAAGTATTGAGTAAATAGATGAAATAATTAAATTAAAACTCTTAGTTGTTGTAAAAGTTAGGTGTTGTCCCAAGAAAATACCTTCGATTCCCATTCCCGTCTTCTTAGAACCGGAAAATAGGTGCTGTCGAAAACTTGTTTACCCTGGATCATTTCAGGTTCAGATCGGATATATCTGTACATCTATATATATAAAAGAGCTTGTCTGTTTGTTTGTCCGCTATAGAATCATAGACTGTTTCACCCACCGGGACCAAATTCGGCACAGTTAATGTTTTGGACCCGAGAAACTTAAATCAGGAAAAACGAAATTTGGGGCTCAATTAGTTTTTTTTTAATTAATTTTTTAATGTTTTTTGTGCCCGATAGAGGTGCGTCTACCCCCTGTGGTTTTCCCTCAACCAGCTGCGTTAAGAGGGGTGGTTTGAGAATGACGGAGGGGGGGGCAGGGGGTTTCAAATTCCAATGTGCGGGAGAAAGAGGGTTGGGAATGACCTTAAAATCAGACGAAGGTCCGCAGGCTCAAAGTTTCTTTCTTTCTTATTGTTTGTATATCATTTCAGTAGAAACGTGCTAAGCGCATTCTGTCTGGCCAGATGAACATGAAGAGCGGGAGTGCAGCCCAGTATTTTTTTGATGGAATGCATGAAATATTTTATATCTATATATCTACCCGGGCAACGACGGACAATAATGCTAGTTTCCCATATCTTGGAATTAACTGGTACAAGTATTTCATAGCACAGGTACCCATGAAAAATTGCCTATTCAATTTTTCTGGTAAAGGGGAAATCTAGACTACTCTAGTGCGTTTGTGGGTTGAAGAAACAATTTGACGTACAATGCGATTCATCCTATTGCCGAATGTTCATTGATTCTCCTAAAATGAGCCTTAAGTCTGTTGTGTACTAACCCTATTGGAATCGCTAACCTCGGTGTTAAGCTATGAAGAAAATGTACCAAGGATTGCCGACTTGGATTGAAAGATTTTTTTTAATTGTTGCCGTAATAGAGAAAGAAATTTTACCCCTTAGAGCATTCTTAGTTTTAAAAAACTGCAAATAATATTTTAAAATTTAAATTATTTGGGGAAAGAATCTGGTATATTGTTTTTTAAACGCTCAGGAATTCCTCTGATGGACGGAATTTATAAAATGAATCCTGTTGCAAGGTAAAAAAAAGTTCAGGCAATGTGAAAATACCATTTTTATTGGATTTTCAGCATTTATGTAGCTGTAAATAGTAGACAAATTTTCTCCATAGGTTAACATTGAGTTCAGCGAATCCAATAGGGTTAGTACACAGCAGCCTTAAAGCAGTATTGCTACACAATGGAAATGAATACGCCTCATTTCCGGTCGGATATTTCGCTAACCTGAAGGAAACTCTCGAAAATGCCTTGGTTCGTCGCGTTGCCGTGGTTCGTGAGAAAATACGGCACAATGAGTGAAAGTGGTTAATAAGCGGGGATTTCACAGATATTAAGCCATGGGATAGCCTTGACAAAGGATCTCACTGGAGTAAAATAGGCTGGCCACATCGAGGCTGGACACTTTCAAGCCTGGTGAAAAAAATTAAAATGTTATCCAGGTAAATTTGGTTCCTCGGAACAAGATTCCTTTACTATCCCTTCGTATAAAAGACTGATAAAGCAATTCATTAAATATCTCCCCCAAGATGGCTAATGCGTCAAATACCTGTGCTCAGAGTTCCCAGCGTTATCTGAAGCCAAACTAAAAGAAAGAATCTTCACTGGTCCTAACATCCGAAAAATTTTGTCTGATAGTACATTTTGTACTCAGACCCCGACTGAAATGGGAAAGGAAACTTGGCTATACCAAAAGGAGCCCATACAAAAATGTTTAGGCAATCACAAGGTTTGGTTTGGTTTGGTTTAGAGCGCTATAGTCAACTTTTTGCTAAACGAGGACTAAATAGACCGGGACCTGAAGTTTAACCCTTTGAGGGGCGTCATTTTCACAGTGCAAACGCCTAAATGTAGTTTTTTCACTTGCATTCAATGTATTCCAGTTAAATGATCAGAATATGGTTACTACAGCCGTCTGTCATCAGTTTAAAGAAGTAAAAACATTTTGCATCCTTTAATTGGAAAACTTTTCAAGATTCTTTAGGTTAAAGACAATGGGGGAAAATTCTGCACCATGCAAACGGTGGAGGTTGTTGCCCCTGAAAGGGTTAAAGCCAATTCCATACGGTTACAAACATCCGTGAACCCGCAGAATCTGAACAGTATCCCAGCGTCCTAGCCATTCGGCCATCACACAGTGGCAATCACAAGGATTCAAACCAGTGCTCCGCAACCGCCGTGCCGTGGCACACTAGTGTATCGCGAGGTGATCTTGACTGTGCCGCGGTGATTTTATCGATAATAATAATAATAAAAATTAACCACCGCACTAGTTAGAAATTTCTCTAAGTAAAACATTCCTCTAACTTTTTGCTAATATGAAATTTCTCTGGGTCGAAATTATACAAAAAACAAAAACATGTAGTTACCATATATTGTATGTATGCTCGAGCGTCATATTTCTAGATTTCAGTTAAGAAAGAATATCCACAAATTTCTGACAAGTCCATTGCAATTTTGCTCCCTTTTACTACAACATACTTATGCGAACAAAGTTTTCGACCCTGGTTCTAATTAAAAATGACAAACGATCGTGTTTAAAGGGTTTTGATGAACTTCAGGTAGCTCTTTCTAATATATAGCCAAATATAAAACGTACATATGTTCATCAAAACAAGCTCAAATATCTCATTAATAAATTATTTATGTTTAAATAAACTTTGATTTATTAGGCTTAATTAAAGACCAAAAAACAAATTTTAATATAAAAATTTAAAGAGAAAATTTTTTTTACACTCCTGGCCACTGTAAATGCAACACCCTGAAGGAAACATGCAAATAACATGAAATTTACAACATGCATTAGCGGAGGTGAGATATGCAAATGATTAGAATTTCAGCGCAGACGCACATCACGCGCGCCTGTGGCACCACTTCAAAGCGCTATTTAAGGCTTGGAGATTTCGACGATTTCAAGTTCGGCAATTGTGTTTTTCTTGTGGTTTTTTCAAAAAAACAATCAATTATGCCTCGTCGAAAACAGCGATATCTTTTGATCAAGGATCCGAGTTCGAAAGAGGAAGGATAGTGGCCTACCGAGATTGTGGATTATCTTTCAGGGAAATCGGTAGTCGTGTTGGACGAAACCAAACAACTGTAATGCAGATATGTGATCGTTGGATGCAGGAGGGTACGACGGACCGGCGTGTTCGATCGCATCCACCTCAGCGCACCACTTCACGTGATGACAAGCAAATTCTGCGCATGGCAGTGACGGATCGCTCAGTCACATCACGAACCATAGCACAGCACATGCTGTCTCTAACGCATCATCCAGTGTCTGCGCGTACTATTCGACGCCGTTTACAGCAGAGTGGTCTGTCCGCAAGACGTCCATTGCTTTGTCTACCCTTGACGCAGAACCACAGACGTCTCCGCCGCCAATGGTGCGATGACAGAAGGATGTGGACGGCAGAATGGAATGAAATTGTCTTTACTGACGAGTCACGCTTCTGTCTGCAACACCACGATGGTCGCAGTCGAGTCTGGAGACACCGTGAAGAGAGGATGCTGAACAGCTGCGTTATGCACCGCCACACTGGTCCTGCACCAGGTATTATAGTATGGGGCGGTATTGGATATCACTCTCGCACACCTCTAGTCTGCATTGCCAGTACTTTAAACAGCCAGCGCTACATCTCCGAGGTGTTGGAGCAAGTTGTCCTTCCTTACCTTCAGGGCTTGCCCACAGCCATATTTCAACAGGATAATGCGCGACCACACATGGCACGCATTGTCCAACGGTTCTTCGTCAATCGCCAGATTGAATTGCTTCCCTGGCCGCCTCGCTCTCCGGATCTTTCGCCGATAGAAAACATGTGGTCCATGGTTGCTCTACGATTGACCCAGATTCCATCCCTAGCTGCCACAGCAGATCAACTTTGGCAACGTGTGGAAGATGCTTGGTCTGCTGTACCCCAAGAACTCCTCCAAAGTCTCTTTGAATCAATGCCGAGGCGTGTGGAAGCGGTGATCTCCATCAATGGCGGCTACTCTGGCTACTGATTTTGGCAGGAACCACACTTCACAGAAGTCTATAAATTTAATCATTTGATACTTGATCAACATGTTATCTACAAAATAAATTTTGTTGTGATATCTCTTGTCTTTCTTGGTGTTGCAATTTGGGTGGCCAGCAGTGTACTTGTAAACTATAAATTTTTGTTCTTCTGTTGGTGTACAATTCAAAATGATTTTTATATTATATTGATTATGATTATAATTATCTTGACACATAGAGTTATTTTGTGTTTTTTTATCTAATAAAAACATATACGTATTATTGTAATTTATGTATTTGCAAGCTTTTACTTGTGGTGTGCCGCGGAATTATCGAAAAAACGTTGTTGTGACGTGGAAGATAAAAGGTTTCGGAGCTCTTATTTAAACTACGAGCTCGTTGTGGAACTAGTAATGCTTAAAGCATTCTGAGTTGTAGGTTATAAAACTACATTTCTTGCATTCCCGCGTGGACTACTTCCCTACAATTTGGGGGCATCAGCTAGGAGCAAGGGTGAAGATTCAAATCAGGATATTAGAGATATGGAACTGAGATATCGAAGTCGCAGGAATGTAAAAATGATCGGAGACTACTGCTGGATGCTTGCGGAATTCTGTGGAGACCCCTGACAATCGGAAACGCACCTATGCTCAACATAAAAAGAGATATTGCATAAGAGTTATCACGAAAAACTTCTATGCATTTATTTTTATTGAAATGGTTCGTATATATTTCAATACAAATTTCATGAAATTAATATTTAAATTTATATTAAATGTTTTGCTTTTTGTTTACCTTTCTTTGTCTACCGCAACCTTAATTATTATACTTTATAGTCCTTAATTGCTTCAAATCTCTGCGTCATGGAACAAAATGAGTAAAGGCTCCTTCACTTAGAATCCGTCAGCGTCAATCGCTAAAGATGCTGTTGGCGCTGAGAAGAGAACCTGTTTGCAACGAGTTAAAAACAATGGCCGTCAGACAATCAGATGCGCTCTACGCTTCAGTAGCAAAAGCAAGCGGAACAGGTTCTCTTCTCAGCGCCAACGGAATCTTTAACGCATGACGCTGACAGAATATAAGTATGTGAACAGTCCCTAACATTTTCGGTCTGAGCGGGAAAAAAAACAATTGTCACTTCAAACATCCAGGTCAGTTTTTAAAACAATTCTTTTTTTTTCAGACCTGTGTATTTGTAGACCTACCATGAGTTATGATATATCTTGATTATAAGAAATATTTATCAATCTAACCACCATGAATAAATAATTTATGACATCTATTCATAAATAAAACTCGCATATAAATTATAAAGTAATCAAATTAATATGGTAATGGATTTTTAATAAAACGATATATTCTGCTGAAAAATGAATCACAAAGTTCTTTATTTCAGAATCCTTAAATCATAGTTTAATTTCATAAAGATTCGAAACGATTTATTCTTATGCTCACTTGCCTATTTTAACCCTTTCAGAGGCAAAAGTTACAAAATGTATTACTTCTTTAAACTGATGACAGATGGCAGCACTAGCCATTTTTCTGCTCATTTAACTGTAATACATTGAATGCAAGTGAAAAGAAGACTAGTTTTAGGTGTCCCTCAAAGGGTTAAAGATAATATAAAAATTCTATGCTTCAGTTATAATTTACAGTGGGCATTTTTGCGGTAGTTTCAGTGTCAGTTATTTCCTCTCTCATGTCGCAGTTACATTAAATATTTCAAAAGTCGCAATTCTGAATTGCACTTTCACTAGTTTGATTCTGATTAAATTTGATTCTAATCTAAATTATAAGTACGAAACTATTCGTCATTTATACATTTGATCACGAGTTTTGAGAAGGTATTCATACTTAAAAAGTAATTACATTCTATGTATCACAGAAATATTAGAAATAAAATTTCTTTGAAAAATACAATATTCTCTAACTGTCCATTGTACCAATTTCCCGCTTGGTGAGAATACTTCATTTTAACATTTTTATGATAAACGGGCTCGGTGGTCAGTTGGCAAAGGCAGCTGAACGTATGCCCGTTGCTGCAAATTCCTCGCCGTGTTCACTAATGGCGGCTGGTGCACGTAAAATCCGTCGTGGCTGAAGAGTCCTCCAAGTTCTCAAATTTACCTCTGGAAGTGCGGGGTCAAGTGCTTAGGTCTAGGCACTTAATTCGGTTCTACATTACGGGACCGGCTTGTAGGGGAGGTAATGCTGGCCACCTCTACGGCGCCTTCTTAAATAAATGTCCCGCAGTCATGGCTGCAAGTGTAATGAATTAAGTTCCAAAATTGCCATAAGTAACATTTATGTAAATTTATAATTTTGGAATATTTTTATTCTTTGCCTACAACCTCCCTGAAGGATTTTTAAATAAGACCATTATAGTTTGACAATTAAAATCAAAATAGCCTTAAAAAAATTTCAGGTAGTCTCTTCTAAAGAAATTACCGTGGGTTATTAACGTAAGATTACTTATCGTTGCTTACCTCTTTTGTATGTATATAGGTATGTATGTGTTATGTATATATGTATCTATATATATGTACATATGTATATATATATATATATATATATATATATATATATGCATGTCAAAATTTTGGCGCATTTTGGTACTTTTCTGTTTAACTGTTTATTGCTTCTCCAAGCGATGCAGACTGGTTTTGGCGGGTTGCCAAAATTATAACTCGCGAGGTACGGACGGACGGTTTTAGCGTCTGAAAATTTACTTTCCGGAGGGTCGTTATGGAGGATTGTAATCTTACGTTAAAATACATTGGATAAGTAATTTTCGCTGAATATTTTGCATGCAAATGGTCCCTTTAATACAGCCTTACTCAACCTTTTTCTTTTCCCCGGGCCACATACATGTTTTCCAGGTTATGCGGGCCGTGACTTAGTACACTATACCTCATAATATAAATAATGTAAAAAATAAAACTCAAAACCTAAATGAATTAAAACGCTTATTTAAAAATGAGTGGGATTTGTTTTTATGCTGACACAAACTTTTGACAATTTTAGACAAATCAGGTGTTTATACTTGCTACATGCTACTCTCAATACATCATCGAGGTAGAAATCAGTAAGCTGATACTAATATACGTTCTTCACATATTTCATTTGGGAATTGGATGATTCACAAAGATACGTTGACGCGAAGAGAGTGAGAAGAGCGTGACACATTTTTATTCAGTTTTGTACGTTTTAGGCACTCATTTCCAAAATTAGTCATTACAAAAGCATCTGCCTGATAATAAGTGTGAGTGTTTCGGGCAGCATATAAAATCTAGGTGGGCCGCAGTTTGAGTACCCCTACTTTAATGCATTTTCTAAAATATTGTTATTCGATTTCTTCATTCATGACATATTACCCGAGTTTATTCCACAAAGGGCTGAACGATTTACACTGGTGTAAGAAATTAAGAGAATTTGCAGACTTGGTCGATTATCTCTAGAACTACTGTACCGATTTTAATGAAATTTGATACGTACATAAATTGATACAATACAAAAAAATGACCATTCAATAATTGTAATATACACACATGATCGTGCGTAACACTCTAAGTGTTGGAGTCGAAAGGTGTGAAACAGCGGTTGCAGAATAAATAAAAAATGGGTTAATAGATGGTGTTATTTTGCAGAAATCGGATAATTTCAAATTGTAACAGTAAAAATGAGTAACCACCAAGTTTAGATGATGGAATGAGGTGACGAATTGTGGGGAGGTTAGAAGCAGGCCAATCTCAAGTCCAAATTTGTAGAGAGTTCAATTTAACGCCAAGCCGTCGTGTGCAACTTATGGAAACAGTTCAAGGATACCGGATCCATCGAGAGAAAGCCTGGGCAAGGTCGTCCAAGAGCCACGACGGCCAGAGAAGATAGCCATTTGTCGATTAGAGCGAGGCGTAACAGGAGTACTACAGCTTCTCAGCTCTCTCATGACTTGTATGCAGCCACAGGAACCCGTGTATCAAGGGTGACTGTTTCCAAAAGACTTCATGAGAGGGGCTTGTTTGCAAGAAGACCTGCTGCTTGCGTCCCGCTCACTTCTACGAACAGGAGAATCCGTTTACAATGGTGCAGAGGTCATAGAGATTAGAGTATGGATCAATGGGAGACCGTTCTCTTCACTGATGAGTCCCGGTTCAGTCTAAACACCGATTCTCGCCGTACGTTCATATGGAGAGAACCAGGGACCCGCTACCTACTCTCCAATGTCCAAGAAATCGGCCATTATGGCGGAGGAGGTTTAATGGTCTGGGCAGGCATCATGTTGAATGACCGAACACCTCTCCATGTCTTTGAAAGAGGCACTGTGACTGGTGTGAGGTATAGGGATGAGGTCTTGGAGCCCTATGTTCGCCTTTTCAGGGTTGCAGTTGGCCCTGAGTTCATTTTAATTTAGGATAACGCGAGGCCACAGCTCTGCTGGTCGGCGAATTTCTAGAGAGTGAGGATATTCACCGGATGGATTGGCCAGCCAGATCTCCAGACCTTAACCCTATATAGCATGTCTGGGACGCTCTGGGGATGGCAATTGCAACTCGCAACCCCCTCCGAGAACCATCCAGGGAATGAAAACAGCGTTTCTGAACGAGTGGGACCAATTGCCACAGGAAATGATAAACTGCCTTATTTCAAGTATGAAATCACGCTGCGACACCTGTATATCTGTAAGAGGGGACCATACCCCCTATTAACCCATCTATTAACCCATTTTTTTGTTTATTCTGCAACCGCTGTTTCATACCTTCCGACTCCAACGAGTGTTACGCACGATCATGCGTGTGTATTACAATTATTGAATGGTTATTTGTTTTGTATTGTATCAATGTATGTACATATCAAATTTCATTAAAATCGGTACAGTAGTTCTAGCGATAATCGACCAGGTCTGCAAATTCTCTAAATTTCTTGCACCAGTGTAATTAGCGTGATTTATCATCGAGTCATTATACAATGTATTTCCCAAGGATCTTCATGAACATTTGGTAATGCATATTAAAAATCACCTCTTTTTCTTCTTAGTAATATTTATTCGTATTGTCTTAACGGTCCTAATTTCGTTATTGGAGTTCATTTAGAGTTTATAGTCGATTAGAGTTTATTGCACAAGGAGCTGAAGGATCTAATTAGTGTGATTTTTTATCAGGACATTATACAATGTATTCCCAAGGATCTTTGATAGACATTTTGTAATGCATATTAAAAAACACCTGTTTTTTTTCTTAGTAATATTTATTTGTATTGTCTTATCGGTCCTAATTTCGTTATTGGAGTTTATTTATAGTTTATAGTCGTTTAGAGTTTATTGCACAAGGAGCTGATCAATCTAATTAGTGTGATTTTTTATCAGGACATTATACAATGTATTCCCAAGGATCTTTCATAAACAATTGGTAATGCATATTAAAAAAACACCTGTTTTTCTTCTTAGTAATATTTATTCGTATTGTTTTAACGGTCCTAATTTCGTTATTAGAGTTCATTTAGAGTTTATAGTCGTTTAGAGTTTATTGCACAAGGAGTTGAAAGATCTTATTAGTGTGATTTTTTATCAGGACATTATACAAAGTATTCCCAAGGATCTTTCATAAACATTTTGTAATGCATATTTTAAAAAACCACCTATTTTTCTTCTTAGTAATATTCATTTCTACTGTCTTAACGGTCCTAATTTCGAAATACTTACTTCGCACGTAAAATGGCGTATTTCATCAATTGTTTCGATGTACTTTCTTCCAGACTGAAAAAGTTGTAGTAGAAAATTCCATCGTAACCACGGAAATGGTAATCTATAAACACAGAATTCCGTCGCTCTGAAAGAAACCAAATGACCGAAATAGTCAAAAATTAGATATCATTGCAGACTATTACATTAAAAACTAATCATTCTCATAAGTAAAGCAATAATAAATATTGTTAATAGTATAAAATACAGGGTCATTGAAAAAGGTGTCCGTGATTGCAAATTGAAATAAAGAACCATATTATAGTACTCATGATGGATTTTTTTTCACCAAAAGATACAGAAACTAATTAAGTTAGGACATTATCTAGTAGGTTTTGATATAAGCACCCCTAGTCGTTCGTCACACATCTAGGCGATAGTCGATCTCCATACAGGTATGCTCGATCATAGGAGTCGCAGCCGCTATTGCAGAAGTGATTCTGTCCGATAAATGGCGTAGTCCCGGATCTTCTCAGAGTACACAATGTTTTTCAGGTAACCCCATATAAAAAAGTCTAGAGGGGGCAAATCGGGGCGTCTTGATGACCAAAAAATTGGACCATCACTTCCTATCCAACGTCAAAACTTATGTAGGAGGAAGCCCGACGTCACAGCGTGGGCGCATGCCCTCAGCGCAATCACGGTTACCCTGAAGTGGAAAAATGAAACTCCCAGAGTTAACCTTTTCCTTACGGGGTGGGATAGCATGTATCCCAAGAATACGAGTCCAACAATGAATAGATGAATATATATATATATATATATATATATATATATATATATATATATATATATATATATATATATATATATATATATATATATATATATATATATATATATATATATATATATATATATATACGAGGTGTGTTCAAAAAGTATCGAACTTAATTTTTCCCCCGTAAACCAATGAAGCGCGGGAAACTTTCTTCAGCGTAGATGTAGAGGGGACAGTCATGTGCAGTCGTGAATTTTTTCACGCCCGCAGAAAGCGTCAGTCGCTGGCAGTCGGCCTACGAGGGAAGACGTGTAGTAGGGTGGAGAGAAAAAACTTTTTCTTCGAAAAAACTTTTCTTCACATTGCCTTAGTCATATTTGGTGTGAAACTGGCTGAAACAAATTTTCTCCAAATTTCAGCTCAAAATGTTGCCATCTTGAGGTTCCACAACTCAAGTGAATATTTGTATTGCCTTCTTTAAAAGTTTTTAATGCCTTTTTATCAAAAAATAATGATTAATTAATTGAATAATTAATTAATTTTAAGATAATATTAATTAATATTTAATAGTAATACTTATTTAATAATTAATATTAATTTTAATATTTATTGTCAAATGTCAGTGCTAGAAATGGCATTTCATACATAAATCGCAATTTTGTACTTCAAAAATCTACTAAATGGCAGCACGTTTTCTATTCTGATAGCTATTTTATCATGACCTAAGCAGGCACGTGACTTTTATTGTGCGGAATGATTCGTTTTTGCTACTGTTGTCTTTCTTTTATGCTTGTCTTTGTTTCAACAACTTGTTTCTAATTTGTAGTTTGAAGCAATAAGTTGTATCAATCGTGATTTATATTAATACGGATTTTTAATTAAAACATAAACATAAACATGACCTCAACTAGAAGTGAAACTTTTTGCAGTGTTTTTGGAACTCCATTACATCTGAAAGAGACAGTGTTCCCCTCGTATACTGATTTAATGAAGCATTTCCTATGATATGTTGTGGAGGAAGGGGAACAAGAAAGATCATTCTGTAAAAGATATCAGTGAAATTGTTTTCAGCATTATCAGCATTGAAAGAATTGGGAAGAAAGACTCATTTCATTGCCTGTGGTAGGTCATCAAGAAGTTATTCGTCTTATTAGAAATGACAATGAAAAGTACAAAAGTATAAAAAGAATGCCCAAATCTCGAATAGGGGCTGACAAAATTTGGAAAGATTTTTTGACCAAGCAAACAGTAGATATTTCTGTATGCAAATGTTTAAATTACGAACAATGCAAGTGTTCCGTGAAAGTTCCAAGTATGTAATGAAACTTTTTAGCAGACCAACGGCATGAGAGAAAAATGGCAATAGGATCTATTGACATTTCTGCAACTCAAAAACTGAAGCGGATAAGAGAATTGCAATGTAAAAGGGAAAATCAGGAAGCTAAAGCAAAGGAATTGAAAAATAATGCTCCTTCATCTAAAAATATTACAGATTTAGAAGCAAACGCCGTCTGATTCAGAATTTGAAGATATCTCTGAAGATGATGACGATTACGTTAGTCATGAAGCCAAATGTCCGAAAACACCTGACGATGAATCTCCCTCAACCTCCAAGACAGGCCAAATGAGAATATCACTGCCAAATGTTGCTTGTGATAGAACGGGAGTATCGGATAGATCAGCTGATATCATTGCATCCTCTGTGCTTCGTGATATAGGGATTGTATCCAAAGATACTCCATCTAAAGTTATTGACAGGCGTAAGCTGGAGGAGAGAACGTAAAAGGTACGATCACAGCTGAATTCTGCACAAGTAGCACAGTCTTTGTACGTCATCTACATCGATGAAGAAAGGACGAAACTATAGTGCAAAAAAAGAAGGGAAGTTCTTTATATAAAGGGAAGTACTATAACTGTGGAAGAGCATATTGTTTTGTTGTCAGAATCTGGTTCTGTTTATATAGGACATGTGACTCCGGATTCTGGGTCTAGTGCGGATATTATACGAAGCATCATCAACTTCGTTACACAGGAAACGATTACACTTTTGGAACTGGTTTCCGTTGGGTGTGATGGAACGAACGTCAACGTTGAGAATAAAAATGGTGCAGTTAGACGACTTGAAATCTTTGTTGGCAATAAATTGCACTGGTTTGTATCCCTATTGCATACTAACGAACTACCTCTTCGCCACCTTTTTCAGAAGATTGACGGAAAGGCATCTGGGCCACACCAGTTTTCCGGAACAGTAGGAAAATCTCTGCAAACGTGCGAAACCCTTGCTGTGACAAGTTTTGTTTCTATTCCAGTTGCTCTGCCTGAAATTGATAAAAATGACCTCAGTGCAAACCTAAAATACCTTTTCGATATTTCTAGGGCAGTATCCTCGGGGGAGTGCCTTCCAGATTTAGCAAACAGAAGTCCCGGAACGATGTCTCATTCAAGATGACTGATTACAGTCAACAGAATTCTGCGCCTATATGTGAGGCTGTAAAAGGCAAAGTGGTGTAAGTCCCATTTTCAACTTTTTGTATTTGAGGGCAAAAATATAGTCTCCATGTTCAATTTATAATGGAATTGCTAATAATTATTATTTGAAATATTATAATAATTATTATGAATTATAATTTGTTCAATTTATTGAGGAACTGTTTGAAGTTTTTGCAGTAAAACGCTTTTGACTTACACCACTTTATTTACTGACTTACACCACTTTGCCTTTCAACGCCTCGTGTGTCAACTGCCGAACCAACAGATCACTTTAAGCTCTTAGTAGAATATGTCATGAAAGTTTACGTGTCATCCTGGTTTGAAATAAAGAAAATCCCAAGAGCTACTCATGGAGTACGCCACCTGCACGGAATGATTAAAAAAAAAGCTCATTCTTACCAGAAGATTTTTTAAGTCAATTGTTCACAAAGTTATTCAGAGGAACTCTTATTTTGCTCACTCTGAAAACATTCTGTTGGCAATACTGTTAGATTAACGATCACATATTCGAGAACTTGGCCTCAGAATAATACTGAAAGCAAGAAAAATTGACTGGAAGGGGAAAATACACCAATTTGATCTTTCAAATTTAAATTTCGAAGCAGAGGAATATTTTGAAATGATTAACTGGGACAATCCTTTGGAACCACCAGCTACCATGAACCTCAGTGACGAAGACATAGAAAGTATGACCAGAAACGGTTCACAATTCGAAATAGAGAAGCTCCCTTGCTATTCTCAAGCAGTAGAGAGGCATGTGCGACTGGTAACATAAGCATCATTGGTAACATGTGGCTCAGAAGCCAGTGATGAATACATTAGCAGTGGAATCAAGTCACGAAAGGAACTTCCAAAGTTTGACACCAAAGATAATTATTTTGTTCCTCATGTGAAATCTACAATTGAAGACTGATTAAAGTAAATTCCAGGTTAGTGATATTTTTTGAAACGATGATGTTTTCCTGTTTCTTTTTTATAATTAGAACTGTTTTTGAGTCAGAAAATAAAGCTATTGTAAACATTAAAATTAAATAAAAAAATTTATTCTTTTTACTTTCGACATTAATATTCCTTTCTTTGACCCTCTGTGTGGAACCTGAAGACGATGAGTGATTGCGCTGGGATTTTTTTATCAGTGTCTTTTTTGCCAAACAGCACCATTTGTTGAGTCAGGAAATATTAAAATTTAAAAAAACATTTTTTTTGCCTATTTTACTCCACCCTAACGTGTAGTGAGCGGTCGTCGGATTTCAGTTTTTGTAAAAAAAAGTATCGAATCTTTGGTTGGCAAAAATACATTTATTGATTTGGAAATACATTTATTGATTTTGAAACACTTATCCCCTTCCAAGTAGTCTCCTTGGTAGTGCATACACTTCTCCCAGCGCTCCCCCCATTGTTGGAAACACTTCTGGAACGCAGTTTTTTGGAATGGTGAGAAACCGTGCCATCGCATTCCGCATGATGTCTTCTCTTGACTCAAATCGGGTCCCTTTTAGCGGCATTTTCAGGGTGGGAAATAGCCAAAAGTCACATGGAACCCTGTCGGGTGAGTAGGGAGCCTGAAGAAGCACAGGAACGTTGTGTTTGGTGAGGAAAGCCTGAATCTATGCTTTTGGCAAATTTTAATGCAATATCGTTGCTCAAGTTTTTTTGTCATTTTACAAAAACAGAAATCCGACGACCGCTCACTACAAGTCTTCACTCGTAGGCCGACTGCCAGCGACTGACGCTTTCTTCGGGCGTGAAAAAATTCACGACTACACATGAGTGTCCCCTCTACATCTAGACTGAAGAAAGTCCCCGCGCTTCATTGGTTTAAGCGGGAAAAAATAAGGTTCGATACTTTTTGAACACACCTCGTATATATGTGTGTGTGTGTGTGTATACATAATATATATATATATATATAACCCCTTTAATGGCCGTTCTTACAAAGGGGGTATGAAATTTCCCGTTCTAAAGAGGGAATCGAAAAAATGAGGGAATCGAATGTGCCCAACTGAAATCACGGACACTTTTTTCGATGACCCTGTATTGTATAACTCAAGAATTTTTCATATGCATAGTAATATTCATTTTAATGCTTATTTGAAGAGAGAAAAAAATCAGAAAATGCTTCTGAATAAAAGTAATTAAAAATTACCTTCTAGACCCATCATATGAGAAAAGCCTGCTTTAGACAAATTAAGTCGAAAAAACGTAACAAAGTCTTCCCTCAAAATAAGCGACTATTTATATTTTAGACCTTCAGTTATTAAAGGCATGCAAGGCAAAACTGGTTAGCAATTTTCCAAATTTATCGCCCCGGAATCGAAAACGCTAATGATCAAACCGTTGTTGTGGTTGTTGCTCATTCCCCCTGGCTGGAAGTATTCCAGACCAGGTCCATATAGACTTGCGAGCTGTGTGGGGGGTGTGGCCCCGGTTTTTTTTAATGGCACCGCAAGGGTCGGAGTTAGACCTAGCCAGGTGCCGCCTCAATTTTGACCAATCACCCCCAGGGCTGACATCTGGGTGAATCGTACCTTACCCACTGACCTCAAAGAAGGACTTCCCGGTCTACAGATTTAACGTGTCCATATCCGGCATAATACCCTCAGCACCTAAAGCAAACACGCTACCATTAGGCTACTTCTGGCATTATCAAATCGTGCACCAAAATGTCGATCATTGGCCTAAGGCTTTTAGAAAGATTTAGGCACCACTACATTTTTAACAATTTGGAGTTCAACCCTGAAAGTTTATTTTTTAAAGAAAACACCGGTCTTAGAGAAAATATTTTATACTTAAGATTATTCGAATAATGTTTTAGGGACTACGTCACGTTGTCATTTCCATCCTAAATAAATTGCGATAGGAGAAATTATATTATTAATGGGATATGACTTCTGCTGAACTTTGTGTTACTTATTGAGAGATTTTGAACACGAGTTCAACGATATAATCGGGTCCATTATTTTATTCCTACTTTATTATATTTATTAGTAATCACATTATAATTATATTTATAATTTAAAAAGTTAATATTTTATGCAAAAAATTAGATTTAAAACTTTTCGATTGTTTGTTGAAATATTGCTCACTCCTTTCAACAATGTCATATCTCAAAAATTGGCAATTTTTAGTTATGCTTGTTTTCAGAATGCCCAGAAAGAGTAGTACATCACTGCAAGATCGTTATATCTCACCGCTCAATATTTAGTCGCTAGAGATCAGAATAAAAATTTATTTTCAATACATTTCAATGTACTTTTAAACTTTCGAATCACTCTCCTGAAAAATCTTATTTTTTTAGATATGACGTTGTTGAAAGGAGTGAGCGATATATGTTTCACTGTTATCTGGAATCTACAAATAAAGTTAAAATTTCAGCAACGTACTTTTTTTGATAAAAATTGCTGCTCTATATGAATTTCAGCTGTTACCTAGTTAAGGAGGCAAAGCTACCATAACAGTAGTTTATGTTTGATTTTAAAACAATGGGGGTTATTTTGTTTAGTAGCTTCTACACAAATACATTTTTTTAAGTAAATCTCAGTTTATGCATACATGTCAATGTTTTTCCTGAACTCCCCGGTCCTCGATCCACCTTTATTTCTAATAAATTAGTGTCCACTTTTTATTGCACTTTATAGTCTTCATTAGTAATCGCATAGAGTAATCGCTAAAAATTTAACTATGTACATAAGCACTTGTTGTTGTTTCCAATCCCCTTGGAGTAGGAAAGCTGCTTACTACCTAAGTCCAAAGGACCTAGGTAGTAAGCAGCTTCCCTGTTAACACTTACATTTAAAACATGTTATAAACATTTAAAAAAGTTTTACTGATTGCTGTGATATCTGCTTCACTACTATGTGGAACCTTAAAATAATCTTAAGTGTTCTTCAACGTACATTATTGTCAAAGACAATAACTACTGCTAATGAGCATTTAAGCAACTAGACGAGAGTGTGCGACAAAGCAGGCTTATCCATCATGCACCCTCTAGGTCATCTCTCATCTTCCCATCTAGGCCATCTAGGTCATCTAGGTCATCTTCCAACCATGATATTCATTTTCCGTGTGTCCCCTCTCATGTGGGCCTATTTGGCAATGAGATGGCTGACACCCCAGCAAAGGAAGATACCGCTGAACTTTCACCAAGTTTTTCGGCTTTGGCTTATCTGGAGAGTTATTCCGTAAGAAATCTTTCATCCTTGGAGACTATACTTAAACTTCGAGTGCTTGGAGATCTACCCCGGTCCATGGCTGGTACTTTGGTGCCCGCCCTGGTAGAGCTCTTATCTCCAAGGATGATAGAGCTGAGCAGACTGCAATCTCTAGGTTTGTCAGTGGCCACTTGAGGTGCCTAAAATTTGATCGACAAAACAAAACTTTTCTCACTTGTAAAAAGTGTAATAATAAACTGGACACTCCTGGCCACGTCATGTCTTGCTTAAATTTATTTAGGGATGACTTTATTTCCGATCCACGCCTATTAATGCACCTCTGAGATTTATGGACTCATGGACCTGGTCTAGCGCCGCTAGACCATTAGAGATTAGAAACAACAACTTCTAATGCAAAATTTGAATGGACCTGGTCTAGAGTCGCTAGACCAGTAGAGATTAGAAACAGCAACAACAACTTCTAATGCAAAATTTGAATTCCTATTGTTAAGGCGCGCCCAGTTAAGGAAGAGATGATGCATACCTAAGAAAAGTTAGAGTTTTACTTTAAAACAGGGAGTGGAAATTTGTCGAGCAACTTTTATCTTAATTTACTTTCTTATAATTAAGAAAGTCTCAGATTATACATACAAGTCAATGTTTTTCCTGAAATCTCGGGTCTTAGATCCACAGTTTATTCCGTTCATGTCTAAATGTAATACAGATTCTGCAAATGAAAATAAAAGTAAAAATGAAGTAAGAATGTGCATTAAACTAAACAAAATAAGCGAAACACAATGTGATAGAGTTTACAAAACTTATCGCTGGAAAGTATATATATATATATATATATATATATATATATATATATATATCAATGATTATATAAACATTTATTTCATTATTTTTTTACTTTTATATCATAGCAACAATAATAGAATTAACATAGATAGTGTTTCACTCTTCTAATTCATAATGTAACTGAAATTTTATGTTTTACCTGTCATAACTTTAAATGTGGAATGTTTAAGAAGCTCCAGTAGATTCTCAATTGGCTTGTCCTCAAAAGCTTGAAGTTCCTCTACCAAATCAACACCACTCTCGTTGAAAATGTTCATTTTACCTTTGAGCACACCCAAATGAAAGGCAGGATTAATGAACTTACGATGAACCTTCCATGTTTCTTCTTCACTGAAATGATGATGAAATAGTTAGGGTTCAAGAACAATACTTTTAAAAGTGCAATTAAAACCTAAGAGCAACAACAGATTTCGCTTTCTACCGGCGTTGTCGACTTTTTGCAACATCTCAGTTTAACTCGATCATTTTGGACATTTTATTTTCCCCCTTTCTCACCCCCCCCCCCCATAACGAGGGGGGCTGTACTTACACGGCATCGGGAGTGTCACTACTCATTTCAGCGACCTCGAAAACTATGGATTTGACATTAATATCAGTCATTTTCGATTATTTTTGCAAGTCTCCGCCTTCCCACCTCCACCTCTAGGGGTGCTAGAGGTATCTTACCCCCCACAGAATTTTTTTCCAAATTGTAAAGCATATGTGCACCAAGTTTGGTTGAAATTGCTCCAAGTGTTCCAGAATTTTGCTTGAACGTACATACATACATACATTTATATATATATATATATATATATATATATATATATATATATATATATATATATATATATATATATGACAGGCTCACTACTTACACCCTTCCCAGTACGTAGTCTTACATCCAAACTTTTCTCCTTCTTAATCTATCTTTACTTAATTATTAAAGTTATAGCAGATATAGACATATAATATAATCTTAGTGTTTTCTCTTCTGAAGACATATAATAAAGTTATAGCAGTTATAGACATATAATATACTCTTAATGTTTTCTCTTCTGAAGACTTGCCTGATGGAATTAGCTACTCCATTTGTGTGCGTGCCTTCAGGGGGACGGGGGGGGAAGTTGTCAAGGATTTAGTGGGAAAAGAATGATTATTCTAAATTTAAAGGGGGCTTGGGAATTAAATTATATTCGTGCCGTAATTCGCCTCAAATTGTTCGTATTTCAAGACGCGAATTGGGAAAGGGAAATTCCCTTTTCATTATATAATCTTGGCGCCTCTGAGTTCTGCGGTCGAGGAGGAACATTTACATTTTAGCCTTGAAAGATGTCTGGCTCTGCGCATGTGCAGGGAGAGTTGACGAGCGGAGATGCCCGCGAATTTGGTTAGAGAGCGGAATAGAAGTCGATGCTATCAGATGTATTTCGCCTCGGCTCTAAAAAAGAAATGGCGCAAAATGAACGCACTGAGTTGGAGCTGTGGTTTACCTGACAAAGAATAAAACTGGATTAAATTGAACTGATGCCTGCTCAATTATTGATTCGATTACTTATTGCTACACCACCGGATATACCATGACTGCCATAATTTGTAAGATGACGGGCGTAGCCATACGCGTGTCAATAGCCGAGCAGGATTGAACTTCACGGGAAAAAAAAACCCGCCTCATTTTTTGGAATAGCACTACGGTGCGAAGATTTACAATACAAAGAAAAATATATAGAAGCATACCATTAATTCGAAAACAGAAGAAAAGGATTTGAACACAAGATTAAAGCTAGACGATAGTTTGGTAGACCAGCAAATGGCTCACGATATGAAAAAAGAGGATCCAAATGAAACAGTGAACGATGATAATGAAAATGACGAGAAAAATGAGACAGTTTGTGAAAAGAGAAGTCAAAAAGAAACAAGATTGAGAGGACAAATTTTGGAAAGAAACAGGACTGATATAACATTAGCAATACCACAATTCGATAACAGCAGTATCAAAAATATCTTTCAATGGTTCCAGTTGTTTAAAGAGAGTTGCAGCACGTTTCAATTAAATGAGAAATGGAAAAAAGAAAATTTAATGCGCTACGTAAGTCAAGATATTCAAGAAGTAATAATATCAACGGAATTATATAAAGAAGATTACGCAGTTATAAAAAAACAGCTTCTATCCATTTTTTCACAATGCCGAGAAGAATTACACATCAAATTTAGAGAGTTACAATTACAGGAAAATGATGACCTCTTCAAATATTTTAAAGAAAAACTTGAACTTGGAAAGCAACTACAAAAAGACGATGCAGAAATAGTAGAGACTTTATCGCTTGACTCGCCACATCACATGAGAACATTACTTTCGCTGCAGGACATCAAAAATCCGTTCGATTGGCTGGAAAAGGCCAAAAAGATTCACCTGCCAATCACCAGTTCCAGACAACAAAACTTTACGGAAGGAAGAAAAAATTATGCCGCAAGGGGTCATCGGAACTCCGGCGACAACGAATCAATGCGCCGCTGGACTGACACGGATAACAGACAGAGATGGAACACATACGAGAGACTCAGATATCAAAACCAAGACAACTACAACAAACCGCCTCGAAATTATGTGGAGCAGAGACGCTTTGAAAACCAAAAGTATAATAGTGGAGGGACTGTCAACATAGGATACCAAAATACGAACTACGCCAACAGAGACAACAGATGACTTTTGATTTCGGCTCGGGTGAGTGATAAAAATTTTCAATGCTTATTAGACACGGATTCAACGGTTACACTGATTTCACAGTCATTATTTAAAGTAATTAAAGATTTTAAAAAACTAAACTTAGAAAATATTGTGTTAAATCAAACTGATGGTCAGGTAACTGTTACAAATTTAATAAAAACAACTGTAAAAATTGGTAAAATAACTAGGGAAATTGAAATGTTGGTAATTAAAAGTAATTTGCCATATGTGTTACTAAGTTTAGAACATATGAGACTTTTTCAGCTAGAAATAAATTTAAGAAACTTAAAAGTATACCAATTTAATAAAGAAATATTACTGTGTAATGATAATAATTATGTTAATGCATATGCATTGAATGTTCAAAGAAAAAAAATTGGAAATTATTGTGATAATATGTATAATGGTAAAAGGTGTTATAAAAATAACAATATGTGTAATTTTAGAAATGTAAACAAAAATGTATATGAAAATAGAAAATATTTTAATCATTGGACTGTGAATAGTAATAGAGGGTATGATAAAGGTAGAAAATTTGTTAAGAGAAACTATTTAAGATATGATCACTCTCCTGAGCACTACAAAGGGACTGTTTACAATAATTATGTGAAAAGTAATGTGAATAATGTTTTTTCAAATGACTATGAAACCCTGAATTTTGACAATAACCAAAGAATGAGAAAATCAAATGTAAATTATGAGAATTCAAACAAAATAACAAGTACTGATTGTAATGTTCAAAATTTAAATGAGACATCAGGTATCCCCGATGATACATTGAATACTCTGTTATAGAGCCCGGTGATGCTTTGGACTTTGTGACACCAGAGCAAATATCCGAGGACTGGCCCCGATTAGAAAACATTTTAGATACTTTCGAACATATCTTTTCAAAAAATAAATATGATGTAGGAAAAATAAAATTAGAACCTCAAAGAGTTCACTTAACTTCAGAACTTCCAATAGCTCTTAGACCCTATCGTTCCTCACAAACTGAAAATTTGGAAATACAAAAACAAATAAATGAGTTGTTAAAAGCAGGATTTATTAAACCATCCCATTCACCATTTGCATCACCAGTGTGTTTAGTAAAAAAGAGAGGAGAAGGAAAAACTCGTTTATGCATAGATTATCGTAAATTAAATTCAATCACAAAATTTGATTCAGAACCTATTCCAAGAATAGATGACATCTTAGACCAACTAACACATGCAAGATACTTTTCAACACTTAACTTCGGGATATTGGCATATTGCAATACATGACAAAGACACAGAAAAATTAGCTTTTACTACAAATTTTGGACTATATGAGTGGCTCAGGCTCCCCTTTGGTTGGAAGAATACTCCCAGTGTTTTTCAACGAGCAATTAGACAAATTTTAAACAAGTATCAAATAAAATATGCACTAAATTACTTTGATGACATAATAATTTTTTCTCAAAATTTTAATGAACATATGAAAGACTTAGAAGAATTTTTTCAAATCTGAAAACAAGAAAATATCAAACTAAAAAAATCAAAGTGTCAATTTGCAAAGAAGGAAATAAATTTCTTAGGTTATGAGGTGTCACAAGGAAAATATTCTCCTCAAAATACAAACATTGAGACAATAAAAAAATTGTTACCACCCAAAAATGTAAAAGAACTCCAAAGATTTTTAGGTTCCATTAATGTATACCAAACGTTCATTCAAGATTATGCAAAGTTAAGATTACCACTCAACAAATTATTAAAGAAAGATGTAAAATGGAACTGGTCTCCTGAATGTCAAATATCATATCAAAAATTAAAAGATGAGTTAATTTCAAAACCAATTTTGACTTTATATAATCCAAATTATCCATGCTACTTGTACGTTGATACCAGTCAAGAAGCAACAGCTGCAGTTTTGAAACAAAAACATCCAAATGGACAATTACACCCAATAGCTTTTTATTCCAGACAATTAAGAAAACATGAGAAAAATTATGCCATAACAGAGCTTGAATGCTTCGCAATTGTTGATTCAATTGACAAATATCACTGTTATTTACTTGGCCAGAAATTTACAATACATTCAGATCACTCTGCATTACAATGGCTAAAAAATGTAAAGAATTTAACTGGCAGGCTATTTAGATGGTCATTAAAATTATCAATGTATGATTATGATATAGTGTATATTAAGGGAAAATGCAATCATGAGGCTGATATGTTATCCAGAAACCCTGTAAGTCATTTTGTTAATCAATACTGTTATTTCCTAAGCACAGATGAAATAATTAAAGGACAGTGGGATGATAATATAAATAACATTAAGTATAAAAAATATAATGGAGTCTTAACTATAAAAAAGAAAAACTTAGTCAAAATTGTAGTTCCGCCATCACTAAGAGTAAAGTTAATAAATTCAGCTCATGAAAAGTTCGGTCACCCAGGTGTAAAAAAGATGTTAAAGTTAATTTCCCCAATTTACTATTGGCAAGACATAATTGTAGACATAGCAAATTTTGTTCGTTGTTGTGAAACCTGTCAAAAGAATAAAAAATCAACTCAGAAAATATTTGGACTGATGGAGCAAGTGCCTGTGGCGAATGAACTATTTGACTTAATTTCAGTCGATACTGTTGGGGATTTCAATTATTACAATTCAACAAACAAAATATCTTCATCTTGTAATTGATCATGCAACCAGGTACATATGGACATTCCCCTCAAATAGTGTAACCAGTGAAACTTACACAAACTGCTTGAAACAAGTTTTCAATATTAAGGTTCCAAAACAAATACTCAGTGACAGAAATGCTGCATTCACTTCTTCCAGATTTAAGAAATTTTTAAAGCATCACAATGTACGACAATTATTAACCAGTTCGCATAGACCTCAGACAAACGGCAAGAATGAAAGATGTAATCAAACAATAGTAGCAAAATTAAGATGTAAAGTAAATTCTTCTTCGAAAAAATTTCCCTGGACAAAAATTTTAGAACAGGTAACTTCTGAATACAATAATCAACCCCATTCTGTGACTGGTTTTTCCTCAAACTACCTTTTATTTGGAATACTACCATATGATTCACATTAGCCCAATACAACTTCATTAAATTACCCACCTGTTGAGGAAGCTAGGAAAATTGCAGTGCAAAGAACTATTCAACACCATAAAATTAATAAACTAAGATATGATAAACATTTTGTTCAGTCAAATTTTAAAATTGGTGACTTAGTGATATACGAAGAATTTAAGTACCCAAATTCAAGAAAACTAGATCCACCTTATTCAGGCCCCTACACAATTTTAAATCAACTATCTAATGTAAATTTTGAAATTAACAGACCAAATCAATATACTGGAAAAGCCACCGACATTGTACATTCAACAAGATTAAGACATTTTCATCCACAAAATGAGTTTAAATTAAAATAAATTTCAGTTCCTGCAGCATTTCTTGGGGGGAGGGGGGAAAATAAGGAAAGTTTTGTACTAATTGCAAATAAAATTGAAATTGTGAATTTTAAATGTTAATAATAAAACTATGAAAATTAAATTGTATTTCTGAAATTAAGGAAAAGCTATAATATGATTGTATTGATTTTTTTTACTTTAACAATTGTATGATATGAGTTAAAATTTAAATAACTGTTGAAAGACCTTTTTCTAAATCTACAAAATCTGAGTATATTGAAATGTTTATCACTAATTTATAATGTTTTGAAGTGTCTTAAAGCTGAACTGTATGTGATATTTGCCCAATTATGACAAGTCTAATTCTTTTACCTTTTTAATTTCCCGCCGCCTGATTAAACGAAATTGTTTCTCTGCCATCCAAATACACCGCGCATGCCCACATGATCTCTGTGACGCATACACCGGAGATGGACCATAGGCGTGGCCACAGATGTCAATTAATCCAAAGGGAATTTCCCCGATTTCTCTCGATGTATTTCGAACCAAGATATGAGAATAGTGGCGAATTACGCCACGACAATAAATTAATTACTAAGCCCCCTTTAAATTTAAAATAATCATTCTTTTCCCACTAAATCCTTGACATATATATATATATATATATATATACACACAGACACATATATATATATATATATATATATATAATATATATATATATATATATATACAGGGTGTCCCATAATGATTGGGACAAACTTTAAGGGGAGGTAGTGCATGTCAAAAGGATTCAAAATTGCATAGCAACCCATGGTCGCAAACGTCATGGGAAAGTGATATCAGAGGTACAAGAAATGAAGGAATGCAAGACAAAGATTATCAGAAATGTTAATTGCTCATAAATATTACATATACTGGGGTAGATGATACTATTTCAAAAGGTTACAAAAGATGCTCAAGTTTCTACCATTACAAGAGATGCAAGCGTTACAGCCACGGACCATGGATTGGCGGACACATTCGAAATCACCTGGATTCGCTTGGACCTGGTTGTCTTGCCCCCACGTTCTCCGGATTTAAGCAGCCTGGATTTCTTTCTTTGGGGTGAACTTAAAAGTGCTGTGTATAAAACACCTGTCGAGTCTGAAATGGATCTGGTTGCGAGAATTGTTTCCGCTGCTGCAGATATCAAAACAAATCCATGTGTTTTCGAACGTGCCCGCCGGTCCATGGTCCATCGCTGTAACTCTTGCATGTCTTGTAATGGTGGAAACTTTTGAGCATCTTTTGTAACCATTTGAAATTGTATAATTTGTAGAATTGTAAAAAAACTGTCTTACTTAAACTTCCTTCTTAAGAATACTGTATATGTGAATTTTTTTGGGATCTAAAATCAAATCCCGACTATGACATTTCTACTTCTTTTATCTTTCAGTAAATTTTCTCTTCCTTGAATAATCCTTCCTATCACCCCCTCTACAAGCGCGTTGGAAGTCATCCCATCTGTTTAGGATCTTTTTAAATTTTTTTATTGTTTGTTTTGCTTCACCTATTCAGTCACTTAAAGTGCTGAAAAATAAATACACTCATGGACAAAAAATTAGCGCACCAAGAAAGAGTCGTCAAAATGAAACGAAATTTTACATACGTAATGACTACTTTGATATAAGTAAATGATAAGAAAATCAAAGAAAAAGGATAATTTATTTCAGTGAAAAAGGCAAAAGAACGAAGGAGTTAATATTCCGTTGGACCCCCTCTAGCGCGAATGCACGATGCGATACGATCGGGCATTGAGTCATACAAGTTCTGTATGATGTCTTGAGACATTTCGTTCTATATTTGCTGTAACCTTGCCTCTAGTTCGTTCAAACTCGTGGGATGCCCAACTAATCGTCCCAAATGATCCCAGATATGCTCGATTGGAGACAAATCTGGGGATCGGGCAGGCCAAGGAAGGGTAGTAACAGTGCGGAGACAGTCTTGTGACACCCTTGCCGTATGAGGCCGAGCATTGTCTTGTTGAAAAATGGCTCCTGGGAGCCGTTGCAAGAGTGGCAACACATGTGGTTGCAGGATTTCATGAACATACCGATGGGCTGTCATGGTGCCACGGAACAATACTAGGGGTGACCGTGTATTGTAGGCAATGGCACCCCATACCATCACACCAGCTGTAGGAGCGATGTGTCGCTGTACAGCAAAGGCAGGATTGAAGCGTTCACCACAGGCTTTCCACACACGAACACGATTGTCATCACTGCCGAGATTGAATCTGGATTCGTCGCTAAAGACGACCTGGTTCCATTCCGCTGCAGTCCAGTTTCCTCGTGCTCCAAACGGAGGCGTCGATGGGTGGGCGTCAAGGGCAGCACACGTAATGGGCGCCGCGATACCAACTGTCCTTCAGCCAGGCGCCTTCGTATGGTTCGAGAAGACACAGAGGCCCCTAGTGAAAATGCTACCTGTGCCTGGATGGCGGCCGATGAAGCAGTTGACTGTACGCGTGCATTTCTTACGATGTGGCGGTCTTCTCGACGACTGGTCTGTCGAGGGCGTCCTGAGCCTGGTCTTCGGGTACATGACATCTCTCGGGTCCACTGGTCCCAATACCTCCTCACAACACAATCAGAGCGGCCTAATTGACGAGCTACTCGCCTAGCTGACCACCCAGTTTCCATCATCCCGACGATTCTCCCCCTCTCAAACTGCGACAACTGCTTATATTGTCTTCGAACACGGCGTAATGGAGTGTCTATCTCAGCTCTTCCTTTGTAAATGATTCAGCACACTTAAACAAGCTTTGGTTACCTGTTTTATACTCCACAGAGTACGATGTTCAACGCCCTCTACCGGCTATACGTAATGCGCAATCACGCTGCATTTCTAATCATTTGCATATCTCCCCGACATGTACCTTCATTGCAAGTTTCGTTACGATCCCGCAATTATTTCTTGGTGCGCTAATTTTTTTGCCCATGAGTGTACTTGAGTAATGACTTAAACAGACCTTGGGATGGCCTCTCCTTTGTTCCCCCAATTCTAAATTACACTTCCACAGGTATCACATTTGCACATTTTTCTATTTCTCCATCTTTGCACTATGCAAGATGTTGTTTTTTTTTTGGCTGTCATATTCTGTTGGGAGATTAACAGTTGGTCCACTGTACGGCCATTCTTTCCTCCTTATTAGTCACTGAACAATAGGGAGAAAGAAAACCACTTTTACACAAACATAAACATAACCCCTCACTACTTAGAGGTAGGACTAAGTAAGAGTTTGAAACTAAGAGTTTGGGTGACACACATACAAACAAGGTACCTTCAACACAAAAATTGGTTATCCACGTAAAATAAAATTAAGTGCACACAAATGAATAGTAAATAAATTAGTTGAAAATAAAGTGAAAAATATTGAGAATAAGTAAATAAAGTTAGAATAAAAATGAATAGAATAAATAACGAATAATGAATAGTGATTTTGTTTTGAATAAGTAAATAGTGTTGAAACAATGAAGTCAGTAAATATTGAAATGATAGTAATAAGAAATATAAAGATATGAAACTAAAAATAAGGAATAAGATTTGATATACTGAAAACTTTTTAGAGGATTGAGGTTTTGATTAATATAATATATGTTCTGTAAATTTATATACAATTTATATATTAGAAATGTGATTTTTATTGAAAGTGTGAATTTTTATTATAAACTGTGATTTCTATTATGTAACTAAAGAACTATTTTTCTTTATATAAACAAGTCAATACAATGTGATTTTTTTGTGTATAGTCTACGTTTGTGAAACAAAATACCACAGCACTACAAAGACTGTGTTTTCTCTGTGATGTAATTTCCTCAACATACTAATGACTGTGTAAGGACTAAAAATGTGCACAGTTAATTCAGTACAAGAAAAAAAAATAAATGCAAATATTTTTTGGACTCACTCTATGGCAGTGAAATGTAAAGAGGAATGTTATAAAAATTACATTTTGAATTGTTGTCAAGCTAAGTTTTAAATACTTAATTTTTTTGGTTTTGTTTGCTATTCTTGCTGCTTAATTTTATTATCTGTATGAGTCGACTCGAGGTTAAATTGAAGTTATGTCCAATATAAATTGGAAGTAAATTTTTGGTAATTTTGTAAATTTTAAGAAAGGTTTCATTTATTATCTTCTGAGATTTTGCTGTGTTGGGAGGAGCCGCGCTATTCAACATTGTTTTCAGTTGATGATAAAAACATTTTTAAATTTAATTTTTTTTTTCAAAGTAGTAACATAGGAAGAAGTTTACATAATTTACAATTTTATATAATTGTTCATTCACTACTATAATTTTTTTTGCTTTTATTGTGTTCATAAATCAGTAAATCATTAGTGTATTTTTGTGTATTCAATATTGAAATGTGCAATGTCTCGTCATGTGATCATCACACTAAATTAACTTATCACATATGTTCCTTTTCAAATTTTTCCAAATTTGTGGTCTACGCCCATTTTCCTCAATTCAGCTGGGTGAGTCTGTCCTCCAATTCAGGCATTATTGGTCAGCCTCTTCTCGGACGGGGGGGGGGATATTCTATAACATTAAAAACCCCACACCATTTTAAATTCTAAAATTATTCTAAATTTCCTTGGGCGTACGAGCTAATTTCGATTTTGATTCTCGAGCGAGAATTCTAAAATGGCGACAATATTACTCGAAAACTAAACATGCGTAGCGTGGGTTTACATTTAACTACTTTAGCGCAATAGTCACGCCTTTTCCTAACTTTTAACCACTTAACCTATACTTCGATCACTTGGCAAGATAAGTCTATTTAAGACCTGGCATCATATAGGTGTGGGCTTTTTTCGTTCTGTACATTTTCCCGAGAAGCTGTATTTCCGGGTTTCTTATTTAATAAAATGTAATTGCTAATCATCTGTCTCGCGGCTTATTCTGCGGTCCAAGACTACCTCAATTTTTATATCTTCACTGTGACATGGGGAATCCAAACATCTTTTTCATTCGTTCTTCCGGGGCAGGGTCCCCATGTTACACACACACATATATATATATATATATATATATATACACTGCTGGCCACTGTAAATGCAACACCCTGAAGGAAACATGCAAATAACATGAAATTTACAACATGCATTAGCGGAGGTGAGATATGCAAATGATTAAAATATCAGCCCAGACGCACATCACGCGCGCCTGTGGCGCCACTTCAAAGCGCTATTTAAGGCTCTGAGATTTCGACGATTTCAAGTTCGGCAATTGTGTTTTTCTTGTGATTTTTTCAAAAAAACGATCAATTATGCCTCGTCGAAAACAGCGATCATCTTTTGATCAAGTATCCGAGTTCGACAGAGGAAGGATAGTGGCCTACCGAGATTGTGGTTTATCTTTCAGCGAAATCGGAAGTCGTGTTGGACGAAACCAAACAACTGTAATGCGGATATGTGATCGTTGGATGCAGGAGGGTACGACGGACCGGCGTGTTCGATCGCATCCACCTCAGCGCACCACTTCACGTGATGACAGACAAATTGTGCGCATGGCAGTGACGGATCGCTCAGTCACATCACGAACCATAGCACAGCACATGCAGTCTGTAACGCATCATCCAGTGTCTGCGCGTACCATTCGACGCCGTTTACAGCAGAGTGGTCTGTCCGCAAGACTTCCATTGCTTTGTCTACCCTTGACGCAGAACCACAGACGTCTCCGCCGCCAATGGTGCGATGCCAGAAGGATGTGGACGGCAGAATGGAATGAAATTGTCTTTACTGACGTGTCACGCTTCTGTCTGCAACACCACGATGGTCGCATTCGAGTCTGAAGACACCGTGAAGAGAGGATGCTGAACAGCTGCGTTATGCACCGCCACACTGGTCCTGCACCGGGTATTATGGTATGGGGCGGTATTGGATATCACTCTCGCACACCTCTAGTCTGCATTGCCAGTACTTTAAACAGCCAGTGCTACATCTCCGAGGTGTTGGAGCCAGTTGTCCTTCCTTACCTTCAGGGCTTGCCCACAGCCATATTTCAACAGGATAATGCGCGACCACACGTGGCACGCATTGTCCAACGGTTCTTCGTCAATCGCCAGATTGAATTGCTTCCCTGGCCGCCTCTCTCTCCGGATCTTTCGCCGATAGAAAACATGTGGTCCATGGTTGCTCTACGATTGACCCAGATTCCATCCCCAGCTGCCACAGCAGATCAACTTTGGCAACGTGTGGAAGCTGCTTGGTCTGCTGTACCCCAAGAACTCATCCAAAGTCTCTTTGAATCAATGCCGAGGCACAATGCTGAATCAATGTGACAGCGGTGATGTCCAACAATGGCGGCTACTCTGGCTACTGATTTTGGCAGGAACCACACTTCACAGAAGTCTATAAATTTAATCATTTGATACTTTGGTCAACATGTTATCTACAAAATAAATTTTGATGTGATATCTCTTGTCTTTCTTGGCGTTGCAATTTGGCTGGCCAGCAGTGTATATATATGTGTGTGTGTGTGTGTATTTATGTATGAATATTTTATTTTGAATTGTTCGAATTTTTTTTAAGCAACCGAAATATGCAATTTATTCTGTTCAAGTTCGAGTGTTCAAGCTCGCGAGAGAAATTGCGAGTAAAATTTCTACACACAATCCCTTACTACTTCTCCTTAGTCTCTTTGTTTAAAACATTAATAACTACGAAAAATATAGTTGCAATGCATTAAAAACTGTGACTATAATTAATTAAGTAGTTACCAAAAGGATATTTAATCTGTAAAATAGAGAAATATTGTCATATATGTCGTAATACGTTAAATTTTATAATCAATTCAAAGAGTTGCAAATCAAAATTGATGAATGTCTTTACTGAATGAAGAATTTTTTTTTTGTGAAAATTGCAGTAGGTACGCTGTCTAAGTGTGGGGTCGAAAGTCTCCTTCATAGTTTCCAGAGGTATATACACTAGGATGGAACGGGAAAAACTTTTTTATGAATTTCAATATGCTGTAGTTTTCAAATGTTGCCTTTTAACAAAATAAAGACGGAAATTTAATATTAGCGTAATTGGTGTATGTTTTGAGTTGGAGCAAGAAGGGCAAACTTTTGGTTTTTATTAAATTTTTGACAAATTTCGCAATTATTTTCAAATTAAATACACTTGTAGTACAAAAAAGTAGCAAAATATGTAATTTAAACATTTCTTTTAGTCAGAAAACCTGCTAAACTGACTATGTTATACGTTTTACTTCATAAAAATAGTACACATAAAGGCACTTTAAAGACACTCGGACATTACGGTGGAACGAAAAAAAGATTTTCTGAATTTCAATATGCTCTAGTTTTCAAAAGTTGTCTTTTAAAATTAAAATTAAGAATGTAAAATTTTTTTGCTCTTCTAAAATATTTTCAAGTACCGCGAAGGGCTTCAAAATGGATATTTTTATGAAAAAGTGATTAAATTTGTATTTTTTGTTAATTTCTTTTATAGTATATTAAAATAATGTATAGTTTCTGTAAATAAAATATTCAAAATATGATATTTTGACAGAAAACTTGCATATTCTAAGTATTTTTAATTTTTAGATGCCATAACAGAACAACTGATTTTGTGGAATTTCGCGATTTTCATCATATGAAATTTACAATAGTATATTCTTATAATACGCATTGGAATGAAAGAAAAACGATTCTTAATTGGCGGACCTTAGTTAAAATAAACAAATCACACTTATTTAGAAAAATATCTTTATTTTGTTAAAATCTGTCTTTATTTTTTAAAAGGCAACTTTTGAAAACTACAGCATATTGAAATTTTTAAAAAATGTATTTTTCGTTCCACCCTAATATACACTCTCGATTTTAAATACAACCTTTTCTATGCTCGTTAGGAAAAAAGTAAGTGCCGCATTACTAAGATAAATAGCTGACACGATAAAGAAGTGTATCGAGAGCCATCACAAGCAGAACTTTTAAAGGATAGGAGTTGTTCTAAATCAGGAAAAGTTACCTTCCCAGGAGTCCATTTCCCAGGAAATGTTTGAACATATCGTAACTGGGACCTTTATTAATTGCAGCAGTCTCGTTGAAAAAAGTCTGAAAGAAATGAAATACTTTTCACTACTGGGAAAGAAAAATGAGTTTATTGAATACTTTATGTTGGATAAAAATATACAATTATGTTCATACGAAAGAGATGTATAAAGTTTTCTGATAATTCTTAGCTAGTAGTATAAAAAATGAGTTGGTTTCGTAAGAGGTCCAGCCTCTCTGTTCAGCCCAAAAGTGTATCCCCCCCCCCCCAGCATCTTGGCAAGTAGACATTTGTATAGTTATCTGTTGCGGTCTTGGCGAGTGAGATCGTAGCTTTGGAGTGTTACATTTAGGAATCATACCATAAAGGAATAAGATACAATGGTATAGCCCTCAAGAAGTAATTTTAAGAGAAAGTCGTAATAGTAAGGTAAGAGAGTGTAGAGGCAATTTTCAAAAACTTTATGCTAGGATGATTCTGAAATAAACGCGCAACAAGAAAATTATATTCATGAGTGCTGTCCACCGACAGGGTTCATTCAAATCCAACCTGGATGAGCTTCCAATGTGCTCCAGATAATTAAAAATTAAATGAATGTTTTAGAAAGTACGCTATACCCCCAACAGTCACCAAAAATTGCAGAATAGAAACAAAAATTGCATCAATTGGTGCTCAACAGTATCTCGCTGGTGCACATAAAGATTGCATTTAAGCTTCTCCTGCAAGATTTCGACGAGGTTTTGAAAAGGCAGCAATAGGAATAAATAGCCATTCTGTCAGTAATGCCACTTACTCTTTTTTTTTAGTTTGCGTATATATTACAACAACAATATACTTCCTTAGTTTCAGATAATTTCTTCACAGATTTCACGTTTTGGCGAGCTGCATTGTCTTCCAATTACCAAAGGCATTTATCTCCTCACTATCGCCAGAGAGTTGGTCGGGCATAATTTTCAAGAATGTCAAAGTAGATCCGCGATAAACACTTTTGTCCCCGACGTGACAGGGCTTAGTTCACGTAAAACATCCCCAAACAAAACCTCTTCCATCTCAAACTTTCGGGTCGGAAATCTACTCTCCGGTTAATTCCGTTTCTATATCTGTTATGGTACCAAATCTGTTATGGCCATCAATCTCGCGTATTTGTATTTGTTTATCCATAGGAAACCTCAATGCTCCAGTGTCAGAATAGAAGTCCAGTGTAACATATATATAGACGATCAACATTCAAATCTAAGTTGCAATGTTTACGAGCAGATGCACGACCAAAATAAACCTATGAAATTAAGTGGCAACGTATGCATAGAATTCCCAGCAGTTTTATTTATCCCTATGCTTATATGTTGAGAGGTAATGTATTCAATATAATAACGGATCTCATTATATCTCGATGAACCAAATTACATATAGTGTCATTTTTTTTCGGGGAAGGGAATGGATCTGCCTAAACCTTTGAAAAAACCAGGTTCTAAACCAGGAACACCATTCTTCTTTTATCATTGCATAGGAAAACATTGATTTGGGTATGTTTAAACGCTCTGCTGTCTGTCATCAAAGAGCATCATTAAAGGAGTAATTATTGGTGTACAACATTTGTGGTTAGTGATATATATGTATACTTGTTATGTAGCATTTTGATGTTCCATTGGGATATTTGATTTAAATGTTACTATTAGTGTTTATTTCTGTGCGAGTTGTACAGTTTATTTTTATTTAGTAGCCCAGATAGAGTCTACGATTGTGTTATTGTACTTTACTAAAGCGTTGTACTTTTATATACTAGTGTTTCGCCCGTTGGATTTATGTAAACTAGTTGTTTAAATAAAGTGGTGAAGGTGAAGTGGCGATATTTCGTGGTATGGTGGTTGCCCAATATTGGGATTTTGGGGGAAAAATTTGGGAATTTCAGAGCGCGAGGTCCTGTTGGCCTCAAGGGGGATTGGCAGGATTTCTGTCGCTCAATTGGTTATCAGTTTGAACCTGCCGTATAACCTTCAGGTGAGGACGATGTAAATTTTGAATCACTCGGTAATACGGAGAAGGAAAAGGTTTGTTATCACATCATCTAGAGGACACTAAGCAACTGTCGAGCATAACACATATAAACATACTAGCTGAATACTTGTACTTTGCTACGGAGTACATTTTAGGATAATTACAATGAAAAAATAATAAAATTGCTTTTTAGAGTATTTCCTTATAAGCAATATTTTTTGTTTCTTCATTGGAGGAAATTCATATTACCAGACTCGTCCGCGAACTTACGCGCGAGCAAGCTACGTAAAACTGACCGTGGGAGAAACAATTTTCACTTAAATCTACGCCAGCGTATTTTAAAGTTTGGCTTTGAGACTTATTTATCGTCATGGCGAAGTATACTTTGAGGGGAAATTGCAGTTTTATATATAGGTTTAATTTAATATCCATAAAACATACTAATTTGAATTAAATTCTTAAAAAACTCCCATCTCAATTTGTCTAGTGGTTAAGTTTTATCTTTGACCATATTTT
This sequence comes from Dolomedes plantarius, assembly GCA_907164885.2. NCBI lineage: Eukaryota > Metazoa > Arthropoda > Arachnida > Araneae > Dolomedidae > Dolomedes > Dolomedes plantarius. The sequence goes on from OU015490.1 coordinate 94,912,776, forward strand.
AATATTTTTTGTCAATTTATTTCGTTGTTAAGCACGTGACGCAAAATTAATTTAAAGTATCACAAAAAGAAAAGAAATCTTGTGATCAGCATTTAATAAATTAAATTCTAAAAATTAATCTCTAAAAATTCACTAAAAATCAGAAAATGTTGGTAAAGATTCGAAAAAGATTTCATTTTAAAGGAATTTTTGTGATCTTTTTTGTGATATACATTTTATAACCCTCAAATTATTATTTCAAATGCAAACTTTAAAAAATGTTCTAAAAACAAGTTAAAAATTTAATGTTAAAATATCTAAGAAAATTTTTTCAAAAATCTTTCTTGGTGCACCCCTACCCTATAAGAAGAATCGCCATGCAAAATTTCAGCCAGCGGTTTGGTCTGTGCGTTATCTGTCAGTCAGTCAGTCACGGAACTGTTTTATATATATAGATGATTTTGTCGGGTGTATGATGATTATTGGCACTATAGTACACCTAGCTCATCCTTTTAATAGAACAATTACCTATATGGACTTGGTATTGAACAGAATTAAAACCCTTTTCAAATTTTCATGAACACAATTTACCATATCGGTGTGAATTTTAAATTTCACCTTACAATCGCTAGAATTGAGTCATTTTATTTTTTTAAAAACCACGTGAAAACGAACTTGAAGGTTTCAAAGCTGAGTAAGTCATGGAATGAAATGGCATCGGTGTTTAAATACATTGTAATAAAATCTACACCTTAACAGATCGAAGAGAAGGGAATATTGACAGATAAAAAAGCGACAGTGCCGCAGTTCGAAAAACAAAACAAAACACCTAAGATGCAACTCAGATTTAGTGAGCATGGTAGAAAAAGTGAGATATCTCAGGCTGCAATCGTTAACAAATTTGCTTATTGACTTTAACATACGTTTTACACCTACATGTATACACCAATATGTGTTCAGTAATGCTCAAGCTATTATTTTTTGTATATTTCTATATTTTACCCGTGAAAAACGAATCAAGTACATTTTATTAAGTAAAAAGAGAAAACTCCAATTTTTTTCTCTAATACGGAGGCACTCATTGTGAGACATTCGCCCTTCAGCATCGCGAAGTATTGCTGGCTACTTTATCATGGGAGCACAATTTAGAAGAGCCAGCATTGCTCCCAAAGAAGGGACAATACGGAAAAATACCAAGCCTTGTTCGGGATTGGAACCCAAGTCCCATTACGTAAACCACTATAACAGGTGGGCGGAAAGAACTATAATGTTGGAACAATAATTTTTAAAACTTTTAACTTTTTGAACAACCTGTATTAATCTCTCCTTGTCTGCTTCTCTTTATAAATTTTCTTTTTATTATTTTTATTTTCGAATGTACGCTTACTTGGCTTCTTTATGTTAACTCTATTCCTTTCCTTTTTCCTTTTCCCTCTTCGTGTTTTGTGCTTTTGTTTACGTACAAATCCTGGTACGCTGCTATCGTGTTGGGCTTGTCTTCAGCTAGTCACGGGTTCGAGTCTCGACTGTGTCAAGGGACAACATGGAAAAAAACAAGCCTTATTCGGAAGTGGGTCCCAGTACGTGAAACACTATACCAGGTGGGTGGCAAGAACTATAATATTGAAACAATAAACTTTAAAACTTTTAAATTTTTGAACAACCTGGATTAATCTCTCCTTATCTGCTTTTCTTTATAAATTTTCTTTTAATTTTTTTCTTTTCGAATGTACGCTTACTTGACTTCCTTAGGTTAACTCTATCCCTTTCCTTTTTCCTTTTCCCTCTTCGTGTTTTGTGCTTTTGTTTATGTACAAATCCTGGCAAGCTGCTATCGTGTTGGGCTTGTGTTCAGCCAGTCACGGGTTCGAGTCCCGACTGTGTCAAATTAAAAGCCAGAAATATGCATGAATTTTAAAAATATAAATAAAAATTTTAAAATTATTTATTAAATGTTTAACCAAAAAATAGATGTGTTTCTTTTTAAATGTATCATGGTTTTTCTGTTTGTGTACCACTAGTGTACTCGTCCTATCTTTCCCTCCATCTTTCCCCTTTCCCTATCACCAAACTTTCTACTATTTTATTTAGTGTATTCATGAAATTTTTCTTTACAACTTTTAAAATTTTTCGAGCACTCTTATTCAATATGTATCGAATGTAATACTGGATGTTCGGCATCACGCCCAGGTACTCCAAGAAGAAGTCCCCGCTGGGGAGGCATAAAATAAAAGTAAAATTCAGGCTATGTTACTCAGTCTAGAAAGATGTTGCCTAGAAAGCATTCAATTTAAGAAGGAAAATGATGTACGAGTATATTGTGAAAATATTCATAATGTTCCTCATTATCATAGATTGAAATCGACTTTAAGGAAGAAAGCTTATCCCCTGATATATTCAGATAACAAATATTGGGTTTCAAAATTTTGGAAATATTAAAAAGGTGGTTTGGTTTAGAGCACTACGGTCAACTTTTTGCTACACCAGGGCTAATTAGAACGGTACCTACAGTTTAAAGCCGATGCCGAACGGCTACAAACATTCATGCCAACAATGGGACTCGAAACCACAGGATCTGAACCGAATACCAGCGCCATCACCTGGCGGAAGTATTCAAAGGACAATAGTTTTTTTTATTTTATCACTTATATAGAAAGCTTGATTCATGAACAAAATTATAAAATAGGAAAAAATAAATAAAAGGCAAATGATTGGTGTAAAGTCCAGCGAAACAAAATTTAAACAATGATTAATAAAATAAAATCAGAATCTTCTTGCATGTTATTTTGTATATGGGTTCTATCGGTATCTCATTGTCTTCTAAGATTAAAAAAAAATGCTTTTTGCAATTTCTTTTAATTGCGATAACTTAGTCAATTACAGTTTACAAAACAAAGAAATTTATTTAAAATCAAATGGCGCAAAGCAAAAAGAATTGCAAAGGGAAAAATAATAAACAGCTGAAACTTTTATAAGTTACATTAATGGAAAGTTTAGTTTTTGTTTTCGAAAATATAATATATGTGGTAACCAACAGAATTACACTCGAATATAATTCCGACCCTGATACAAGTTCTATAGCCGATATCGGACAATACGCCCGATATCGGGTTTAGGACTTCGTGACACTGATATATTCCTTTCCTCTGAAATTAAACATCCTTAGAATGAACATGTAACATATACAGAGGCTGTTAGCACATTTTTTAGACGATTTTGGTAAGTGGTAATAAAAAATCGCTTGCTGCAAAAGAAATAATTGCAATTGTATTATGTCTTTAAAAGTTAGTTTTTAACAGTCAAAATTATCGTCTGCGGCTTGAAAGTTTTGTTTTTATTCAAAATGGCGTTTTTAACATGGCAGTGATTCGAAGGCTACATTTATGCTCTTTCCGAAGAGAAATATGCATACTCCGTTATACAAAAACGATGTGAGAGTCATGGTTTTGTGATATCTAAAGCGTCGATAGGTAATATCGTCAACAAGAAAGGGAAAAAAACGTCAAATTGGAGCCTCAAGTGGGACAAAAATTCCAAACAAGTATCCAAGGAAAAAACGGACATCTTCGACTATTGCAAAGGTACGTTGTTTAATGTTAAAAGAAAATCCCCCTAGTCAAAGGACAGTTGCAAAATCATTAAAATGCTCGGTGTCCACTGTAAACAAAATGATAAACGTTGATTTAAATCTTAAGAAAACGAAAAAACGCAATGTGCACCGTCTTCTTCCAAATCATATCGCTGAACGCAGTACGCGCTGCAGAATTCTATATGAAAAACACTTATCCAAAGAAAAATGGAAAACAATTGTCACAATAGATGAATCATGGGTGTATTTAAATGATTCCAACAAAAAAAGAGCCATTTATTATCATAAAAGGGGAGAAAAGAATTTAAGTACATGGTTCAAAGAATCGAAAGAATGTTTTTCTAAGGGATTCATGATTGTTGCTGGTTTTTCTTATAATGGCAAGTTAAAAATAAAGAGAGTGGAAAAAATGTCAAAATTAAGTCCAAATACTATCAGGAACATATTTTATCAGCAATTTTTCTGAATGAAATACCATCGCTTTACCCACAGTGCCATCAATCTGTGAGACTCCATCAGGACAAAGCTAGCAGTCACACATCAAAATTCACTGTAAATTTCGTAAAAGAAATGGAACGAAAAACTGGTATCAAGGCCATACCCTTCACTGATATCCCTACTAAATCTCCCGATGTATCACCTATGGATTTTTGTGCTTTCGGACTTTTAAAATCTGCACTATCCAAACGTCGTCCCAAAACCCTTACAGGACTCTGGAAAGCTGTTCAGGAGGAATGGGATAGAATACCTCTTCTGGCACATCAAAAGGCATTATTATCCTGGAGATTGCGGTGTCGAAACATAGTTCAGAATAAGGGATGTCAAATATAACATTTAAAACACAAGAATTTTGTGTAATTTAGTTTTTTGAATACAATATACATCATCTAAAAAATGTGTGAACAGCCTCTGAAATCATTAATTTAAATCCATTTGCTAACAGATAAAATGTCCCATGGCTAACTAGTCTATTAAGACTCTTTTAAGGTGACAATAAACTTTCAGATTGACAAAAATATGTCCCCAAAACGATTTTTTTCTTTCAGAAAATGATTTTGCAACTCATCAGCTTTAAATTAAAAAAAAGTATGTTGATCCGATCATTATTAACCGAGTTATAAGTATTTTTTCAAACGTAAACAATGGAAATTTTAGTCAAATTAAAACTTGAAATGTCCTTTTCTCAAAACAAGTTTTCACGTCGTTTCGGTAAGTTCAAAATGTTCCATGCGTCAAAATTTTTCTTGAATTTTCATAAAATTTCATAAAATGATTATTTATATATGTTAGAATAAAACTTAGTAATCAGTTCATTATATTATTTTAAAACAACTTAAAATTTGTACAATAAAAAAAAAAAATTTCATAAAATTTTGCTTAAAATTACCTATTTTTATCGATTTCTTTTCTAGTTTTTATTAATATGACTGTAAATCAAATATTGAACTAACTTTTATTATAACTATATAAAGGTAGCTTAAGAGAGAAAATTAGATATCTGAGACAAAAATTAATGCGCATGGAGCATTTTTAAATAGAGTAATTAACAAACTGATTTTAATTAATATCTTAATTAATTACATTCTGATTTTTTTTAATTTAAAATTTCCATCTCGAAACAACACTGTATAAATATACAAGATTTCATAGCAATTGGTTGATAAATAAAAAACAAATTTTTCATGGTCTATCGTCTCCTTAATAATTATCTATTAAGACTCTTTTAGTAATTAAAGAGTTCATATTTGCAAGAGATTTCTCTTCTGATTATTTTTCTAAAAAAACAAAATTCCTGTCGTAAAAGTAAATTTCATCGATTTTTCCTTATGAAGAGATACCATAGCAAAGTTGTACACAATGGCAAGATAGTTGCCTAAAATTTTTTTTAAAAATGAAGGATTAAATGATACTTAAAGCATTCCATATTTATTACCTTAGTAAATTCGTCACTGTAAATAAGAAGGTGTGGTCGGCCGAACCACAACACACATACTCCTTCATCTTGAAATCTTTTACATTCCTTCCTTACTTCTTGAAATATCACTAAAAAAAGTATGATTTAAAATTAATTTAATATTGGATTTAGCACAAAGAAGGCATAAATTAGTATTAATTATGATTTAAAAAAAGAAATGTAATAGTGTTGTTGTTGTTTCTAATGCCTCTTGACTGGAAATTCCAGACCCAGGTCCAAATAGGCTTGGGGCAGAAAACTTAACATGAGCTCAACATGAAAGGTGATGCTCGACTTCATCTTTACCATGCCCTCGAGAGTCAATATTGCTAATGCTGCAAGGAAGTATGAATACTACTGTAGGGATGGGATATTGATATCGATATTATCGAAATATCGATATTTTCTCTTCGATATTAGATATTAAAATATCGACATTTGATTTCTGATAATATTGAAATATCGATATTGTATTCCCGTTATTATCGATTACATATTTTCAAAAGAATTTAATTGAAATAATTATAATTTGTAAAAATTTGGGTTGAAAAATTTCAAAACCAAAGAGAAAAAATAAATGAGTGATACAAGTAATTTCTAATTACATTAATGGAAAATTTAGCTTTTCTTTTTCGAAAATATAATATATGTGGTAACCAACAGAATTGCACTCGAATAAAATTCCGACACTGATACAAGTTCTATACAATACGTTCGATATCGGCTTTATGACTTCGTGACACTGATATATTCCGTTCCTCTGAAATTAAACATCCTTAGAATGTACACGTAACATATAATCATTAATTTAAATCCATTTGTTAACAGATAAAATGTCCCATGGCTAACTAGTCTATTAAGAATCTATTAAAAATTATCTATTAAGACTCTTTTAGTAATTAAGGAGTTCAGTTAGTAATTTAATTACTAACTGAACTCTTACAACTCTTACTCTTCAAGCTCTTACATAACTAAAAGCCACAAATTGGCTTTTTTCTCATTCTGTATATTTTTTGCCTTTGCTGCTTCAGTTTTTAATTAGTCTTGATTGTAATTTGTTTGTTTTTTTCTGTTGCTTTTCATTGCTTTCATTTCTTGTTTCTACTTACTTCTGTAAGCCTTGTGCTGTACTTTGTGGTGCACAAGGACAGCCTTATTTATTAATAAAAATAAAAATTTAAAAAAAGTAATTTCTAATATATACAAAGTAATTTTTAATACAAGCAACCAAAAAATGTGTGAAAAAATCAAATATTGTTCAATATATAAAAAGAATTCTAGAAAGAACAAAAAGTGAATAAGCGTTTTGCATTTTGCACTTTTCTCATCAAAACGAGAGAAAATACTCCACCATTTCGATTTCGGAGGCATTACTGAACTTATTTTATTAATTATTGAAAAAAAACTGAAATTTATGAAAAACACGCTAAAACACAACTGCAGAACTTTACTACAATGAAAAGAATATAAGAAAGAATACTGTGACGATATGAACACTTCTCCCAGGTAGCTGGTCATAGATTAATTCAAGATACGGAGTTTAGGTTTTAAAATTATGTATTTAATTATATACAATATGTACACTTCAGTTACACCAAACATTTACGGTCATAACCGCCCTAAGGCACCGGGGAGTTAAACTTCTTCCCCAAACAGTCAGAGTTCACTGACTATATGAAACGGCACTAAGCCCGGGATTCAAAGTTCCCAAAAATGTAATCTGGCCCAAGGCCGCAGGTATCAGTCACCTTCTGAGAGTAGATCTCAAGTCTCTCTGCCTCTTTTTCGGTCCGAGATTCTCCAAGAAAACTCTAAGCACCTCCCTGGAACATATTTCGACCTATCATGCGTTGGTTTTTGTGTTTCGACGTTGATTTGCTGAAATCAGTGACATCAGCTATTTCCAACATTCGAGAATTTCCCACGCCGAGGGCTTAGCGTAACGAAACGCAATTTTGTGCATGAAGAATGCCGGACTCTCCGTGTGTGGCCTTTGTCGCCAGCTGACACCCTCTTGCCAGTAGACAAGTAGAGGAAATACCGCCCTCTGTCCGGCGATGACCATCAGTCAGTTAGCTTGACACCAGGGTTCCACCCAGTTCGCGCCCCCCCCTCTGTTGCCAAGGACAGGGGTGACAAAGACGCATCAAATATTCACACGACTGACTGCTTGAAGAATTTCCTATTCTTCACAGCGTCCCCCACCCTTACATCATAGTTCGGGGATACAGTGTGGTACATATATATGTTTTCACCTCTACACTTGAGCTCTGAGGCAAGCAACTTTAAGCACATAATTTACACTACTATACTTTAACTAACCTAAATAAACATAAATAACAGCATACAAAAAAAAATAAAACAAAAAAAACACACTTTCAAGTACAATTGTTGTAAGAACTAATTCTATTTACACCTTCATTAGCAAGACATACGGCTAAGCGTATCTGCATTCTGGTTAAACTTTCCAGCCCGGTGTTCAATAGTAAAGTTATACGGTTGCAGAATTAAGGACCACCGAAGAATCCTGGAATTCGTGCCGGTGTGATTTTTTAACCACTTCAATGGTTTGTGGTATGTTATGATTTTGAAATTTGCACCATCTAAATAAAAATGTAGTTTCCGAACCGCGAAAATTATCGACGCGCACTCCCGTTCTATTGTCGAGTAATTCTTCTCAGCTGGGCTAAATTTCCGACTAAGATACAAGACAGGATGTTCTTCTGCCCCAAACATTTGTGTTAGTACTACCCCGATCGCAACATCAGAGGCATCAGATTGTATAATGAATTCGCGCTTGAAATCTGGCGAATAAAGTACGGGAAATTTTGTCAGGTTGTCCTTTAGTGTGGAAAAGGCAACCTCGCACTCAGGGGACCATTTTATTACTCCCTGTTTCTCCTTTCCCTTCAGCGTATCTGTCAGTGGGGTCGCTACAGTTGCGTAATTTTTGACATACCGGCTATAATACCCCGTTAATCCCAGGAAAGCTCGCATTTGTTTTTTTGTTGTGGGTTGGGGAAATTCCTTTATGCATTGTATTTTAGCTTCTGCGGGCGTTCTAATACCACTGCCTACGATGTGCCCTAAATATTGCACTCGGTCCTGCGCGAATCGGCATTTGGTGGGTTTTACCTTCAGGTTAGCCTTCCCTAGCCTTACGAGTACTTCACGCAAATCTCGAATGTGCGTTTCCCAATCCGCCGAATATATGGCTATATCGTCGAGGTATGGTACCGCAAACTCGTCACAGCCCTGCAGAATTTTTGCCATTAGTTTACTGAAGAAGTACGGCGCGTTTTTGAGCCCAAAGGGCATTCTTAGTGGCCTATATGTGCCAAAAGAAGTTACAAAAGCGGCGATTCGCTGCGCCTCGTCATTTAGCGGAATTTGCCAATATCCTTTAGCAAGGTCGAGCACACTAATAAATTTTGCCAAAGATACACGCTCTACCCTCTCTTCTATGTTTGGCAGAGGGAAAAATTCTGTTCTGGTTACCTCGTTAAGCCGCCGATAATCAATGCACGGTCGAGGTTCTTTTCCTGGCGCTTCTACGAGAATAAGGGGAGAGGCATAATCGGATTCCCCTATTTCGATTATTCCCAGCCGTAGCATTTTCTCGATTTCTCGTTTTAGTATCTCGTTTTGCCGATGGGATGCTCGATACGCCCTAGTTCTAATAGGTTTGTCCGTGGTTACCTGGATAGTATGCGTCACCAGATGCGTTACCCCAGGGGTCTCTGAAAATACCTCGGCATGTCGCACTAATAGTCCACGTAACTGTTCTAATTGGCCAGCGTCTAATTTTTCCTCAAGACGACTTTCTCCCAACAACAACTCCAGATCAAATACATTTGGGTCATCAATTACGTTTGGAAAATCCCAATCCACATCTGTGGGTTTCTTCTCCGCTATTCCGGCTAACACTAAATTTATTAACTCAGGTCGTTTATAATATGGTTTGAGCATATTAACATGAAAAATCTGGGAACGTTCCCTCCCTTCGCTCAAGCGCACAATATAATTCGTTTCTGAGATCTTCGTCTCAATTATGCCTGGCCCTGTCCACTGCACAGATAATTTATGGGGCCTCATAGTGGCTAATACTAAGACTTGATCCCCCACTTTAAATTCCCTTTTAACTGCGTTTCGATCATACCACAGCTTCCGCTTGTTCTGCATTTCTACCATTTTTTCGGCCGCAAGATCTTGTGATCGCTTTAATCTGTTTAAAATTCTAAAGACATGTTCTGTTACGGGGGTTTCTGATTCGGCCGTTTCCACCCAATGCTCATACAGTAACACGTCAGGTGTCTTAAGGTTTTTCCCCAAAACTAACTCCGACGGTGAGAATCCAACAGATTCATGCGTTATGGTTCTCAACGCAAGTAAAGCCGCAGGAAGATGCCTGTCCCATTCGGTATCAGCTTCGATACAAAGAACCCTTAACAGCCGCTTAAGTGTTCGGTGAAACCGCTCCACTGGGTTTGACTGTGGGTGTGACACAGAACTATGAACTATTTTTATGCCGAACCGCTCGAAAAATTCCGTCGTGAGGTGACTAGTAAAAGAAGTGCCATTATCACACTGCACCTCCTTCGGAAATCATAAACGACTAAAAATTTGTAGTAACGCATCGGTCACAGAAACAGAACTAATATCTTTTACTGGTACAGCTTCAGGATATTTTGAAGCAAGACAAATGGCTGTAATCATGTACCTATTTCCAGCATCCGTACACGGTAACGGCCCACAAGCATCAATATTTATTTTGGAAAAAACCTCTCTAATTATTGGTACTAATTTCATGGGAGCCTTTTTCTTGTCTAAAGCCTTACCGGCACGCTGACATGGGTCACAAGAGTGTACAAACTCGTCCGTTTCTTTGTGGCACCCGGGCCAAAAAAAAATTCCTCGCTAATCTATCACGCGATTTTGTTACCCCTAAATGGCTAGCTCCTGTGTCATGGCATAATTCCATCAATTTACCCCTAAAAACTTTCGGAACAACTATCAATTTGTGCACTTCACCTAGATGATTTTTTTGGATTCTAAACAGCATTCCGTTTTCGGTCACATACTGTCCCTGAATGTTTTTTCCCCATCCGTCTTTAATTTATCCCAAATCGTTTTTAAATCATCACACTCAATTTGAGCGGATTTTAATTCTGATGGTGTACAACTCAGCAGGTTAGGGTCACTTGACACGACATTCCGCTCCTCTACCTGCAGGTCTATTTTCTCCTCGATCGGAACCTCTGCACTGAGAACAATAGCCGGCTCAGAAACGTTATCAGCTGGCTCAACCCCGGATTCTTTCTCTTTCGATTTGCTTTGCGAGCGCGTGACGGCGTTTAGTTCCTGAACTCCACCCCCTTTTCCCGCGCCTTCACAAAGAAGAGCAAAAGTACGATTCCCCAAAATGTACCTGTCTTGGTTTAGCGAATTATCGAACACAGCGGCCTTTGTGGTCACGCGCCCGAATGTCCCTTCTAACTCTATCCTGACCACAGGGAGGCATTTTGCTTCCTTGTCAAGGGGTTGTTTTACCCAAACGACTTCGCCCGTAAAGGTCTCTGGTGGTGCGTACTTCTGTGAGACCAGATCAAAAGTGGCTCCCGAATCTCGTAAGACTTGAGTTTGGACGCCATTGACCTTGGCCACACTCAAATATGGTTTCAACCATTTGTCCACATCATCGTTTTGTTCAATATTATTCAGAGTCTCCGCATCTCTCTTTTTTCGGAAAGGACACTTTGGACGTAAATGCTCCTCCGAATTACATTCATAACAGCGAAGAGGTTTTCGCTTATCAAACTCTTTAAATTTTGTTTCATATTTTAAATATGAGTTTTTGCTTGGGGAGGTAGATTGCCCATCAACTTGGTTTTCTGGTTTGGCTTTCCCCTCATTCCTAAACCCCAAATCAATTTGTTTTCGCACCTGAAATTCCTTCCTTCCATTATTTGTGATTCGTTTACCCTGTCTTACTGACTCGTAACGATCCAGTTTTTCGGCTAACACTGAAGGTGAAACAATGCTACCCCATTCATCTAAGAAGTGCTCCTGCACCTCGCTATTTACGCGTCTCTTAATTTGGTCCGCAATCACGAGTTGTTTCAAAGCCTCGAAAGTATTTATTCCTAGCCCCTCAATCCACCCATTAAAATAGCTCTGCAATTCATAAGCGAAATCTTTCCACCTTGAATTTGCTTTGCGGGTGTGTTGCAGGAATTTCTGCCTAAAGGTATCTGGACTCAGTTTAAAACGGTCTAGCAAGATTTTCTTTACGTACTTATAATCTCTTGAGTCTTGTTCTGACTCACGTAAAACAATCTGTCCTACTTCTAGCGGCAATAACGAAAGAAGTTGGGTTGCCCATTCTGCTTCATCTATCTCAAGATTTTTAGCTTGGAGCTCAAACATAGCCAAAAACAAACTTATGTCTGTCTCCTCTAGATTAAATTTCGGCATCATCCTGCTCATTTCTGGAGAAGATCTCCTTAGAGAGTTTTCTAACGGTTCAAGAGTTGACTCTCTACCACTTCCTGAGCCTATTATTTTTAGTCTCTCCAATTCGTAAGCGCGCTGTTCCCTCTCTCTTTCTCTCTCTCTCTCAAACTTTAACTGGTTTTCACGTTCAATCGCTTCTAACATTGCTTTCGCGTTTTCTTCATCATAACCCTCATCTGACATTATTAGTCTCCTAATTTCATTTTTGTTCATATCGGAATTGGCACAAACTCCAAGATCTTCCGCGAGTGAAACCAAATCAGCCTTAAGGGCTTTAGATAAATAAGCCATGATTTCAGTTAGAGAATTTAACCTTACCCTAAATTTTACACACAACAATTCTAACACAAAACACAAAAATTTAATTAGCTCACTACAGTTTAAGCTTAAATTCAATTATGATATACTAAATAACTTTGCACATTCAAATACACTTTTAAATTATACAAAACTAAATTATTTTACTCTGTTATTTTTAAGATTTGTTTTACTAGTATATTTAAACACAACTTTAAATATGAAACACAACTAGCAATGATTTAAGTTGAATGGCACACAAAAAAAAGAACACTATTATTCAATTGCCTCAGTAACCCAATAGAGAAATGAAAACCATATAGTACTCACTTTGACGACTGCTCTTGATGATCAGCATGAAGACGGAACAGAAGACCACAATGGTTCTGTTTAACGTTGCAAACAGTTAGCCTTAATTGAAGAAGCGGGACGTCAGCAAGATTTCGTGCACTACGTAACAAAGTCTAGTAGATTGCAGACAGGAAAGCACCACTCGACGATTCTCTCTAACTTTCAGTTCACAGGAATTGGAGTTTGACGACAAGTAGACACGCACAAGGCAGGTTCAGCAAAGTAATCCAACTTGCTATTTACCGGAATCACAGTTCGAAGAAAGTAGATCGGAACGCCCAACTTGGCTGTATAAATTACTGCTCACTGTATAAATTACTACTCACAGGAATCTTCAGGTGGAGGGATCGATCAACACCGCTGCCACCACTTTAATTAATCTATATAATAAGACTGTGACGATATGAACACTTCTCCCAGATAGCTGGACATAGATTAATTCAAGATACGGAGTTTAGGTTTTAAAATTATGTATTTAATTATATACAATATGTACACTTCAGTTACACCAAAAATTTACGGTCATAACCGCCCTAAGGCACCGGGGAGTTAAACTTCTTCCCCAAACAGTCAGAGTTCACTGACTATATGAAACGGCACTAAGCCCGGGATTCAAAGTTCCCAAAAATGTAATCTGGCCCAAGGCCGCAGGTATCAGTCACCTTCTGAGAGTAGATCTCAAGTCTCTCTGCCTCTTTTTCGGTCCTAGGTTCTCCAAGAAAACTCTAAGCACCTCCCTGGAACATATTTCGACCTATCATGCGTTGGTTTTTGTGTTTCGACGTTGATTTGCTGAAATCAGTGACATCAGCTATTTCCAACATTCGAGAATTTCCCACGCCGAGGGCTTAGCGTAACGAAACGCAATTTTGTGCATGAAGAATGCCGGACTCTCCGTGTGTGGCCTTTGTCGCCAGCTGACACCCTCTTGCCAGTAGACAAGTAGAGGAAATACCGCCCTCTGTCCGGCGATGACCATCAGTCAGTTAGCTTGACACCAGGGTTCCACCCAGTTCGCGCCCCCCCCCCTCTGTTGCCAAGGACAGGGGTGACAAAGACACATCAAATATTCACACGACTGATTGCTTGAAGAATTTCCTATTCTTCACAATACCAACAAAAGAATTGAGGCAACCGGTTATCTCCAATATCTCCTTCCAATTTGCTTACATACACTCAGTGTGGCCATTGATTCACCCAAACTACGGTTTCTTTATTTCTCTAAACAGAAACTTTTAATTTGATAAAATATTGTTCATTGAAATATTTTTCATTATTAAAAAAATTACGATAATTTTTTTAATCGTACTTTTACCATATAGTATATATTATTTTATCATACAATCATTCCTCCGAATACGATTGACTGCATATTGAAAGAAAAATGTGTTATCGATATTTCGAAATATTGTTTATATACTCATGTCCATAAATTAAGGAATGCCAGCTCCGGCAAATAAAGGTTCAGAAACAAAACAAACGTGACTTATTCATAAAGCTCATTTATTAAACAAAAGATAAAAAACATAAAAGATGGTGTATGTATGATACCATTCATAAAAACTACGTTTTTTGCTTCCTGGAGCAATTGTGAAAAATATCTCCTTTACAAAAACTTAATATTACATGGTTGGTATGATGGTTAATACATTGTATGTCTCCCATACGATGAAATACAGTCCGTACAACGCCTAGGCATGCTGAGTATCAAATTATCGAACTGATTTTGGGGAAGATAACTCCACTCAGCAAACAATGATCTCCCAAGTTTCGGTACACATGTAGGAGGTGGTTGATGACCCGATAAATGTGGCCGTTCATGGTTCCGATTTGAACATGCAGATCTGTTCTGGAGCTCAGTATAATTCCACCCCAAACGAGCAATCCTGCATCATCGTAACGGTGTCGTTCAATGATGTTGTCTTGGTGGTAACAGATACCTGGCGTTCTCCATATGAAAGTCCGACGTAAATCAGACTGCAAGCTAAACCTCGACTCGTCGGAAAACATCACACAATCCCACAGTGACGATGTCCACATTGCATGTTCTATACTCCAGGCTAATTGCTGCCGACAGTGAGTTGCCATGAGCGGAACACATCTGACAGGCCTGCGAGTATATAGACCAATATTTCCCAAACGTCTGTATACGGTTTGCCTTGAAACTGTGGTACCCGTGGCTGCAGATAGCTGACGAGACAGGTCGGATGCTGTGCTCCGTCTGCATCTTTTGGCAGTTACTGCCAAATACCGGTCTTCATTCGGCGTTGTAACTCAGGGGCGACCTGTACTGTAACGTCTACTGGCATTCCCATCATCTTAGAATCGTTGCCAAAGCCTAGAGATGGCACTTTGGGCAATTCCAAGTTCCTCGGATACTTCCATCTGAGTACGCCCACATTCCAGGCGGCCGATAATTCTACCAAGTAAAATATCATCCACATGCGTCCTCTGTGTCATAACTATTCGGTTATGGCACTGAGCGGCTTGCAGAACGCTTGTGAACAATTTTACTTCTTTGCCACCATTCCTTATATACCCCTCTCTTACACTCTCGTCATTGTGACGTACTATCGGCGTTATCTGGTGGCTTCCTGTAACTTGAATATTATTCTTGAAGATGTGTGTGATAATTCTACAGGGGAAATTTTTACTTTAGAGTTCGATTTCCGCGTGATTCTGAATTATCCTTAATTTGTGGACATGAGTGTATTTTTAAATATCGTTTATATTTTGAAATATCGTCAATATTTCGAAATATAGTGAATATTTTGAAATATCGATATTTTTGTGCCGATATATTATTGATATCGCACACAGAAAAAAAAGTTGTTCTTTGAACCCACTTCTCCGAGTTCAAATCCACTTCACAGTGGAACTCGCTTTTGGTGAGTCGTACAACCCATGTGGGAAAATGGGTTCTAGAACCCAGATCCTAAGCGGGTTGTTTTACCCGCAACCAACCCACTAAAATGGGTTATATGACTCACTTTAAAGTGTGTCTAAAAAAAAACCAACATGAGTAGACAAACTCCTCTTTCGAGTTCAATATCTCACTATAATTTGGGTTTTAAAACCCAGGACTAACGAGTTCTTTTAAGTAAATGAGTTTACGCTATAGTACTCGAAATGTTGCCTATTCCCACCCATCCCGTCTTTAAATTAAGTGATTTTATGTTAGTAATTCATTATTCATTGTTTTGTGTATTTATTATCTCGATTCCCTCACATACTTTCTCGTGGGAGAAAAAAAATTGCACTATACACCCATATTTGGAATATAATTTGTATTAAAATTTAAGGATTTTTTTTAAGTTTAAGTCTCATAAAAACAAAGCTAAATAATTGTTATAAAATCTTGCAAACTTATATCATAAGTGATGAAATGCTGCCTAAAAGTTATAAGGATATCAGATATTTAAAATGTTAATCAAGCATTCATTATTTTTTTTTTTTGTAAATCAGTTTCATTCACAGGAGTAACTGAGAAGAAAAAAAAGCTCCAAATAAAACAAAAAATAAAAAAATAAGCTGAGATTTAGTTGGGTGCTTCTATATACCAGTAAAATAAAATTTACAGGAAACTTATGAATATTATAATGTATAGAACCTTAAAATTTTGTAGGTCAAAACGTTTTCCTTTACAACTTTTAGTTTCCTTAAACTGAGACACAAATATTTTATCAAGAACGTTTCAGATCTTAGCTTTAACCCAAAAAAAGATATTCACAAGATAATTTTTTAAACTGAAACAAAATATTAATTACATTGATTTTAGTAATATATATTTGTAATTGGTATACCATGATCCCCATGCAACTAATTTAGAAACAATTACAATATCTCAAATTGTAACATTTAAGATTCTGAGGAAATAATAGATAATCATTTTCTAACACACAAGTTTTTTTAAAGGTATATTGGACCAAATGCTCGATTAATACTTACATGGTTTGTAAACTTCTTAATTATATGTTAATATACTTACCCAGTTGCTCTAAACAAAACATCTCCAAGCTCATGGTTCGAAAATTTTATAAAGTACTAATATATTTGCTATAAATATACTTTTCTACATAGAAATTAAATAATTCATGCATAATGCATTCACAATTCCTGCTAAATCAGTTGACTTCAATTGAACACTTTAATGAAAAAGCATGCGAACTCACATTTAAATCAAAAAACATACCAGCAAATAAAATTACAAATACAGAGAAACTTTATTTACAAATAAATATACAAATTTTTCTGTGTAAACACGCTAGGCTCAATTTCACATCATTAGAATATCAACATTAACCAATGCATTTCAAATCAAAGGGTGAATTAATATAAATCATATCCTAAATCTTGGGCTGTAAAGATTTAGTTTTGTTCAGTTATGTTGACTGTAGCATTATTTTGGCTGCAATGGAGGATTATTCACCTGAAATATAAAATAAAATTCATAAATGTTATGCATTTCAGTATCAAAGTTGATTTTAATTTTCATGTAATTAAACTTTTGAAGTGCTCACTAATAGGTTCTACATTAATGGATATTGTTTGGCTCAATTTTTACTGCAATATTTTAAAAATCGACACATTAGGATTTTAAACTTTGAAATAGCACCCAGCAAGAAATTGCCTTTTGTCATTACCTTTCCATAACAAAATTTTAACTGCAGTTGCAGCACAGAGAACTGATTCTCATGTTGCAGGAAAATTTTTGCTATATTAAGAGACTACTACCCTCCACAGATAAATCTTAATATCTGTGTTATTACTATCATTATTTTAAGGATGAATCTCATACAGTTACAACTAATACATTTATTTCAAAATATGTATTGTCTAAAGTTTAGAATTATTGATATTAAAGATAAACTTATTTTAATGCATGAATTTATATTCGAAAAAAATGCAAAATACAGTTACTTCAGCATATGTTTCAAATGCAGCAAAAAATAATTTTTAAATAAAAGATCCTCATTGTTACCATTTCAAGATCCTCTTTGGTTAACAGTTATTAGAATCTCAGGCAGGTCAAAAGGAGATCCTTTGATTTTAATATCTGAAAATAGACAGCAAGACTTTAAAAAATTCAGTTGTGATGAAGAAATTTGCTTAATTGATTCTAGACTAAGTGCCTAAATTAACAAGAAAAAAATGCTTTGATTAATCTTAAAAACTAATTGATATTTAGCAACATTTTATACATGTTCACATCTATCCAATACTTATGATTAAGTATTTAAAAATTAATTTTAAAAGGATGATTAAGTGCTTAAGGCATTTACACATGCAAACTTGCTTGGGAAAAGTAAAAAGTTAAGTTTTTAACAAATATTCAATTATGTCTTAAATGAAAATGATATAAATTTTATTCGTAACCTGTATTCACATTTTTATTCAAACAAAAAAGGGACCTTGTTTAACACATTAATATTCCCAATAGTCAGAAATCCTAATAAACTCATGGTAAGATTTGTATTTTTTGATTCTTTTAAGAATGCAGGACCATATCTTTTTAGACCATTAAGAAACTATTCTATATTTCTCCCTACCTTCTTTCAAATGCTGCCAAATTTTGAAAAATACAAATAGTATGCCATAGATATCTCCAGATTAAAATTCATGAACTTTTAACCTCTTTATCAGACATTCATACTAATTACAACAAACGAAATTTTTAAAAAAATATATGCTACCAGAATATATTTCAACTGAAACAAGATAAACAAGAGAACTGAAACAAGAGAATTGACGGAGAACCTGTCATTTCGAACCAAAAATAAAATTACTAATGCATACCTCAAAAAAAGTAATCTCTAAATCTCCAAAATTTTCAGATCAAATACAGTAAAATTACCCTGAATTACTTTTGGGATAGTTATGAAAAGCTTATGAAAATTTTAATTATAGACTCTACTTAGGTATAAAATAAAACATTTTTATTCTACTCAAAATTTTATTAGCTGAATACAGAAATTGCATATTTTTCATACATTACATATTGCTAAATCTTCCATCCCATACTTATTTAGATATATATATATAAACAATAGATACATATATAGCAATATAGATACATATATAGATACATATAAACATATAATAGATACATATAATAGATACATATATAGATACATATAAACAATAGATAGATATATAGATAGATTGAAAGATAAAAATTACTGAATATTACATATTAAAAAAAGTGAATAAAAATAATATCATTATAAACAGGTGAATTATACTGTCACCTTCTTTAACAATTGTTTAAGGTCAATAATTAAGTAATATCCATGGATATTTTAATTAATAACAAACAGAAAAATAATCTAAGCTATATATGCATAAAAATCATAAAACAATATGCCAATTGAATATGTAAAATTTGACAACAGAAATCTATGTTTTCATCTAATAAAATAGATATACTTCTATATCAGGGATAACATTTCTGTATAATTGATGGTACAATTTTTCATTTATTTATTAAATATGATAAATCAAATATTATTATTTAAAATAAATAATAGAGGAGGAAAGATGTTTTTGCCTTGAGATTTGAACTTTAGATATGTACTATTTTTTCACTACTTTTAACAACTTAAATGATTGATATCTGATCAATAGCATGCTATGCAACTAATTAAATAAAAATAAAAATACAAGAAATAAATGTAAAATACGACTATATGCATGTAAGAAGATCACAAATTCTAACAAGATTGTGAGAATCGAAATGAACATCTAGGATGTACAGTCATTTTAAAATGCCAAAGATAATTACGGAAGTAAAACACTTGTAACACTAGATAAACTATCGATAGATAAAACATACTAATTATATGTATATTTACATACAGTAAGCATGAGAACTTAAGTTTTTATTTCTACTGTCACAAAAAACAATTAAATTGAAAGAAAATATACCAGATGAGGTTAGACTCATTGATATAGATGGTTTCATTAGTAAAAGTTTTAAATATCAAAACTGTGCTCACCTTAGAAACTAAGTAAAGAAATGGCCAGTTGAATCATCCGTCGGCATCCTGGTAAGGCTTTATCCTGAAAACTATGTACTCAAAAATCCTGGCACACTATAAGCTGTGTGTTATGTTGCTACAATTAAAAATACGTGCGGGGCTGCTTGGGCGGGAAAAAAAATACCGAACGGGAAATGACCATTTCCTGTCAGGACTTTGGCGAGCAGATGTAAAATACTTTTCAGTTCAGGAGCTTTAGGAAGTATAATAAGAACTACAATCCATAGGCCGAACCCTGCATTGTAAAATATTTTTCCCATGAATTTGGGATGTTTAATGATTATTTTAGAACAGACTCAAGTGGTAGAATAACAACTTAAGAGATAATCACGATTTTCTAACAGTACAAGCTGATAAACTAATTATTATCAGAGTTGTAAAATGCAGATTAAAAAAACCCGAGAAATCATTTTAGACTGTTATTAACCACAAACGTCGAATTATTTTGGTGTACGACGCTATTAGTTGCTAGATTTTTAGTCTGAAAATAAAAATAAAAACAAAGTGTCACACACAAAAAAAAAAAAAAAAAGTATTGAGAAACAATATTTTTTTGTAAAACTTTCATTTCTTTACCATAATCAGTTTCAGTATCGCAAAGGCTGTAGTGTAAAAATACTGAGTATGTGTGTGAAAGTAAGTAAATATAACTTTGGTAGCTGTGCAATGGAGATTTATTCTAATAAGTAGTGTCCCATAATAAGTGTGACTTCATTTATTTTTAACTATTATTATCAATAGTATTTGTTTCATCGAGGGCGAATCGTAAGCTATTAAGCAAACCATTCGAAAATTAAGTAGCAAAATATGAAAACGCAAAGCTGCGAATCCAAGTCTTTTATCTTTGGACCTGTAAGTGTGCACACAGATCGAGACGTACCAAATTAATTTCATACACTCAAGAACCTTAGTATCTTTTCTTTAAAAAAATATTACTCTTGATACAAAATTTCTTTGGAACATATAATTGCTTTGTGCTTTTATGACATTATTAATTTTTTTTAAATCTGGGATTTAAATATTTCTCTATTATTAAATGAAAATATTTCTACTCAAAGGTAGAATTTTCTATCTTGAGAACTAAAAATTATAAACAAAAAATTGATTTGGAATACGATACAAGAATTTTTGCTATTCTAGTTAAAAAATTAAGACATTGTATACCAAAAATTAACTTCTTTTCCAATAAAATATAGTGGATAAAATTTTAAGTAATGCTAAAAATTTTCATTCCAAATGAACTCTATTTCAACCTTTCAAGTTGCATAATATTTACGTTTTAATACCTGAATATGGTTCTCCAATTCAATAAACTCACTATAAAAGACTTACGACATGTGCGTTATTTAACACACTTGTTTCGATAACCCAGTAACAATAACTCAGTAGTATTTTAACTCACTTACATCCGCATTCAAAAACACGGGTAGTGGTTTGTTTAACTCACGTCTCACAATAACCTAAACGAAGTGGGTTGCAGAACCCACTTATTCCGGCGACTGACCGACTTTTTTTTCTCTGTGCAGTATTAATAGCCAATATTATTATCGATACTCATATCGATATTTTGCTTTCGATATCCCATCCGTATACTACTGGCATAAGTGAGAAAGTATGCAAGAAGGAAAGTGATTGAAGGATAGAGATGGACCGTTCAATCCACGAGCTTTTACATAACTAAAATGATCAGAGGAGTTTCTGTCATTTTGCTGAGAGAAAGATTAGGGATAGGAGCTAGTAAGAAGTTTAAGATCACAAGACACAGTTTTATTTTTACCGTAGCAAAGTTACGTATCATTTTATAGAGGTTTATACATTTTGTTTACCGTGCAAGCACGTATCACCATTTTTTTAAGAACACGAAGAAATTAACTAAAGAGAACGGCACGGGGCCTTTTATTAATTTCAGCAGCGGCTGGGTCGTAATCGAAGAGTTCCAAGAGAAGTTCATTATCAATATCTTCATAGAAAATTGTGGCTATTTTTTTAGATAATTTGGAAGAGTGAACAATTTTAGTCCGTTTAGTACATCACCGTTCCAAACGTACCAGGGAGCGTCAATAACTTGTTTCGGGCTGAAGTGGGCGGCTCCGGTTTATATAGCACCACAAGGGTTGGAGTCCGTCTTATCTAGTTGCCACCTCAATTTTGGCCGAGCACTCCCAGGGGCGACATCTGGGGGAACTGCACGCTCTTCCACCCTCTCTGACCTCATAGAGGGACTTTCCGGACAACGGATTTAACGTGCCCCTATCCGGCATAGACACGGAGGTATTTAATGGCGCGTGTCGGGATATTCGAAGCGTTCCGCAAGGCTACCTCGAACCCAAAATAGAATAGTAATTTACTTAAACAATAATATGAATAATAAGAATAAAAAAATAAAGATTGTAAAATATTATTACGGATACTGTTATCGTTATCAAAAAAATAACGTACTACCCGAACTAGAGTTTCCAAATATCCAGATTTTCTCTAAACTTAGATATCGAATAGTAATTTTTAAATTATCCGTCGGGTACCAGATAACTGAATAAAAATAAATATTAGTGAACTTTATAAATATTACTTTTATTACTTTTAAATTTTAAAATACAAAATTTTATTCATTTTTATTATTTAAATAACGGTATTTCAAAAATACTCATGCATTCCTCACTTGTTCCTCACTGGTGCCTCCTAAATTTTCAGGAAAATGGTCTAAGTGGCTGTGTAAATAGTGCACCTTAATGCTCATGTTACACTCAAGAGGTCTGAAACTGTTTAGCATCTCGTTTACCAGTTCAACATAGTTTTCAGCTTTGCATTTGTCCAGAAAATTTCCGACAACGGCAACAAATGAGGCCCAGGCTTTTCGCTCATCCTCATTCATGGAATTTACTAAGGCAGGATCCTTAATGAGTTGTCTTATTTGTGGGCCGTCAAATATTCCTGCTTTAATTTTTTCCGTACTCAACCTAGGCATTTTTCCCCTATATATGCAAAGCATGATCTGTTCATATCAAAAGCCTTTACAAACTGCTTCATTAGGTCCAGCTTGATATGAAGTAGGAAAAAGATGATTTTCTCTCGTCCAACTAAGGGGTCGTTAATGACATTCTTTTCCCCAACGTCCATGTTTTCTGTCTTAGGCTACTCTTTTCTAACCCAGTGGTGTGTTTGGTCTCTGCTATCCCAGAGGCACACGATGCAAGGATATTTGGTGTAATAACTTTGCTGTCCGAGGAGAAAGTTTACGATTTTTAAGTCCACACAAATCACCCTTTGATGTTCATGATACTTTATATTCTCCAAGACCACAGCTATGATGTCATATTCTTCTTTCATTTTCGTTGAGTGAGCAATTGGTATTTAGCCATATTTGTTCCCATTGTGTAGAAGGGCACATTTCAAACTTCGCTTTGAGATGTCAATAAATAGGTGCCAATCATCTGGGAAATATTCAGGAAGACCCTTTTTCCCAGAAGTCCAGTTTCCCAGGTGGACAAATCACCCATACTTGAATGTATTGAATAGAAAATAACTTGATAGATAAGTAGATGTACAGTAAAACCTCGTTTATCCGGCTCTTGTTGATCCGGATCTCCGGATAATCCAGATCAGATTTGTAGACATTATTTTTATTTAATTTTTACATTAGGTAATACTTTTTAACTATGATAGCAAGATCGTAACTACAAGTACGCCAAATATTCACTTTTTAGTTTGATTCAATGTACAGTTCTTTCATAGATTTTACAATAAATTATGGTAATAAAATACTTTTTGTTGAGTTTAAGAAAGCTTTACTAGACTTACCAATTCTTTGTTAAGAAATGATGTGAAAAGTTCTTCTTGTTTTTTTATTGTCTTGTAAAGAATACTATATAATTTTGTTACAAAATAAAGAACTCTTCTTAGTTAAGGATTTTGTATTGCTTATTACCCATATTACCCGGATTATCCGGATTTTCGATTGTCCGGATTGCCTATGGATCCCAGTTAGTCTGGATTAAAGAGGTTTTACTGTATCTAAAAAAGTAGAGCTGATAGAGAAAAATCAATTTCATATTTAGATTCAGCGCCCCAAATATAGCTAAAATCCGTTCTAAAATCCTAAGCACAAAAAAATATATATTTTTGTAGCCCTGTGTTATTTTTATTTATAATTTTGCATGACTATACAGCAGCCAAAGTCTTCAGTACATGTATGTGGATGCAAGGTAGAAAAACTATTTAAAAAGTGGAGGAAAATTGGTAAGAAAATATAACACACTCTGGGCTTGTGGCGGCCCTGTGGTACAGCTCGCTGCTTTTCGGTGTTGAGGGTTCTCTGATCGAATCCCGACGTCGCGCCAAGAAAAATGCCTCCGTTTGTGTTGTCCCTTCATAGGGGGCAGTGCTGTCCGCCTATATTGTGCCCCCATAATAAAATGGACAGTAAACTGTGGCGTAGTATAGGCGAATGTTCGACGACAAGTGCCTCCGCTTAAAAAATAAATAAATAAATAAATAATAATAATAACACTCTTAATATTGTCATCGTTTCGATTTCATTCGTTACTTCAAAAATGTTACTGATTTTAAAGGGAAACATTTATTTTCTATACATCAGTTTCCTTTTTGTCCTTGACCTTCACTTTTCTTTGAATAATGAAGTTGCCAAAATAGTTAAAAATATTCTTAGTCTAATATTGAGAAAAACCGCATATTTAAACGTTTTACAGAATCGCGATTGCAGTCACAGTTATAATTTTTTTAAATAAAAATAAAAATAAAAATATATATAAATAATCCACTTACAATGTGACACGTTCTTTGGAAATCTTCCTGTAATAATCGTAAAGAACCACTTGGCGTCTAGACGTTTCGATGGAAACTGCTTGAGGGCATTGATTAATTTCATTTGGTACCAGCCAAACGCGCAGAACAGAGTCAAGATGAGTAGACTAAGGATTGCATATATATTTGAAGACGTACCCATAGAAAGGCATGGTTTGTACAGTGTTTCTAGCATTTTTGATCGGGACGGGTCAGTTTAGAACGTAGACTCTGATGTGTTGTTTCTTCAAAAGGAAAAGGAAAATATATATTAGTATTTAGTTCGGCATAGAGTCATGATATTTCGTAATTATTAGGTTTCTTAGGGTTTGTAACAACGTTACTTTTCCTGCCTCTTTGCCTGTGGCCTCTAGGTATTGGTCAAAAATCAAACACAATGGATAAATCTTTCCTTCTTTTAGAAGTTTCCAACGTTCACTATGAAGGTAATAACAAAAACCTTGAAGTACAGCTTGCTTCGAAGATTCAAGTCAATTTTTAAAAATAATTTAGTAGTTTAGTAAATTTATCCCATTGTTTCATCGTTGTCTCTGTAATAAATGTCCACAACAATCGTAAGGCACATTTACTGCGTATCAAGCTGTGAATCAAGCTCAGCAGTCGGGAAATCCTAATTTTCAAATTAAAAAATAATTTCTTTCCTTTAATGATAAAAAATGATACAAATATATCATTTTGTAGCAACATATACTTTATGTCTTGAAAGGAAAAAATTTGGTCATTGTTATATAAGAAAAAAATGAGTCACCTCGTCTTCAATTAAGGGAGTTCATGACACAAAATTCTCCAAAAAATAACTTGCATAATACATGCCACAGAGCTTTTAGAATAGAATAATGAAATCCTTTGTTTTTTCTTTATGTTTAATTTGCCAGGCGAACACTTTTATGTTGTACTGTCTGCGCATACCCCGCTGTAAACTTCTACTTCGCGCCTTTTAACCTTGAAATAGGATTTTCCATGATTAAAAGGATATTTCAAGTATTTCCTATGATGTATATCTTTGACATTTTGTGCAGAATTAATTATGTCTGATTACAAGTGCCTCCGCATTGGCAAAAAAAAAAAAAAAAAAAAAATTATGTCTGATATTATAAAGCTATCTGTAAGATTTTTTGATAAACAGTAAAAGTTCAGACGATGTTTTTCGAATAGCTAAATTTTACCTGAAGAAAAAATGTTGTCCTTTAATTTACTTGAAATTCATATTAATAAAATTTTGCAAAATCCTGAAAACAAATTATGTTTTAAACGTTTCTAAGGACAAAGGGAAATGACAAGAGAAATAGCGTTATTCGGTCAACAGACATCGAAATCTAAACATGCTTTAAATTTATGATAAAATTTTAATTTATGACATTATTTTTAATGTATGTTGTAAACTTTATTCAGAGATACCAATATGAGAATAGAAATATATAAAAAAATTCGTGTTAAAAAAAAGTGTTCCTTGACCTTCTAGAGATCGCAAGTCTGCAACCGAATCCCGCTGCAGACGACATTTAAAAATATTTGTATTTCAGGTTTTGAAGAAGTTGCCTGGCAACTACGATGACCCGGTACTAGAGTAGAGAAAAAAGAATTCTTCGTAATTTTTCGAATTCATGTTTTCCTTTAATCTGTACGAGTAGTATTTTCAGTGTTAAATTTATGTAATAAATATTTTACAACCTCTAAAATTCATAATGGAGGCAAAAAGGGCTCCCAAAATCAAATAATAACAGCGTACGATATAGGCTATTGAATCCAAACTTTTAAACGTCATATCATCTCATTCTATGTATACATAAGTAAAATCCTTTATGTTTTCGTCATTGGACAGTGGACAAAAAAATTTGATAGAAAAGTAAATTTGCCACAAACTGCTTCAATATTTGCAGCAAAAATACACTCCCTCAGTCCTACAATAAGCATTACACATTACGCTTGAAAAGTATGTGGAAATATGATCATTATTCTGATGCAGAGAGGATATTCATTTTCATTGAAATTATTTTTTACAGATAAATGATAACATTATTGTAGATTTCACTCTACAAGTACATAGCTGAAACATAAATATTTAGAAGATTTAATCATTTGTAAGTTTTAATGATGGAGTAAAAAACGTGTGACACTTTGAAGTAGATAGTTATGTTTCAAAAAGTGCATAAATATTAAATAATCGTGCGATTCCATATCAACCAAAAGCAAGTAAATTATTTTACGGAGTTCTCATCAACATTACTTAAGGCTGCTGTGTACAAACCCAACTGGATTCGCTCACCTCAGTGTTAACCTATGAAGAAAATGTGTCCAAGGATTGTCGACTTACATTTAAAGATCTTTTCTTTTAAATGTACTCCATAGAGAAAGAAATTTTACACCTTGGGACTTTTTTCGTTTTTTAAAAAAATGCAATTAATATTTTAAAATTTAAATTATTCGGGAAGGGGGAGGGGAATCTGCCGCAGTGTGTTTCAAAGGCTCCTCAATTCCTGATTCGGACGAAATTTATAAAATGAATCCTGATGCAAGGTACAGAAAAGTTCAGGTTATCTGAAAATACCATTTTTATTGGATTATCAGCATTTATGTAGGTGTAAAGAGTAGACACATTTGTTAACATTGAGGTGAAAGAATCGAATAGGGTTAGTACACAACAGCCTCAAGTGATCTTTTATAACCTTTGGTATCTTAAATCATTAAAAAGCGAGCCCATATAACAACTAAGTATTAGTTAACTGAAAGTTACTTTTTTTTACAGCTTAAGGTTCAAGATCTGATTTAAAGGTTGTACCAAATTAATTTTCTTTGCTGTTTAACCTGATCTTTAATGGTACTAAAGATATTTAATTTTATAAAGTTTGATAACACTGAATATATTTGATTTTGTATTATTTATTAAATATTACATTAAATTCACGTAAAGTTTCATGTGTTTATTTAATTTAAAAAAGAGAGCACAAGTGACATCACTGCCACATTTATAAAGCATCAATATACATTTTTAATTATTGGGGTCTGGGGAATTTTTACACAATCCACTCAATTTCAATCTCACTCTTAAACATTAGGGTTACGACTTACTTCTCTTTTAACAGTTTTTACATCTATTTCTTTACTTGGAAAAACATTTTTACAGCAATTAACAACTCTTTGTTTTAGTAGTTTTCACTTCTGAGTTACCCTTTCGAAAATAATTTTCTAATATAACATTAATGCAGTGTTTTAATGAAAAGAAATTGTGAAATATTAGACGTGAAAACAAAACTTAAGGTATCTGCCAACGTTGAAATGGCTGTTTTGGTGCAAATTTTAGAAAAAAAAAATTATTGCTCTCTTTCAAAGATCAATCTTTTAGGATTCTAAAACTGCTTTACTTTCATTTGTAAGATCATTGGAAGGGAACTTATGGCCGATTTAATTAACCAAAAGCTATATTAAAAGATCGGAAGTAGCATCTTTAAATGTATTTTCTAGAAAACTCATTTTGCAGTTACTTTTGTAAACGAGAAAGCTAATAATTTAAAAATATTTCAATATATATATATATCAATCAAATTTTGCAAGTGTATTACAGATTACTATGTTTTGAACTTAAAAACTAAGCTATATGTGTTAATTTAATCATTCTATACGTACCTGTACTTAAAAAAATATTTTATTTTAAATCAGTGTTTTTCCCCTCTTTTTTTTTTGTATTTTTCAGTGATTTTTTGGACATACTGTAAAACATTTAGTTCAGAACACTGGTAAGTGTGACAGTAGTATATAGTATAGAGTAAATTAAAATATATTGAGTTTAATTGAGGATCTCTGGTGAAAGCACTAAACTGTACTAAAAATTTATAAAAAATTACCTCTATTTTAAAATGTTAGGAAATTTTTTCCAAAAATATATTTGTTTTCATGATTTTATATCACATTTGAACTAAAAGTATATTTATTTAATCAGTACTGTATAGTTTTGAAAAAAAGTGCTCCGAACGTAGTTAGATACCTCAATTATGGCGGCTCCAAAGAAGGGGGTCAGTAGGGGCAATTGCCCCCCCCCCCCCACCCAAAAAAAGTTGCCCTGCGTATTCTTTTTTCACAGCCTAAAATTAAATAATCGTATACCTAATACTAAATGAGTTTAAGTTTAAAACGAGAGGATGTTTATTTCTTACACACACACACACACACACACACATATATATATATATATATATATATATATATATATATATATATATATATATATATATATATGTATAACCGTAAGAGCCGACGTTGGCCCCCACCCAAAAAAAAAAAAAAAAAAAAAAATCTCTGGCCTGGAGCCTTCCCTGTACCTCAAAGGTTTGAAACTTCTACGAAAGTTATGATGCCATATCATAAAATCTTACAATACCACCCGCATCATACAGTGGTTTGGGTCACGAGCTTTCAAGGAATGTGCTCGAATTAGAACCTCGACAAAGCTATCGATGTTTATGTGTTTTCCACTTGTAGGGAGTGATCTTGTTTCACCTATGAAGTGTTTCCCATGACGAAGACACCAATAAATTCGCGATGTGGAATGGGTGAATTTCGAAAAAATTAGTTCGTGCCGTGCACTAATTAACTATATAAAATAAGAGCCGAAATCTTGGAACAAAGTTTCATGTTTTAATATATTTTGTTTCATCAAGGAGAAATTTTAAGCAATTTTATTCATAACACCTTTTAAACTTTGAAAAATAAATATTTGAAAACGTTAGTCCCATAAACCAACAAAAAGGAATACTATGTAAGTGCAATGTTGTTAATTGTATGTTTTTTCAATAAAATTAGACCTGAGGAAAAATTTAATCAAATTTATTATTTTATCCTTTCAGCCTAAATCTCCAGGAAACAGACATTCCCATGGGCACAAATTAAAATATTGAAACCGATCACGTGTCTCAGTCTCAGCTTATCTCATTTTGTTTCATACAATACGAACAACACATTACGGCGTAGACAAATATCCACTGCCGTTATCCGTTTAGTAATTTAGTCGTTTCCCTTTCTTAAACATAGATGATTACACAGATTATCGGCTACAAAATATCTTATTTCTATATTTCCCGTTGTATAATCTTTTTCTCATCTAGAAAATGGCTTCCCTTTTCTTTGGTTTCTTTTTCCTCATTATTCAGAGACACCTAACTTTCCTGCATTACGCGTCCTTGAATAAAAGCTATTCAAAAGCTTGACTTTGTCCCTTTAAGTGTTTTCCCCTTTACAGTCTAAGGAATTTCTTAATTTTTTTACATTAAACTAGCTACTATCTCTTTTAAAATTCGTGAAATAATTTAAACTGGCCGCTGCGCGACCAGCATGGTCGCTTTTAGTTTTATATTTTCTTTTGCAAAACAACGCAACTGAAAGTAACATATCTAAGGAATGTTACCATTATCTGTCATCACAAATACAGAGGCTGTTCACACATTTTTTAGACGATGTATATTGTATTCACAAAACTAAATTACATAAAATTCTTGTGTTTTAAATGTTCTATTTGACATCCCTTATTCTGAACTATCTTTCGACACCGCAATTTCCAGGATAATAATGCCTTTTGAAGTGTCAGAAGAGGTATTCTATCCCATTCCTCCTGAACAGCTTTCCAGAGTCCTGTAAGGGTTTTGGGACGACGTTTGGATAATGCAGATTTTAAAAGTCCGAAAACACAAAAATCCATAGGTGATACATCGGGAGATTTAGTAGGGATATCAGTGAAGGGTATGGCCTTGATACCAGTTTTTCGTTCCATTTCTTTTACGAAATTTACAGTGGATTTTGATGTGTGACTGCTAGCTTTGTCCTGATGGAATCTCACAGATTGATGGCACTGTGGGTAAAGCGATGGTATTTCATTCAGAAAAATAGGCGATAAAATATGTTCCTGATAGTATTTGGAGTTAATCTTGACATTTTTTTCCACTCTCTTTATTTTTAACTTGCCATTATAAGAAAAACCAGCAACAATCATGAATCCCTTAGAAAAACTTTCTTTCGATTCTTTGAACCATGTACTTAAATTTTTTTCTCCCCTTTTATGATAATAAATGGCTCTTTTTTTATTGCAATCGTTTAAATACACCCATGATTCATCTATTGTGACAATTGTTTTCCATTTTTCTTTGGATAAGTGTTTCTCATATAGAATTCTGCAGCGCGTACTGCGTTCAGCGATATGATTTGGAAGAAGACGGTGCACATTGCGTTTTTTCGCTTTCTTAAGATTTAAATCAACGTTTATCATTTTGTTTACAGTGGACACCGAGCATTTTAATGATTTTGCAACTGTCCTTTGACTACGGGGATTTTCTTTTAACATTAAACAACGTACCTTTGCAATAGCCGAAGCTGTCCGTTTTTTCCTTGGATACTTGTTTGGAATTTTTGTCCCACTTGAGGCTCCAATTTGACGTTTTTTTTTTTCCTTTCTTGTTGACGATATTACCTATCGACGTTTTAGATATCACATAACCATGACTCTCACATCGTTTTTGGATAACGGAGTATGCATATTTCTCTTCGGAAAGAGCATAAATGTAGCCTTCTAACTACTGCTTTGTTAAAAACGCCATTTTGAATAAAAACAAAACTTTCAAGCCGTAGACGATAATTTTGACTTTTAAAAACATAGTACAATTGCAATTATTTCTTTTGCAGCAAGCGATTTTTTATTACCGCTTACCTAAATCGTCTAAAAAATGTGCGAACAGCCTCTGTATATGTTATAAGGGGTATTCTCTATAAGGCTAATTCTAGAACATCGTGATCAAAAAATGTGAATTTCCATTACCTCAGAAAAGAGTTAAAGATAAGACTGAGAAACCCAACATCAATGATTTTAAAAATTACATCCCTCTTTGTATGTACTATTTTTCAAAATTAAGCTATCTAAACTTTATCATTACAACAAATAATGAATTGTTGGGGAAAATTTTAAAATATGGTGTTCATTACATCACTCTCTGTATGTATTACTGTTCCCAATTCAGATATCTACACTTAATCATATCAAATAATAAATTGTTGAGAAAATTTCTTCACTTATAAAATGGATTAAAAATTCAGCAAGTACTGAAAAAAGTGTAGAAAATTAAATATTACTGGTTGTTTATTGCTATTCCGGCGACGGTTAAGCCTAATGTTCTATTTCTAATCTATTTGTCGAGAGTTCAAAGAAATCTAAGTTCGTAAACACAAAACCAAACTTTATTTTACGTACACGAACATTACACTAATTAACATTTAAATTTAAATCTATAATTCAAACGGTTATCATGATCAAAAGGTGGGGAAATCCCATCCTGTTCTATTCTATTCTCAATGTGCTCTGCAAGCGGAGGGAAATCTCCCTTTTTATTATTCTTCGTTTTTCTACCGTTGCCAATCGGCAAACCTAAACTTCGCGCTCGGAATACCTAACCTCGCGATTATTTATGCTCTCTCTTTCACGCCTCTCTCTTAATTATTTCTTCGCTTTCATTCTTGAGACTGTTCCCAATTTTCACCTGATCGTGCAGCTCGTTTCATCGTGCAGCTCGAACATTCCTGATTTCAGTGCGTAAATCCATGGTGACAAGCGGTTGCAAATTGCGGACGGCCGCTAATGTTTACATCTGGTAGTGGCAGTCGTTGCCATTCGGAGTGTAGAAATATCGTCGATTTTTGTGCCGCATACCTACGCGTTTTATATATATAGATGTGGGTAATATTAGACTATCAAAATCGTCCCTATAATTACTGCCATCACTTATGTGCGGTTGCATACATCGGTGAAAGACATCGATCGCAGAGAAAGAAAAGGAAATATGAGACTACATTATAAGTGATACAATTGATGGGTCTCTAACAGAAATAGACACGAGTTCCTCAACAGTTTTTATATTAATTGGAATAGAAACGTTCTCGTGTTTCTGCGCAGTATTTGTTCATATACG
The DNA here is from genome assembly GCA_907164885.2 of Dolomedes plantarius. NCBI lineage: Eukaryota > Metazoa > Arthropoda > Arachnida > Araneae > Dolomedidae > Dolomedes > Dolomedes plantarius. The sequence goes on from OU015490.1 coordinate 94,945,260, forward strand.
GTTCTTTCACTAGAATTTTACTCAAATATTTGTTACTCAAATGTCGGAAGAAAATATTTGAAAATCTGGTAAATCACTTAACATTTTTCCAATTTCATATTATATGCATCCTCTTAATTTATAGCGTCCGCTGAAAAGTTCCCTTAAGAAACACAGTATTCAATTGTTAGTGCAACGTTTAAGATCACATATCTGAAAAGTGCTGGATTCGAGTCCCAAGCCTCGTGGTGTTCAAAAAAGAGTAAAATAAATGTAGAAAAAAATCTTAAAAGACATCATACAGTATTCTGTTGAAATAAGTATTTTCGGTCCGATGTCTGTACCATTAGGTTAGTTTGATGAAAAGTACAGAACCTTTTACCTGAAATTTTTGTTCCTGGGCTGGAATTACTTCTTTTTAAAAGATTTGCTCCTCAGAAACTCCTGGCAGATGGGACTGTAATATTTCGCGTGGTCGGAGATCACGTACAAATGCTGTTCCATGAAAAATGCTATTCGCAAATAAAATCTGGAGCTGCATGCACTAGTTAAGGCTACTATTAAATTAAGTTAGAACATATAATAATTAGAATATTTTGTATAGTGGCTTTTTATTTTTTTTTTTTGCTAAATTATTAATTTGAGAAATACACTCTGACACATGTCTGAGAATAACTAAAGGACACGAACTCAAATTTAATATCTAATGTTACCATTTAATTTCTCTTAATATTACTTAACATTAATTTAAACACTGATTACAAACTTTTACTCTCGCCTGATAAATATAACAAAAATAATTATGACTTACCACCACCCTCGTTTGAAATTGAAGCATCTCGTTTCTCCTAAGTCGACCAGCGGAATCGGCAAAAGCAAGAAAAAATGGCGGAAAGTTCTAGATCGGACCACCACGAGGTCCTCTTCCTGTCGCTGCTTATTCTTCAACTCACTAAGAAACGTTTTTTTTTTTACTTCTTTTAGAACCGGGGAGAGCAGAGGTCAGCTATGTCCTCGAACAAACACCTTTCAGCTCTCATTGGCTAAAAAGATGTTGCTAGGCTGTTGCTATGGGGACGCTAAGACCCCTTTACAGCCGAGAAGGGGTGGCAAGTCACTATTTTATTCTTTGCACAAAACCCTTCTACAGGATACGCTAAATTTGCCTCCGGAGGTACATACCTTTCTTCCAGAAACCGGTACAAAATAAACCATAGGCGCGATCCCAAGCACATATACATCTTAGGACATACATAATAAAACAGATACACTAAAATGTGCATGGAACCCAATCAATTCTGTATCAAGACTATGAGATAAGAAAATATATTTACAAAGTCGAATTCCATGTCACAGCTACTGTGTACTAACCCTCTGGATTTGCTGATCTCAATGTTAACCAATAGAGAAAATGTGTCCAAGGTTCGCCGACTTGGATTTAATTTTTTTTTTAATTGCACTCCGTACTAGAAAAAGAAATTATACACCTTGAGGCATTTTTTATTTTAAAAAAAATTCAAATAATATTTTAAATTTAAATTTAACGGTGGAAAATATTAGTGTGTTTTAAATGCTCATCAATTCCTTTGGTGGACTAAATTTTTTAAATAAATCCTGTTGCAAGGTGCAGAAAAGTTCAGGCTATCTGAAAACACCATTTTTATTGGATTATCAGTATTTATGTAGCTGTAAATAGTAGGCTATATTTGTTCTAGCCTCTTGCTTCTAGGACTGCTGCGTTTTTACCAAAATAATTCAGGTGTAATAAAATTGGAATATACATGGCTATAACAATAGCGAGTACCCAGCTTTCTGTTCATGGCTGTAACAGTCCCATACTTATCTGCTCCCTTAAACCAGATGGAGTCTTTTTCTCTTTCTTTTGGTTAGCAATAAGATAATATTTTGGCGAGGTGGAGGGGGAGAAACTTCTTAAGGTCAAACCGAAACCGAATATCGCGGTTTTGAACTCCAATAACCGAAACCGAAAACAGTAGAAAATTGGTTATTCTGCTTTTTCGGGATAACTTTTTTTTTCAGAGAAAATCTCTAAAATTTTATTTAAAAAATATTAAATCTCAAAGTACAAAGTACGCATAAATACAAAATTTCTGTCAACAATTAAAACAAAAATAGAAATACTAAAAAATAGAAATCTAATAACTTTAGCAAAACATCTTCATACACCAAATCAACAGTTTTCAAAATCTTTGTTGAATTATGCTGCAGATATGCTTAAAATATTGTATCCTGTCCATGTGCCTATCGTCAATGAAATAGCTAATAATCTGTCAAATGAGGAGCCTGGCTCTAGCAATACAGAATGTTGTTATCTTACGCTGAGAGAGAAATTAAATTTGGCTATTGCACAAGCAGTAAAGGAGCCGGACACTGAAGGTAATTTTGACGTTTTAAAGCAAGAATTTGAAATATACAAAAGGATGTGCAATAAAACAAAAAAAATTAATTATTAGCTTATGCGATTAAAAGTACAAACCCTACATCCATAGAAAGTGAACGAGCGTTTTCCATCGCATCTAATTTCTGTACAAGAATTCGATCACGACTATCAGATGATTCATTACACACACTGGTATTTTTGAAGTTCCATTATTTGAAGAAAAACTGAAAATATTAATTACTGCTCTCTTTTATTTTATTTTTTATAAATTTTATTTTATTTAAATTCAAAAACATGTAATAAAATTTGATATCAACAACCTATTTTATTTTTTTTATTTTACCTGGGAACCCCGAATAACCGTGAAAACCGCGGTTTTTAGTAAATTGGAAACCGAAAAGCGTGGCGTCAAATAATATTGATGGTAAATAATAATACGTTTCCAGGGATAATTTTTTTTTATTCGTATCTCAGCGATGTCCATTAGGAAGGATTTACTGGGAGTTTTTTTCTGTGTTACTGATGACCCATAATTGTTTAAAACCATATTTGGTGTTTAAAATTACATTCGAGATCCGATCAAGTTTTGAAAACGTGAAGTGTAATATATTTATTTCTCCTTATAATTTCTTCAGATCATCATTGAAATTATTTTCCGTCACAGCATGTTTAAGCCCGATCTTATGGATCTTTGAAAATTTGTGGCGGCACTGCTGTCAGCGCGCATTGTTTTTAAACCGAAGTGTGTGTATCAGTCGATAAAAAAGAAAATGGTGTACGGAGCCGACCAGAGTGATCGGTCCTCAGTTAATCTTGTGTTGTGAATAAATATACAGTCCATTATTATTACCTATTACATTTATTATGTGTTTTGTGCAATTAGATGCAAATACCTAACACAACATCTTAAAAAAAATTGAGTTATTAAAACCGCGAAGATGTTAATGACGAACAGATCATGGATTATTCGCAAGGAAACTAGAAAATTAGATTTTAATATTTATTTCTTTAATTTTTTCAAATGATTTTATGCAATGCAATATTTTTTTGCGATACAACCTAATTCTCTAAGTTTATTTTAAGTTTTTAAACGCTAAGCATTTCTCAAAAGAAACTCAAGGGAGAAAGAAAAGCTGTTATATATTATGTGTGTCAGCCTCTAAACACTGCTTCTTCCAACAGCTCAAGTTATGAGCCCCAGACTTGCACTTGCGACTAAAATTTAAATGAATTTTCTTGCATGTAAAATAACTCTCTAAGCGTATGAAACGAACTTTTCCATCACATACTTCAGACTTGAAAAGTGTTTATGACTAATTATTCCATCCTCAATTTGGTGTTTAAAAGTGTCTCTTATTTATCTTCTTTTGATCTTTATCTCATTCTTTCTCAGATTCCTTCCTTTTGAATTACTTTTCTCAATTCTTTTCTTTGTAGTTGATTAGAACATTTGCTTTCTTTGAAGTATTTTTGCGTAGTTTTATTCCCGATTTCTGAGAATTAATCAGCCAGAAATTTGACATTTTAAAGTACTTGGGCAAATTTTATTTTTGTTTTACTTCTTAGCTTTACTTCTGTGAAACTTTTGATGCGTCGTTTGCATTTCGAAATCTCCCTCTTACTAGGCTAGAATATATAATCTGTGTTGTGACAGCTGCCATGTCAACTTACGTTTAAAACAAAAGCTCACCATTGGTGATTTTTTTGTAGCAATTTAATATTGAAGATGGAAGAAAATGAGCAACATGAATCAAATGGCTATAGATAATAAAATCCTCTTGTACAAAACCGTACTTCATTCCATTCTGTTGTACGCCGTGCCTGTTTTGGGCTCAGCGGCTGACACCCATATCCAACAATTGCAGACAATTCAAAATAAAACATTCCGCAATATTAGGAAAGCGCCCTGGTACCTTAGAAACATGCTTGTTAAAAATATCCTTCAACCATGAAACTTTAACCTGAACTGTTTTGTTCTAGACTGTAACCGTTAACTGTGTTTTTTGTGTACTTGTTGTTCAGTCAGTAGCTGTAACGTTTAGTAGTATGTGTGTGCTTTGCACAAGCTTTGTATTCTTTGTCGTTAATATATAATCCAGTTCTCCTTTTCTAATAAATGTAGTTTTCGTAATCTGCTAACCTAGTTTTAACAGGTTATGGGCCCAGCACGCTTCCACTGCGCTATTAAAGATGCATCGTGCTATGCTTAATCTCGGCTGTTAGGCGTAAGGGAAAAGTGCACGTGGTTAACTGCTTTTATTTTACGGATTCATTTTGCGAACGCTTTTGTTACGTATTGTTGGATTTCAAAGCGCAAATTGAGAAACTGGAGGGTTCCAAAAATTGGACCAAATGGAAGCTCCAAATCGAACTTTTGTTACCGCATAACAATGTGTTAGACATTGTTACTGGGGATCGTGAGTCGCCGATCGATCTAGTAGAGGTGGCTTCAGAGGACGCAAGAAAATCATACGAAGCAAGGCACAAAGCTTTTCTTAAGAGTGATGCATTGGCTCAATTAATTCTTGTAAACAGCATGGACGATGCCAATATTGAGCTAACAGCAACGTGCGATACAGAAAAGTGTGTATGGGAAAAGTTGCTGTCAGTCTATGAGCAGAGTTCGGGACAGTGAGTAGATCGTTTAACCCGCGAGAACTCGCACCGGGTATGACATACCCGATCCATTTTCATTCAATGTTTTTGTTACTTTCTTCTTATCGGATTTCGCCGGAATTTCGTGTAGCTGTACTCAAGGTCACATTCTTTCAGCGGGGTAAAAACTAGGTCTGCTTTAAAAATAGATTTTGAGATAAAGCTTTCGGGGGGTACGTCATACCCGTGCTAGTCCTCGCGTCAGTCAGATCTTTCATTTTTTCTGCCAGGTTAGTGCATCATGGCGCGATATTTGAATTACGACGAGGAAATGAAACAATTGCGACACTTTTTAGAGACTGTTTCTAGTGATGATAAACCTTTATCCGAAGATAGTGATGACTCTGAGGATGGAGAATACTGTAGCAATCACGATTCTTCTACTGAAATTGAGACAGAAACAGAAGATGAAAATTCACTGTCAACAGCCGATTTTTATATTGGTAAAGATAAAGTTACAAAATGGCTGAAGAAAAAATACAGTCAAAATGTAAGGATGCCTTCAAGGAACATAACTAGCAAGCTTCCAGGTAATACACATTATTCAAGAGATATCGCTTCTCCCGTAGATGCATGGAATGTTCTCTTCGATAGCAACATGCTAAATATGTCTCTGTGTTGAACATCAGTATGTAGTTTGTCAAAAATGTCTTTAAAAAATGCAAGTATTACTCAAATTCCCTAAAAATATTTAATTTGTTATTTTATGTTCTTTAATTATGCAAGGTTTGCATATCAACAATATTAATTCATATTTAAATAGCAGAAATGAACCGGGTATGAGATACCCGGTGCGAGTTCTCGTGTTCGAAATCGGGCGCGAGTGCTCCCGGGTTAATGGAGCAATTTTTTAGCTCAGAAAATAATTCTGCAGCAGATGTCGTAACACACATTGCATATCTGCAACGGAATTTCTGCGAACTGAATGACGAACTAAAAAGGCTGGTGAAAACGGAACTACCTGACGTACTGCTCATGAGTCGAATTATGTCAACTCTCCCTGCAAAATATTTTGAATTCAAGAGTGTGTGGGGATCTGTCCCAGAGCAGGAGAGGACAATTAACAAACTAACTGAACGCCTTCGACTCATTGAAATGAGACTGCCATCGAAGCAGAGTGAGAGTGCAACTCTTGTTGCTAAATCTTTAGCAAAGAAGAAAGATATACTAAAGCGTGAGAAAATGGGCTTTCACTGTCCCAAGCCTGGACACATTGCAAAATACGGCTACAAGAAAAGTGGTGTAAATAAACGACCTGATGGAGATGCCTTTGTATGCAATGCTGGTGTTACAGAAACAAATCTGTGGTTAGCTGACTCGGGTGCTTCAGCACATATGACGAACAGTGAAAAATATTTCCTATCATACAAGCAGTTTTATGTTCCTAAAGAAGTAAGAATAGGAAAAAATGAAGTTAATTACATATGGTGAAGGAATAATTAAAGTGGAAATGCTAGTCAACAACAAGTGAGAAAGAAATCAGCTGACAGATGTTTGGTATGTCAAAGAAGTAAGCAAAAATTTATTTTCTATTAGTAAAGCTGTTGACAAAGGTTTCAAATTCAAAGTTGATAAAAATGGATGTGCCTTTTTGAAAAATGGTGATGTGCGAATGACAGGCAAAACATCTTGAGGCTTGTATGCACTATAAATGAGAGTGAGAATGTCTGATGAAGCTGCTGGTGTATACATTGCCTCAGAAGATACATTACAGCTGTGGCAAGTAAGATTATGTCACCAAAACAAGCGCCATGTGAAACAAATTTTAGAAAAAGGGGGATTCGTGTTAAGGTCAGTGAAGAGTTCTGTGAAGGATGTGTGCTCGGAAAACAACACCGAAAAAGTTTTGGCTCTAGAAAGAATAGGCCAATGTTTGCTGGTGAGACTATTCTTGCAGATGTCTGTGGCCCCATGCAACAGAGATCATTTGGAAGGTCAAGATATTTTGTTTGCTTTAAAAATGACTTCTCAAGATATCGAAGAGTCTTCTTTATTGATCACAAATCTGAAGTAGCAAACTGTATAAAAACCTTCATAAATGAAGCAGGAACTACTGGCAAATGAATCAAGGAGTTTAGGTGCGATGGTGGAAAAGAATGTGATAATGCTGAAGTACATGCAGTCCTTGCATCAAGAGGAATAACTTTAAATTTTGCCATGCCATATACCCCAGAACAGAATTGTTCTGCCGAAAGAGAAAATCGAACACTTATACTAAATAGAACTGTACTCGCAACATTAGAAGCCAAAAGTCCATATGGAATATGGTTCGAGAAAGAAACTCCAAACATTGATCATCTTCGTGTTTTTGGTACAGAATGTTTTGTGCATGTACCAAAACAAAAAAGTGAAAAGGGTGACAAAAAGAGTGAGAAGGGCAACCTTGTAGCATACAGTGGTGAGAAAGATTGTTACCGAATTTGGCTTCCAGTTGACGTAAAGTAGTTTTTAGCCGTGATGTCATATTCAAAGAAGAGAAAGTCTTAATCTCCATGAATCCATCTGAAATTCCACCAAATCTGAGTATCACTAAACAGAATATAAATTTGGATTGTACACTCAGAGAAAATGATAAGGTTATCCCGAAAATGAAGAAAATTTAATAGTTGATCCTGCTGAAAGTTTGGAATCTGAGAAAGAGGACTGTGTAAATGGAGAAACATTGCAAAGTCGTAGTCGAAGAGTGACTAAAGTACCTTCCCATCTACAGGATTATGTTTTATTGGCAGAGCATGATATCCCTGACTCATATGCCTCAGCAATGCTATCCAATGATGCTGAAAGATGGAAGCAAGCAATTGAGGAAGAAATGGCCTCACTGAAAGAAAATCACACTTGGGATCTTGTAGATTTGCCTCACGATAAGAAAGTGATTGCTAACAGATGAGTTCTCCGAATTAAAACTAAAGGTGATGGATCTGTTGATCGTTTCAAAGCTAGACTTGTGGCAAAGGGTTTTTTGCAAAAGCCAGGCATCGACTATGATGAAACGTTCAGTCCTGTTGCACGATATAAAACCGTTAGAATGCTGTTAAGTGTTGCTGCATCTGAAAATCTGCAGCTTCTACAGTTTGATGTGAAAACTGCTTTCTTGTATGGTGAATTACAGGAAGAAGTTTTTATGAAGCAACCAGAAGGTCTTGACGATAAATCTGGTAGAGTGTGAAGACCAATTCTGGCAACCTCTCTGACCTAATTCTATTTTGGCGCTCTTTGCGAGAGACGCTGGACTGACTCGAAGCGAATAAGATGTGTTGCTTTACTCGATAATAAATTCGTTTGTTCCTGAATCTGACTTATTATTTTCCGGCCACGATGTAAACTACTATTTCATGAGATGTCCATCCGGACATCGCCTCTAATTAATCCGGACATCGCCGTAATTCGCCTCTAATTGTTCGTATTTCAAGACGCGAATTGGGAAAGGGAAATTCCCCTTTTCATTATGTAATCTTGGCGCGCCTGTGGGTTCTGCGGTCGAGGAGGAAACATTACATTTATCCTTAAAAGATGTCTGGTTTGGGCTCTGTGGATGTGCAGGGAGAGTTGACGCGCGGAGATGCCCGCGAATTTTTGTCAGAATGCGGGATTTAATCGTTGCTAGTGGACGCGTGTCAGCTGGGTCCACAATTTGAAAATGGCGAGCGCTCAAATATGCTCTACTTGGATCAGTGGTTGCTGGAAGGTGAAATAAATTGACTTGATTTCGTTGGAACTATGTTTGTTTATTGGATTTAGACTACTTACCACTCGCCACCAGTATTAACATGATGACTGCAAATTAATGTGAGAACAGGTAAACCACACGCCTGTCATATATATAAATATATATATATATATATATATATATATATATATATATATATATATATATATACATATATATATATATATATATATATATATATATATATACATATATATATATATATATATACATATATATATATATATATATATATATATATATATATATATATATATATATATATATATATGTGTGTGTGTGTGTGTGTATGTATGTATATATATATATACATGTATATATATACGTATATATATATATATATTGTTAAGTTGAATAAATCAATTCATATTACGCACTTAAAAAGCAACGCACTTAAAAAAGCAACATGTATATACGCACTTAAAAAAATACGCACTTGAAAAAACAACATGTTTTCTTTTGAAAAGTACGAAAAATCCATACTATGGTTTCCGTGTCAAAACCCCGAGCTCTGCGCTCACGCCATCTATTGGCGGCGACGAAATGTGAGACACATATTTGACACTGGGCTACTCCTCCTTCTGTAGCTTCATGACGGTATCCCATGAAGCTAAAGAAGGAGCATAAGCTTCAACGGGGAATTCCTCGAAAAATGGACTGATTATGATCGCTCACCGACAGATGGTGCGACATGTTCTACTGGAGCGGATTTTTCATTGAGTTATATGGACACGTGTTTTGAAACATTGTTTTAAAAAATTTTTAATTTATTCTGTGTGCAGATATGCCAACATGTTTTGCACCTGGTTGTTCCAGTGGCTATCTATCAGCCATAAAAAGGAACAAAGAAACTGGACAGAGAAATCCTAGTTTGTTTTCTGCTCCTAAGGTAAGAGCATTATTAATGTTTTGTTTTAATATAAGCTGTATAATAGTGAGAGAAAAATGCAGCTGCTGTGTTTTAAGTGAACATAAAGTTAAGACAGCTTAAATTCTGCCGGAAATAAGCATGTTTTATTTTTTCAATCATCCCTATATTTCAGAAAAAAACGATTCCTTAATTCTTCAATTATTACAAAATTCTGAACTAATTTATTCTGGAACTAATACAAAATTATTCTGAAAATGTTTATATAATGAAGTATGACTCTTCATGTGTCAGATGTTTGTCAACTCATGTTTGGACATTGCATACTCTGTAGCTGCAGGTAGTATGTGCTTTTATATGTAACTAGCTCGCTCTAGAAAATAATGCATCATTATTTACTCATTTCCTTTAATAAGGGAGATCACCTTTAACCCTTCAAAAAACTCAATTTTTTATTATGATTTAATTTTGAAGAATGGAATATAAGGAATCTTATGAAAAAAAATTTAAGTCGATACTACAATCGGAACCGATTTTATGGCCAAATGTATAAAGCTAATAGTAAAGTAATTTATAGAAAATTTAAACTTTAAATTGCTTTTTCTAAAAACTGTTATTTTGAAACTTGTGCGCACTATTTCTTCAAAACTATAGTTTTGAAATTTAGCAATTTGTGATGATTATAATCATCACAAATTGCTAAATTTTTTGTATACATGTATATCTTGCATGTTTCTACAATTTCTACCTAAATTAAGGTATTTTTTGCAGAATTTTTTTTTAATTTATATTTTTTGTTCATTACAATACATTTGCCTGAAAAAAATATTTTTATGTGAAATATGGTAACTATTTTAGGTATAGATTAAATTATAACCTATGGATAAAATATATACAAATGATTTAATATATATCTCTTATAGTTTTTTAAAAAAAATCTGCACATTGCATTGATCTAAGATTCACTATTCATAAAACATTTTTTTCTTAAAATAATTTCTAATAATCTCCCAACAATTCTGTTTTTTTTTTCTAATAGATAAAACTTTGTACAATTCAACTTTAAAAATTAGTTTAAATAAATTACAAATTAACTGTTGACAACACATTAAGCTTGGTAGTAAAATCAGTGTATTTTTGTGCATGCAAAGGTGATCACCCCTTAAGAATTTTAATGAAGTTTAGCAAAAGAAAAGCAGTTCAAATAGACATTTTGAATGAAGATAAACAATTGTTAAGTTGAATAAATAAATTCATATTAAAAACGCACTTAAAAAAACTTATTTCTTTTGAAAAATACGAAAAATGCATATTAAAGCGTATGGTTTCCGTGTTATAGTGGCATTAGTACAGGCACGCGCGCCACCTAGTGGCGACCAAATGGGAGACTCTTTTTTAATACGGAGCTGCTTCTCCTTCCGTAGCTTCATGCGGTATGCTATGCTAAAAAAAAATTGAAGTGAGGGTCTGGACGCAAAACAAACGGTACCGCCTATCAACGAATCAGAGACCGAGTGCGTTTAGTTGAAGGGCAGATTCTAGTCACCCATATTTCCTTCTGCTCGTGCGGGAACAGTAATCGGTGGTTTATTTATTTTCAGTTTTCGAATTTTAGTTTTTACTTTTTCATTTCAATAATCATTCATACTACCCAAATTAACGTAAGTAGAGTATATTTAGAATTACTCATACCATTTAAGAGACTTTATTATTTCATTTCGATTTTTACATTATCGTAACTTCATTTTTAAAATGTGAAAGTGAAAGTCACGCTTACAAAAACACGCTTATATAAACTATTAACCGTTGTCTCGAGTCTTCAAATTTAAGTAATTGCTAAGGTTTACATTATTAATTTCCTCTCCCTCTTCTGAATAATTGAGATTACTCTGCCAGTTATGTATGTTTGAGATACTTTCTATAAGGGGAACGGGGAGTCTGGCAGATACTTCTATGAAGGGGAAATTTTTCTCTTTTCTGGTCCGTAAAGAAGGAATTAGACCCTCATTTCAATACACGGTCATAGAAAATGGGAGAGAAATCTAAAATAATAATTAGTTGTTTCATTTGATTTAAGAGAATGTGCCGAATATAATGTAGATCATAGCTTGGTTGGTTCTAAGTTGTATAAAAACTTTAAAAATTTCCTACAGTATGAAAGTTTTTTGCCGTCTACGAATGATATCATGAAGAGACATTGTAGATGCATGTGTGGAACTTTTAGAGTGTAGGACTTATACATGTAATTTAAGTTTTAAGGTAAAATTCAATGATGGAAAATCTGGCTCCTATTTCTATGAAGGGAAATCCCTACCTTTTGTGGTCAGAAAAAGGACAGAAATTGGTTTCTCATTTCAATATACGGTCTAAGAAAATTTATTGTACCGATGAAAAAAAATTTTTTTCCCCTCTATTCTAAAGGTTAAGGTGTCATACTCTTAACAAGTTATCTTTTCTGTCTCCAATTATTAAAATGTTTCTACTATGGAAAAGAAAACAGAGGAAATAATCTGCAAGTTCTTTAAAGAAAAATAACTTATAAATAGGATTTCTGTCGAAAGATGTACTGATAAAGAACTTTAAGGGATTTTACTTAACAAATTTGACTCTACACTTTAAAAACAGTTAATCAGGTTTCAAAAATACTAATTTACTTACAAGATGCAAGTGAAATCTGAGTGCAGTTCATGTTAGGAAATTATCATAATTATTAATAAAGGCTCTCTTTACATAATGTGTTTATGACAGAAGAAAAATACATTAATGAAAATTATATGTTTATATTAACTGTTGTTATAGCAGATGAATTTTTACTTATTTTAGCATGAAATACAGGAAACAAAATAAAATAGTTAAGACTTTGAAGTGGGCTGTTATTGGAGGCTTTGCCGCTGATGTTGCTTTCCTTGCTGGTGGATACTATTGTTATCACCAACTGAAAAATTCACAGGGTTTGTATTTTAATTTTGCTTACTAGCATTGAAAATTTTTGTTTTATCTTTCCTTAATTACCCTATAGTACTTAAAGTATTTAATTTCTGATTAATGCATATGATGAAATTATTATTTTAAATATCAGAGATCTATGTATTATGAAGACCTTTTGTTTGTCTCATTTATAATATTTGTGTTGAAGTCGTTTATCATCTCTGTTTTTTCTTAATTAGAATTTCTTCTGGTTTGACTATAGTTGCATAAGCAGTTAATATTTACAAATATGTTTATATCTTAGAGCATTTATAGATAGCTTCTATCCATTGTATAGGTGCTTCAGCATGACAGAACTTGTGATGTTCGAGTTCAGCCAGCTGAATTACATAATAATTGTATTATTTTTCAACTTTTTTTGGGAATATTACTTTCTCTTACTTGAGATCAGTTTAACATCCTGCAAGTTTTACAATATAATATATAGAAAAAAATAAAATGCATTGATAAATTAAAAAATTTTCATTTTTTAATTTTTCTGGTATTATTGTAATAGCTGTATTTGCTTATTAAAGCTTTGCCCGTGGTTGATTTAGATGGGATCCCCCCCCCCCTCCCACAAAGAGAAAAAAGTGCCCCACCTCCAACTTAATTTGAAATAAATTAAAATGTTAATAGAAGTTCAATTAAAATCAGAAAATTGTAGAAAACTTTTAAGAAAGTTGGTCTTTTCCCACTTTTTCAAACTGTGAAACTTAAAATTGAGTTTATGTCTTTAGCCTTAACATAGTTTTTAGCAATGATATGAACCATAGCAAAAATTAAATGCTATATTTTTTTCTCTCATTTTATTTATATTATATTTATTTTTCTCATTGTATAACTTTTGAATACTAGTGAAACATCAATTCTGTTGTTATTCAATTTAAAAAAATCATAATATTTCATATTTTAAGGACCACCAGGCAGTCAATGCACGAAGCAGGACCCTAACTGAATTCAATTTGTGCTGCCCCCCTAACAGTTAGAAGCATGCTATGCCTATTGTGTAAGCTGCTTTCCTGGGTTCTGCTGTGTGGGGGCTCTACAACACTGTTGCCACTATTAAAGTCCATCCCTCGTATAATGTCATAGAAATATACTCAACTAATAAATGCTTGCAAGTTGTTTTTCAGCACGATATGTTTTTACATTGAGTATGTACTGATTTACAGAAAATAAAAGTTTTGAAGTTTTTTTAAATAAAACTTCAAAAAAATCTGCATAACAAATCTTGATATGATTTAACAATATCTTTATGTATGATATATTTCAAAACTTAAATTGCAAAGTCTAACATTTTAATCATGATAAAAGCACCGTCTCATTTTGACACTGCTTGTTTATATCTGTTTTCAAGCCACAGATCAGCATTACATAAAAGATTATTTCTTTTCCTTTTTTAATTTGCACTGGGTATCTAGTCGAAAAAGGGCAATACATGCACACATTCTGTCTTGTGATTTTGTATTATCTTCAAGCATGGATGACAAAAATTATGCTGTTGAAATTTGAACAAGCAATATGTTGCTAAATAGGTATTAATTAAGATCTTTTCCTATACATAAAATAAGACTTGTTTTTCCTCTTTTTTGTGTAATTAATGAAAACATTCAGTTTTGTTTGATCTGAAAAGTGAAAAAGTATTTTCTTCATTTTCTCACCTTTTTTCTTTTGTGGAATAATCATTAAAGATTTAATTTACAATGTCTAAATCAACCAGAGTTTTGTGCAGCCAAATATTTTTTATTTTATTTTTTTTTTTTCATTTTGCAACTTTGTGAGGGTAAGTTATACTGAAATTTTGCTACCTTGGTAACTTGTTCTATATTGAGGTGGTGAAAGGCAAAGTGGTGTAAGTCCAAAGCTTTTTACTGCAAAAAGTAGAAAAAATTCCACTATAAATCAAACAAATTATAATTCATAATATTTAATATAATATTGTAAATAATTATTTGCAATTGCACTATAAATTGAACATGGAGATTACATTTTTGACCTCAACTAAAAAGAAGTTGAAAATGTGACTTACACCACTTTTCCTTTCAACGTCTCATATATCTGTTAACATTGTAACTAAGATTCTTGTGTTTTCATTTCAGTACTATTTTCCCATGGTATTTTCAGGAAGGAGTAGCAACTTGATTTAAACTGAGAATTTAGCTATAAAGAGTTATTATAATTATACTAAATTGATAAAACTAAAATATTGTTTCAAATTACAATTTTAATTATTTATAGGTAGTTTTGTTTGATTTGATTTGAATGAAATAAAATATAATAATTCATACTGATAAGCACTACTAAACCTTAGGATTATGTCCAATAATTTCATAAAATTTTAAAATGTCTTTTTCATTGAAAATTGTCGTTTTTGTTGGGTTACAACAACCTAGTTCAAAACCAACCCTATTATTTTTTTATTATGGATATAAAAGAGTACACATAGATGTTATATGTTCCTGTTTATGAATTAGTTCCATGCCTTTATAATTATTGGTAAAACTCTTATTTTCACATTTAAAAAAATCTCTTTTTCATATCCTATCCAGTAATTTTTGGGGGACATTTTGTTTTTGCTTCATTGCATATGTTACAACTTAAAATGTCAGAAAAGTTATGTCTACCAAATGCAGAGATGTATAGAACTTATGTGTTTGAAATAATATCCTTTTCTCAATATATTTTAAAAAAGAAATAGGACTTTTTGGTTCAGTTTTAAAGACCATTTTTATCTCTTTGATCAAACAACGAACCTAAATGGTGCATAATGTTTATGACCACATATATGTTGTGGTTTATTAGCACATATATTATAAGCATATATATTTGTTCAAAGTGAGAGTTAAGACATGTTTTTCCAATTATGAAGGAAGATGAAGTTAAATATAGAGAAAATGAAGTTAAAATATAGAAAATGAAGTTAAAAAACATAATATTCTATGTGAGAGATTTATTGTCAGCAATTATGTTGTTATTCTTAAGGTATGCAATATAAATGCTCATGTTTAAACTTTGTTTATTACAGATTTTAGGTATAAAGTATATAATTATGATCCCAGATATATCGATAGTAAGTAACATATTTCATTTATGTATTAATTTTTTTTTGGTTAAAAAGTATATATAATATTTCTACAGTATATTTTTATCAAAATAATGCTCTTTTATTGTAATAAAGTGAAGAGAGGGGAAAGTGTGTGCAGACTTTTAACTAAGATGATATAACTACTCTGTTAAGTGTCAGAGGAAATTATGATGTCTAAGACAGAGAATGTGATGATCCAAAATGACTTTCATGTAAAATACTTCATTTCCTAAAATTTTGGACTAGAAAATTATCTTGTTGGTATAGCTGAAAAGTATATAAATCACATTTTTCTGTTGATCCATATTGATTGTTTACCAAATTTTGTGCAATAAATTAATTTTGATCTTAAAATGCTCTTAAGTTTGTGATTATAGGTTACATTATTTCTACCCATATAGTATGTTACTTTGCATATTTATTGCACCTTTTTACTATAAAGGTTTTCATTTGCATTTTAAATCGAAAAATTCCATTCTACTGTATTATTTCAGACATCATAATTCATATCTGTTCATAGTAAAAGAATACAAACAAAATATTTTAAATCTAATCCATATTTGATACAATATTTTAATGATTTTTGATAGTATATTATTGAGTAAATGAAAATTATATTAAGTTCTAATTTTATCAGATATCTAGTCAGTTGAAGAATAGAAACAAAATATTTTAAATCTTATCCATTTTTGAAACTCTATTTTAATGTTTCTTTTACAGTATATTATCGAGCAAATGAAAAGTATGGTGATGGCAAAGCTAGGCAACAGGATTTTCAACAGTGGGGCATAAAAAAAGTTGATAGTTTTAGCTTTGTTCACTTACTTGGTAAGATTTAAATGTTTCTAATTATTTTGCTGTATGACATTGAGAATTTGTGCTTATAATCTGCATAGTTTGTTATAGACTATATGGAAAGCTTATGTAGCTACTGAAACACTGTATTCTTTATTAGCAATGGGTTTATTCAAGAATGAGAGTATTAAATTATAATTTTTGTGCTATTAATATTCAATGTTATTTAGTCATGGTTCACAAACTTCTTTTGGATTGCAGCCTTTAGTCATGGCTAAAAGCCTAATGTCATATTGTATAATTCCTCTAGACACAACTTTCAAGTTTTTAAGGTTTTTTTTCCCCCTAACACATTATGATAAAAGTTTAAGTATTAAAATGAAATTTAAAATATATCAAGTATGACTATGTTATTAAAAGTCTGAAGAAATTTTTAAATATCTTATTCCATGATTTAAAAGAGAGATAAAAAAAAAATTATTCTGAGCAGGATACTTTCTAAACAAAATTTTCAATAACTAATTTAAAGTGATTGAGTCCAGTTGTTTAGTGAGTAGGTGATGCCTGCATGGCTGAACTCAGCTTTCCGTTCTCTATAAAGTTTGGAGTGCTAAATTTGTCCTTTGGGTATTTATGTTTCTCTTCACGATGGAAACTAGATATAAGAAAATGTTAAAGTATACTTCAAAAGAAAAAATAACACTTAGTAACTATAGATATAAAATTCCTGCCTTGTTTAGTCTTCTTGTAGTTTTCCTGTAGGAGCTACCTTTTCACTCTGTAAATCATGTGCATACTCCTGAGATACTTATATCATGGTCTGAGAACCACTGTTAATAAGTGCATAAGTAAGGCCTATTGAATTTAAATTTATTTGCAGGCTGCAGAAATATTTTTCTGCTGTTATAATCTGATTTATGTCTGTATCTATTTATGTATGTCTGTATTCAGATTAAAGTTAAAATTGAAAAGTAACTCATGATTTTAAAGATCAACACACCTTGTATGTGGATCTTAAAAATCATATATTTCAGAAAGAATCCTTCATTAAGGTTCATTTAAGCTAATATCATTGTGAAAGATGTATTATCACATGAAAGCTATAGAAAAAAAAAATCCATATTTTGTTTAAAATACCTTATCTGCTTTGAACTTAACCTGTTTTATAAGATTATACACATTTCTGTATTCAGGTACAGTTTATTTCATTTTGTAAAATATCAGTGATTTTGTATAAAATTTACTATTACTATTTTTTTTTTCAGGTTTATAAACCATGGAGTTATGAAAGAAAATGTATATAGTAGTTTCATAAGCAATTTGTATTATATTTTAAAATAAAAAATATTCTCATTGAGCATTGGTCCCTCATTAATATCAGTATGTACCTAAACTGTGATATGTAAATACAAACAACTTCAGGAAAATGAATGCTAATGCTATGATAAAAATGATCATGTCAAATATCGCATGTGAATGCAAACAGTATTTTTATTCTTGTAACTGATTTGTGTGTTTCATTTTGTTGATGAATTTCAGACACTATATTGATGGAAAACTCTTTTCTAATTTATTACTGGTGACTTTACTTGTTAATTTACTATTTTCACTTTAAAATATCATTAGAATTTTGTGGAAACTTCCTTAAAATTAGTTTTGTACTGTAGAACTTAACTCTGTCAGATTCCCAGTCTAAATAAACGTACATGCTCCATTTTAAGACGCTTTCATAGTACCCATGACTGGAGATTAAACTTCAATTTCTGCAACGTAGACTGATGAATTGGAGCAAAAGCAGATGTTCTTTGTGAGTGAATAAGGGTCACTTGGAAGCTCTCTTGCAAAGTATACAGCTCCATGAAGATTTCTAAAAGTGGCTAAGCTCTACATAAAAGAAGGTATTTAAGTATGTTAGAACTAAACCTTTATCAGCAGATAGAATGGGTTTTTTTCTTAATACATATAATGTAGAATGATCTAAATGTTAACTAACTATGAACCAGTTTTTCTTTCCTCCTACGACAAATCACCAACCTCACTATAAGATTGATTTTATAGTGAGGTTGGTGATTTGTCGTAGGAGGAAAGAAAAACTGGTTCATTTGTAGCCATTGTTTATTTGTCAAATAACAATGGTGCATAAGGATATTACAAAACCAATTACAAAACACCTTTGGCCACAATATTGGAGGTGAGGCATAACACAAAACAGGGGAACATGAGATATTTACACGTCAAAACACATTTTTAGACAGTATTAAAAGTCAAGTATGTCACAAACTCGTGGAAAAGGGGATATTTACATTACAAAACCTCTTTGTGCACACTATTTGACCATGCCATATCAACACATTCGGGGAAAGAACTCTAGGGTCAAAAAGTCAATTTTTAACTTTGATTTTAAACAAACAATACAATATGTAATTCTAAATTAACAATTTGTCAGAACTTAAATCTTTGAAATGGTACCTCATTTATTGATTTTGATTAAGTATGAAGGGAGAAAAATGGATAGTCACAAAAAAAAATCGCTTTTTAGAAATAATATATATGATTCTGAGTAAAAACAGTTTAATTTATCTAAGATTACTAATGGATTGTTTTAACTTAGTGTAACGCCTGCTATAATATTTCCAAGCCTCAAATGTAGATGTTGCCACCATACAGATAGACTTTGCATGCAACTTCCATTGTGCTGTCATTTTTTTTAAGACAGAGAGAGTGTGGATCTCGTCGAGAGTGGACCTACCAGTCTGATGCCCAATTTTGAACTATGTTAAGTCAACTAACTTTTTTTTCTCTAAATGTTATTTTAATTGTTTTGTACTGTGTAATGCAATCCGTCCCTTGCAACTGTGATTGCTAGAGTAATTAAACATGTTCTAAACTTTACCCCGAGATTTTCTTGATTACCTTTGGTTTAACACCAGTAATTAAATTAATGACAGTTACATTAGTAAGTTTAAGGACCTCAGTGACTCCCTTAATAGAATATTTTGGGTTCCATTATCCTAATTTCTACATCCTCTTTTAATAATTTGAGAAACTAAGAATGCATTATAACTTTAATATATTTCTTTAATTAACGTTAACGTCCATGAATTTTATTTATAAAACTGTATTACAAAAGTTTTTTCTTTTCTCCAAGTTAATCCGATCAATTTGAATTGGCAACATCACGGATTTTGGAACTTTCGTCAACAGTGATATCCCCCCCCCCCATACCATTTACAAATGTAAAAAAGCGTGAGATTACAAGCTTGTGTGTGTCTGCATTCCCTTAATTTTTTGGCTAGATATACCGCGACAAATAAAATTTAATTTTGTCGGCGGCGTTTACACGATGGGGCACTTATGCATATTTTTCAATGACATAACCTCAAAATTCCCATTTTTTGACTTGTGTCAGTTTTCTTGCCGGGTTGCGATATATATATCATTTTGGATTTGTCCGTGGCCGCGTCATGGGTGGGTATATTATGAAAGTGTCCTAAGTCAAGAATCTAAAAAAAAACATAAAAGTTTATCAATTAGTTCATATGACATTCTTTTATAATACCGTAATCTGAAGCAATCTTTGCAAAATTGAAAAAATTGAACCATCAGATTGAGTTGGTTGTTGCGTCATTACACAGAATTCAGTTCATGTTCAAACTCAAACCTTCAAATATCTCCAAACGAAAAATGTATGGCTTAGACCATTTTCATAATCATCGGCACATATACAGTGGCGTAGCGAGCATAAGTGGCGCTCGGGGCACAATACCTTTTTGGCGTCCCCAATTCAAATTTTCCAAAAAATCTTGTTTGTCTTGGGGGAACCATTTGGCGCCCGGGGCATGATAGACCCTCTTGTCCCCCCCCCCCCCTCGCTACGCCACTGCACATATATGTAAATGACCACATTTACCCGTGAACCAGAACGCACGGAGGAACCGCAAGGACACGCTAATTTTTAAAAGTGGATGCTTTTCGAAAAAAGTGAGCAAAATAGTGCTAAAACGTGTCAATGCGATCCCTGTGACTGCAACTATGCTAATGAACTGTTATTTATTCAAAATTATTTGCACGACTGCGCAAGCTCCAGACCCAGGATGAATAATATGATCAGCTTTATCTAAATGAAATGCTAATTAATGTATTAAAGCAACCGAAGAGTATAAATTACAGTCGTAGATAGAAAGAGAAATACTAAGAGCGTATTTTAAAATCCAGGTTATTCATCTTTCGTTTGAAATTTAATTACTGTTGAAAACAAAATTTAAAAAAACGGATTGTTCCACAAATGCAAACATATATACTAACTCCTCCCCCCTCCCTTAAGGCTGCTCTGTACCAACCCTAATTGGATTCGACCACCTCAATGTTAAACTACGGCCAAAATGTGTCTCCTATTGACAGCTACATAAATGCCGAAAATCCTATAAAGATGGTATTTTCAGATAACCCGAACGTTTCTGCACCTTACAACAGGATTCATTTTATAAATTTTGGTGAACCAAAGGAATTGATGGGGGTTTAAAACGCACTATACCAGATTTTTTTCCTCGAATAATTTAAATTTAAAAATATTTGTATTGTTTTTTTGTTTGTTTTTCAAAAAAGGAAGAATGCCCCACGGTGTAAAATTTCTTTCTCTATTACGGAGTGCAATTAAAAAAAAAGAAAATCTTTCAATCCAAGTCGGCAATCTTTGGACACATTTTCTCCATGTAACAAATATAATTTTCGTCCCTCTTGACCCCAACCTTTCTCCCCTCGAATACTGACAGAGGACGCATCGGAATGCCAGGTGAAATCGGGTGTCTCGTACGAGTCAGTGAGGGATGTAAAATGTCGAAGCAGCTGATATTACAATGTAATCATGTGATCCTCTACTATGTAATAATTTTGAATGTTTGTAAAATACACTGGTGTAAGAAATTAAGAGAATTTGCAGACTTGGTCGATTATCTCTAGAACTACTGTACCGATTTTAATGAAATTTGATATGTACATACATTGATACAATACAAAACAAATAACCATTCAATAATTGTAATACACACGCATGATCGTACGTAACACTCGTTGGAGTGGGAAGGTATGAAACAGCGGTTGCAGAATAAACAAAAAATGGGTTAATAGGGGGTATGGTCCCCTCTTACAGGTCTCGCAGCGTGATTTCATACTTGAAATAAGGCAGTTTATCATTTCCCGTGGCAATTGGTCCCACTCGTTCAGCAACGCTGTTTTCATTAACTGGATGGTTCTCGGACGGGGGTTGCGAGTTGCAATTGCCCTCCCCAGAGCGTCCCAGACATGCTCTATAGGGTTAAGGTCTGGAGATCTGGCTGGCCAATCCATCCGGCGAATATCCTCACTCTCTAGAAATTCGTCCACCAGAAGAGCTCTATGTGGCCTCGCATTATCGTCCATTAAAATGAACTCGGGGCCAACTGCACCCCTGAAAAGGCGAACATAGGGCTCCAAGACCTCATCCCTATACCTCACACCAGTCACAGTGCCTCTTTCAAAGACATGGAGAGGTGTGCGGCTATCCAACATGATGCCTGCCCAGACCATTAAATCTCCACCGCCATAATGGTCGATTTCGCGGGCATTGGAGGGTAGGTAGCGGGTCCATGGTTCTCTCCATATGAACGTACGGCGAGAATCGGTGTTTAGGCTGAACTGGGACTCATCGGTGAAGAGAACGGTCGCCCATTGATCCATACTCCAATCTCTATGCTCTTTGCACCATGATAAACGGATTCTCCTGTTCGTGGAAGTGAGCGGGACGCAAACAGCAGGTCTTCTTGCAAACAACCCTCTCTCATGAAGTCTTTTGGAAACAGTCACACTTGATACATGGGTTCCTGTGACTGCAAACAAGTCACGAGAGAGCTGAGAAGCTGTAGCACTCCTGTTACGCCTCGCTATAATTGACAAATGGCGATCTTCTCTGGCCGTCGTGGCTCTTGGACGACCTTGCTCAGGCTTTCTCTCGATGGATCCGGTATCCTGGAACTGTTTCCATAAGTTGCCCACGACGCTGGGCGTTAAATTGAACTCTCTACAAATTTGGACTTGATATTGGCCTGCCTCTAGCCTCCCCACAATTCGCCACCTCATTCCATCATCTAAACGTTGGTGGTTACTCATTTTTACTGTTACAATTTGAAATTAACCGATTGCTGCAAAATAACACCATCTATTAACCCATTTTTTTGTTTATTCTGCAACCGCTGTTTCATACCTTCCGACTCCAACGAGTGTTACGCACGCACGATCATGCGTGTGTATTATAATTATTGAATGGTTATTTGTTTTGTATTGTATCAATGTATGTACATATCAAATTTCATTAAAATCGGTACAGTAGTTCTAGAGATAATTGACCAAGTCTGCAAATTTTCTTAATTTCTTACACCAGTGTATGTCACCGTACGCTGTGTATGTGTTTTTTCATGTCAAGATGTCCTGTGTAATAAAGTCCATATTCAGCTAGCAGGATGTTATTGACTCAAATTGGGACATTTGCTATATCCATAGGTTAACATTGAGGTGAGCGAATCCAATAGGGTTAGAAAACAGCAGCCTTAAGTAAATGTAAATTTTCTGCCAAAATAGTTCGGTTTAAATCTAAAGTATTAGGATAAAAACCTGTAGTTGAAAAAACTAGAATAAAATTTAAAAACTTTCAGTAGATAACGAAGTACCTTTTATACTCGATGTAAATTATTTTTTTTTACTCACTTTAAAGGTAGTTGCATCGACGATTCGTAGCATATTACTATGGCTTCCACCAGCTAACAGAATTGATGCCGATTTAACATACCGACAACAGTACAGCTGTAACAGATGTTGATAGTAAATATGTAGTCTTTGCTAAATAATAATAAGACAATTAAACATATGAATAAACTTTGTTTTTAATCAAAACAAAATTTTGTTAAAAGGGACAAAATTACTATAGTATTAAATAACGAGTTTGGTCCGAAATGTAACAGACTGTGAAATCTAAACAGACCAATTCTATCATAGTTATTCATCATTTAGGGGTTCAGGCTGGAAACCCTGGAAATTTTCTAGATTTTCATTCTTCAGCACCCTGGAAAGTTTTATATTATATATATATATATATATATATATATATATATATATATATATATATATATATATATATATATATATATATATATATATACATATATATATATATATATATATATATATATATATATATATATATATATATATATATACATATATATATATATATATATATATATACATACAGTGATTTCCGCTTATAAGAATCACGTTTGTTATTACTGTTTTTGATTCTTATAAGCGGTTGATTCTTATATCCGAAACTTCCCTTTGGACAGGCACACATACACAAATATATACTTGTACATATATATAAACACACAGGCACATATATACATAATTTACCATTAAATACTCTGTAATTTACGTTATTTATCATTTATTAAAATTATTTTTTATAATTTTAAAAATACTCAATTTCTAAACAAATACTATAACTCAATTTCTAGACCTATAAGTAACAACACATGATTATAAAATCAACAAGAGGCAGCTTCTCTTTGACTACACTTTGGAAGAGCATCATATCTAATTAACAAGTTGTGTTTTTCAGAAAAACTAAGAGTTTTCCTTGTTTTTATCATATTTGAATTCGACTATCAAAAAGTTCTAACACTAACTGGCAATTTTGTTAGAAAACTAAAGTGAATACTAGCGACGTATGCTTATTACAGTCTCAGACGAAGATTCACTTTATAGCTTACGTTTCACGGTTTGATTCTGAATCAAACCGTGAAATGTTTGATTCAGCATCTGGTTCATATGATTCAGCAAAATGGATTCGTTTACGTTTCACGGTTTGAAGTACTGAATCCACTGTCCCGTTTGCGTAAGTGATGGTGGACACTTCGCGGAAGATTTATGTGTTTCAGGGTCCAGAAATCCGCAACCAGGAAGTAAATGGTGGGAAAAAAGAAGTGCCTATCTGGAGAAAAGCGAAATCGGACCCGGGCGGGTTAGATGCCCCTGGGTAAAGCTAATAAGACAGTGTTTAGCAAACACGTATAAGGAGAAACTCTTATGTTATGTCTAAAGGAATGTATTTTACGACTGTTTTCCACCCCAAATTTTTATCAATCTTTCTTTTCAAAAACTTAAGAAAGAATTTCGTACCTTTTGAGAGTTCAAGTGGCATTTTTTGGAAAAATGAAAGGAAGGCGAAGATTGCAAACTGATTCTTATAACCGGTGGATTGATTCTTTAAAGCGGAAATTTTAACATGGAAATAATACATTTGTTTTTGTTTTTGCGATATTGATTCTTATAAACGGTTGATTCTTATAACCACTGATCACTATAAGCGGTGGTTACTGTATATACATATATACATATATACACACACACATATATATATATATATATATATATATATATATATATATATATAGTATATACAGGGTGTTCCTGTATATAACGATGCAGAAAGGAAAAGCCAAAGTTTTTGCATCTTTGTTTATCCTCTAGCTGACCAGGTTTGCATTTCCGATCATACATTCCTATTTGATTCGGTTTTGTTTTTGAGTTTTCTATCTCCTCCAGAAAAATGCGATTTTTCCGGCCATCCAGTAGGATTGGTAAGAGGTACGGTCCGATTAAGTAAACAGCGCTCTCCAGCGTCAGGTTTTTGTTTCCAGTCATACATTCCTATGTGATTATTGTTCGTCTTTATCGTTCGTCTTTATCGTTCGTGCCTACTATCACCCCTCTGAATTTGTCGTTCGAATTTTGGAACACCCTGTCTGTATATATATATATATATATATATATATATATATATATATATATATATATATATATATATATATAGTATATAAAAATGGCATAATATATGGGATCCAGAATGCTTATCTCCGCCGCCTGGCACAACCCCGTAGACCGGCGAGAGGGTACGAGGAGGTCCACACACGAAGAAGAGAGAAGGAGTTTGGAGGCCATACGGTGCGGAGGAAAGAGCCCCACGTTGGAGAGATAAAGTTTCTAGATCTGAACGGGGCACAGACTCTGGAGAGTTTGGCCTAGCGGGAAGCCGCTGTGCCGAAGGGGAGGCGATTATACCTCTTACAGAAACGGTGCGGTGATAGGAGAACTCCCGTGTCGGACGGTTGCTGCACCAAACAAGTGGTTTTGTGTGCGAGTGGTCCTAGCCTTTTGTCCAAGCTTGTTGAGTACTTGGCAGTAGTGTCATTACCCCGAGAGGTCGACTGTTAAATGTTATGTAAATTGGGGCTTCAACCTAATAAAAAGTTATTGTATCATTAAAATGACGAGCAATTATGTCATTCCTACCATAAAAATTTGAATAACAATAAAATTTATCAAAAAATTTTCTTAAATTTAAAAAAAAAAAATTTTTATTTATGAAGAACTAGGAATTTTGATTTGAACGTTCGTCATTGTAATGATATATTATATAACTTCAGTTTAAAAATAAAAAGTTATGCATATTCATTAATATACGGACGCAAGTCTGCGCGCAATGACATAACATTGAAAAAACAATGGTTGAAACTTTAAAAAATTTAAAAACTTATCTTCAAGCTAGAAAAAATTAAGTGCCATATTTATAAAGAAGAAAGTGTGTTTAACTCGCAGTAAAATTTTCATATTCCTGAATAAAAGATTTTCATAACTACTGCTGATTTAAATAGGGATATCTTTGTCGAGTCTCTTAGCTTTTAAAAGGTACCTGACCCCTTAAAATTTATTTTAAGTAGACCTTACTAATATTTCTTTTGTTTAACAAAAAAAAAATCCAGGTAGTCTCTTCTAACGAAACTACCGCGGGTTATTAACGTAGGATTACTTATTGTTGCTTACCTCTTTTGTATGTATATATGCATCTATATATATGTACGTGTATATATATACATATATGTATGTAAAAATTTTGACGCATCTTGGTACCTTTCTGTTTAATTTGTCCAAGCGATTGACTGGGTTTGGCACGCTGCCAAAATTATAACTCGCGAGGACGGATAGACGGACAGTTTTAGTGTCTGAAATTTTCTTTTCCGCAGGACCGTTATGGAGGAACGTAATCCTACGTTAAAAAACGCGGCGCCCCTGATCGATGTCACGGCACCCTAAAGTGCCGCGGTACACCGGTTGGGAATTGCAACTCTATCTAATCCAAACTGATATACTGAACATTTCACCACCATCCATAATGAGAAAAGTAGTACTTATGCAACAATTATCGCATAATGTTACAAATTTTACGAGTCTATGGTAATCTCGCCAAATTGGTGATGGATTTGGTGACTTATTTTGGTCGCAAAATTTGACGATATGTCGCCAAATTTGGCGATATGGTGCCAAATGGTCGCCAACCTTCTAGACCTTTCTCAAACGTTCTGGAGATTTCTTGCTGGTCGACCGGTAGGGGGCGCTTTGGAAGTTTATAAATATACCTGACATTGGCATTGGAACTCAGTGTTCTTTTCTGCTGAGACTTGAATGTATTGAAAGCGCGGTAGGAGAATATTGTATTGAAGACTGTTATCCTGACTTGTGTTTTTAGAGTTTTCTGCTGTATAGACGACAGTTGTTACGTGTTTTCTGTTTGAATTTGTGTATGCGCCTGAAGAATTTACAGAATAATAAATTTTATTTTGCGTGCACTTTCTGAAGAGATTTTATTCAATCCTATCGAACCGAGGAAAACGGAAAATATAATGCAGTCATCTTCAGTTTTATTAAATTGGGAGGAACACTGCAAAGGTTTAAAGATCAGAGAGACGACAATTTCAGATTTATACTGGTGACTGGAATTGCTAAAGCTACACATGGGTATGGGTATACGTTCAGATATTGAAATTACGTATCCGAGTTAAAATCTTAAAAAGGAAAGAAAATATCAGAAATTGGTATGCCTTTATTTGTATTGGAAATAATCCAGCTGTTAAGTATCACAGAAAATTATCTAATGAATAAGCAATGCAAGCAGAAAAAAATGGGAGAAATTTTAATACTGGAATATGATAGTTTCCATAGAACTGTAATTATGAAATTATTTCAGCGTAAAATATTGTTATTAATGCATGTATATTGTTACGAGTTAGGGGCCAATTTGGCGTGTTATCGTCAGCGTGCCATGTTTAGGAGTTCGCGTGATTTAAAACTATGGTTTAGCACGTTCACACGTCTACCATGGAGTAAGTAATAAATCCTGCTCTTGGGTCTATTGTTGGAAAATTGTTTGGTTGAGCGGTGTGGCATCACAGGTTTTGTTTTGCTAGGAGAATAAGAGTATGGAATAAAAGTTCAGTTTAAGAGTTGTTCTTATTGCGATAGGTGACGGATTTTGAACAGGTGACATATTCTTCGTGAAAAGATGTTTTATCGTCGAGCTTGAGACAGGGACCTTGTTGTAAAAGATTTAAAATGTCGTATGCTATTTATTGATAACTGTTATAGGTGTATTAATTAAAATTTTATTTGAAATCCTAATTGTCAAGAAAAGTTATTAGATGCTGGAGTTTGTCGACTTCCAGCGAAGATTTGTAGTATTATTTTGTCTACTGCTGCAACTTGTAAAAGAACTGTTTATAAAATCTCTTTTTTTCAATTGCGGTAGCTGGCATATTTATTTCTGTATTTAAATTCCCTTTTTAAAATATCTTTCCGTACCACGGATATGGTACAATTTTGGTGTCAGGAGTGGGGTTATTTTAAGTGAATGCCAGTTACCCGAAAAATGGAGGAACAGTTTAAGTTATTGTTAGATTCGATGGCAAAACTTAGCGAAAGCCAGAACCAGATCGCCATTCAGTTAAAGGGAGAAATTGGCGAAAGCCAAAATCGATTAGGAGTAAAAATTGGCGAAATTGGCGAAAGCCAAAATCGGTTAGAATTAAAAATTAGCGAAAGCCAGAATTTGCTCGCCAATGAATTAGAATTAAAAATTGGCGAAAGCCAGAAACAACTCGCCAATCAATTAAAAGAGGAAATTGGCTAAAGTCAGAAGAAGTTGGAAACGGGTTTTGGCAAAATTAGCGAGAGCCAAGAACAGTTGTAAATAACTGTGGGTGAAAAATTTAATGAAATGGAAGAACGCGTCAGCACTATAGAGTCGAAACTCAAGGCTACGGTTGAGACCGTTGAACAGAAAATTAGAGAGGCCGTCAGTAGGCAAATAAACGACCTAGAGAAGAAGTTCGCAGAAGAGTGAGCGCCAGTTACTGTACCTTGCTACTCTGACGCTAGTATCGAGGAAGCGTACCCGGTGTCGAAATCGTCCCGCCCTGCCGTAAAAGTGTCTACCTACGACGGCAAAACATCTTGGCAGGTGTTTAAAACACAGTTTAATATGGCGTCGACTGCCAATGGCTGGGATATTGCAATGCAAGCTTGCCAATTGGCTACTTCACTCCGTGGTGAGGCTGCCGATGTGCGGCAAACCATTGCAGTAGAAAAACAATTAAATTTTGAGGCCTTGTCGGGTGCTCTCGAAATGCGTTTGGGCGAGAAATGCCGTAAAGAGTATAGCCGCTTACAGCTGAAGTCCCGCCAACAGAAATCAACAGAGCCACTTCAGGAACTCACTTCGACTATTGAGGGTTTAGCTCAATTAGCTTTCCCGGAATGTCCGACGGAAGTGAGGGATAACCTAGCATTGGAGTACTTTGTCGACGCCATACGCGATCCGGAGAGTCAACGGGCTCTTAGAATGGCGGACATCAAAGACTTGAAGTCGGCTTTGGTGTACGCAATGAAGTACGAGTTCGCACAGAGGGCGACACGCCGTGACCGTCAACTAGTGAGAGGGGTGACCGCCGCCGAAAACGACCCAATAGCCGCTCGATTTGAAGAAATGGAAAAACGAATCAGCGCCTTGGCAGGGATGAATTCAAATATTCCGCCAAGAAATCCATTGAAGTGCTGGACATGCGGGCGTGAGGGGCATCTCAAAAGGAATTGCCTAGCATACCAAGCTGATCAAGACGCCAAGACCCAGGGAAATTAGTTCCCGGCCACCTGAATTGGCGAAGGCAACCGTATGAAGAGAAACCCTCTTGCAATACACTGAATGTGTCGTCGATGCATCACGAAGAGAACAGGCCATTTGTCGAAGATTTCGTAAACGGTCAACCGTGTTGGTTGACCATGTTGGTTGACACAGGCGCTAACGTGACCATCGTCAGAACGGATATAGCTCAAGAGCTTGGCGAGAAGCTACTTTTCACGCCGCCAAACATCACTTTGCGGACCGTTACCGGGGATAAAATTAAGATGAATGGAAAAGTTGCACTCCACATAAGCATCGGGAATAATAGTTATCGGCATACGGCATATGTTGCCGATATTGTTGACCCGGTGATTCTCGGGTTTGACTTTTTAACCAGAAATAATTTCGTAATAGATTTCAATTCTAACCAAGTCAAAGCCACTCAAGATAGCACCATATCCTCCATGCCGGAGAATAGTAGAAGAGGTCTTTTAGCTGCTGCAACTCTTGTGGACCAGTCGAAAGGTACGGTCCCCGTCAAGATTGCCGATGGCAGCAATAAGAACAAGAAAATCCGGAAGAATGAAATGTTGCCAACTTATACCCCGGTCACCGGAAAAAGTAAAAAGCGTGACCTGCCAGTCGTCGAGAGCTCCAATTTGACCGCAGATGTATTAAAGAGTGCGGAATTTATTGATCAACGAAGAATGGAAGCAGAGAAATTCCTCAATGAATTCCAGGCCGTGCTCGCCCGTGCAACAGATGTGGGCCGCACGAACTTGACGCAACACCGAATTGTCACGAAGAACTACACCCCGGTCAAGCAGCATCCCAGAAAGCGTCCTTTGACGAAGCAAAATCAACGTGGCCAGCGACAGAATGAAGAGGCGGTACGACGCGACAGTGACAAACCGTCAGTTCCAGGAAGGAACCAAAGTTCGGCTGTGGAGTCCCGTTCACCGGGAGGGTCTACATCCCAAGCTACAGTTCCGCTGGAGAGGTCCAATCGTCGTTGTCCAAGGAATCAACATCGTTGTGTGAACTCGAGTGTCTGCAATCAGCAAAGCGAGGGTCGTACATTACGACCGGCTCGCTCCTTTCCATGGGACGTGAGTGGGTCCTGAAGTATTTAAGGATACCCGAGCCACGGCTCGCTCCTTTACATGGGACGTGAGTGGGTCCTGAAGTATTTAAGGATACCCGAGCCACGGCTCGTAGGGTGTTGCCAAGTAGATCCAGGCTACCAAATTTTGTATTGTTATCTTTTTACTAATGTTGCAACTCTTATTCTTTTATGTTTATTTATTTAGTTTGTAATGATATATGTGTTATTTTTTATGTAAAATTGTATTTTGTAGTAGCATTTTAGGACCGTTGTTGCTAGTGTAAGGACTGTCCGGGACGTTCAGTTTCTTAGAGGAGGGGGCAATGTTACGAGTTAGGGGCCAATTTGGCGTGTTATCGCCAGCGTGCGATGTTTAGGAGTTCGCGTGATTTAAAACTATGGTTTAGCACGTTCACACGTCTACCATGGAGTAAGTAATAAATCCTGCTCCTGGGTCTATTGTTGGAAAATGGTTTGGTTGACCGGTGGGGCATCACGGGTTTTGTTTTGCTAGGATAATAAGAGTATGGAATAAAAGTTCAGTTTAAGAGTTGTTCTTGTAGCGATAGGTGACGGATTTTGACCAGGTGATATTTTCTTCGTGAAAAGATGTTTTATCGTCGAGTTTGAGACAGGGACCTTGTTGTAAAAGATTTAAAATGTCGTATGCTATTTATTGATAACTGTTATAGGTGTATTAATTTAAATTGTAGTTGAATTCCTAATTGTCAAGAAAAGGTATTAGGTGCTGGAGTTTGTCGACTTCCAGCGAAGATTTGTAGTATTATTTTGCCTACTGCTGCAACTTGTAAAAGAACTGTTTATAAAATCTCTGTTTTTCAATTGCGGTAGCTGGCATATTTATTTCTGTATTTGAAATTCACTTTTTAATATATCTTTCCGTACCACGGATTTGATACAATATCAACTATTAGTAAATAATCAATCAAGCTTTACGATCTATTTATATACTAAATATTTTAGTAAAAGTACTTTACGCTGAAATCATTTTGCAAAATTTTTCGAGAAGTTCTGTTTGTCAAATTGTGTTACATGCCATTCAGGGTACAATTCTTGTAATACCGTCTTAATTAATATTTGGGCATTGGCGTGTCTCGTGTTTATGTCCCCCTACGAACTATATTTATGTTTCTTGAGCTAAAACAATAACAAATTAGTGCAGAAAAAACTTACAAAGCAGACCAAATCATCTGGCTTGATATTTTGTATAAGTCTTCCACTCCTGTAATCCCACATCTGAAATAATATTTGGTAAAGTTCTTAATTAAGTTACTTAAATCAGATTATAAACATTTTTTAGGATTGTTCGTAAAATGATTTTTTCTCATTTCTTTTTTCTTTCTTTCTATTTCTTATCTATTTTCTATTCTTTCTTCTTTCTATTTTGTCCTAGATCTTTCCTTAAACACGCACACACATTAATATTTACTCATGTGAAGCAGCAAGGCAATAACAACCCTAAGTGCGTATAAACTCTTCCCGAAAGAACTTTTTACCATCACTCCATTATTTTCCCCGAAATTAAGGAAGGAAACCTAACTAAAATTTATTTCAATTTCAAATTTTAAATACTAAAATTAAGTTAAATTTATAGTTAAGGAAGGAAACCTGGCTAAAATTTAACTTTAAATTATTACTATAACAAAAGATTAGTTGTATTACAACTGGAAAAAAGTTTATATTCAATAGTTTATTTACCTGCAAAGGATTTTTTTTTGTCCAAGATGCGGTAATGATCTTGTCATCAAAGAATATAATACCGTCTCCACAGATGTGAGGTCCTCGAATTTTCCTGTGAAGTTTTTATTAAGATACATTCAATAGTATATTTCATATACTCTTTTAAATCTGAACTTATACAGAATCTTAAAATCTTGTCTGTTTAGGAACTATTGTACACGAATTTCTACTGTTATGTTAAAATTCCCTAACACTAAGTCATACTTCATTCCCGGAATAGATGTTCCGAACCTAAACAGATGTTCACGACTGCTTGGCAGAACATCTGTTCAAAATGGGTATATTTCCGACCAACGTCTGCCCGGGCAGGCGTTATAAATTCGGATCACCTTCTAACTTACCATAGACTTGACAGAACATCTCACAGATACACAGGCCCTAGTTTTCCATTAGACCCAGTAGGCCCGGGCGGGGGCCCCCAAAAATTTTTATTTTAAAAGAAAAGGAAAAAAAAAATTCCCAATTAATTTTTTTTTAATTTTACCTTTTTAATAGCAATTTTTTTATATATCCTTTCAAATTTCCGAAATAAAGCTATGTATGTAACACACACTTCATTCCCGACAATTCTGACATAATTTCTGTATTTCACAAGTACTCTGTGCCTACTTTATGATGGTAAAGTCTAATGTGATTTTAGTAGAATACAGAGAGTCCAAGAAGTAAATTCCGAGGCTTTATATTTTGAATGTACGTGAATGGCTAAAGGAATGTCACCAAGGCTGTCTTGCTAACTTGATCCCAACTTAAAAGAAATACCACTCAGATGTTTATATTATTACCAAATCAATTTTATTAAGTGGATTCACGGACCAATACTTTGTACGTGGTACGTACCGTACAAAATACCGTACGGTATTTTGTATTTCATCCACCATGATGGAAGTGTATATGTTTGTTACAGATCTCAGCTTCAGAAGCACCATACTAGTAAGAACGATCAAAGGGTGGGCCCGAAAAAGTCTAGTGGTAACGCGTCGGCTTTCGGCGCTGAAGGTGCTCGGATCGAATCCCGGCAAGCGCCATTAAATACCTCCATGTCTAGACCGTATAGGGGCACGTTAAATCCGTAGGCCGGAAAGTTCCTCTATGAGGTCAGAGAGGGTGGGAGAGGATACGATCCCTCAGATGTCGCCTCAGAGGGTGCTCGATCAAAATTGAGGTGGCACCTGGCTCAATCGGGCTCCGACCCTAGTGGTGCCATTATAAACCCGAACCTCAGCCCGATAGCCTCAATGGACCTGGTGTGGAATACTTCCGGCCAGGGAACATTAAAAACAACAACAAGATCAGAGGGCTGAGGGCTGCGATGATTCAGTGCCTCGCTTAATTGGTTTGACATCATATCAGACTCGGTTAAAATGT
This sequence comes from Dolomedes plantarius, assembly GCA_907164885.2. Lineage (NCBI taxonomy): Eukaryota > Metazoa > Arthropoda > Arachnida > Araneae > Dolomedidae > Dolomedes > Dolomedes plantarius. The sequence continues at coordinate 94,979,013 of OU015490.1, forward strand.
TCATTACTGTCTCATGTATATTATTTTGAAGAAATATTGAAACGTCAAAACACATTTTGTACTTATTAAAATATTAGTGCGGGGAAAATTTTGAGAAGATAAATTTATGCGCAGTCTTTTTATCCGTTACTTATATATTATGTGTATAAGTATTGAAAATACTTATAGTTTATTCTTTAGAATCTAGATGTCAGTCCAGTGTAATCGTAATTTTGATAGTTTTGTATTCATAGATTGGCAACTCCTAGTAATGTTTTGTTTTTCTGTAGGATTAGTTTGGAATCAGAATAAGACGATTGTGTCCCTTTTAGCTTCGTGCTAAGAACAGTATTGCGATGCTGTTCTGATTTCTGTCTATATGTGTGAATAAGTACCTTGTCTTTGTGTCGTCACGTGCCAGATGATTATTTGCAGACGTTGTTTTATTTTTCCTGAGTATAAATCCGAGGATAAGAACATTGGCTTCCGCCATTTTATAATGTTTAAAACTGTTTGGTTTCCATCTAAATTCTTTCATTAACAAATAGTATTAGAATTATAAATTCGAGGTAAATTATTGTATGATTCAAGTACAGATTTAGTTAACTAAAATTTAAAGCTGAGTACATGATTCGATCAAGAATAAAAGCGGGAAAACATGGACACAATAACGATTATTCAATTAAACTGCTTAACATGATGCTTGTAAAACCGTTGAGAATATGTGGCCGTTAATAATATATTATAATTTGTTTGTAGCTGAATTTAAATGATGGACAGAAGTATTTTAAATCCGAGAGCAGTGTAGAATACATTACTGTGTGGTGTCTCTGGATCCTATTTTGTACGTATTCTAGTGTTCAAGAAGAAAAAAAATTGTCATCTGACTCCATCTTGTTTATTTGTTAACAAGATTAAAAACAAAAACAAAAGTTACATTTTTAACTGCTCGTTAAAGAAATTTTAACATAATTAAAAACTTTTGCTGACTGTCTAAGAATGCAGCCAGGTAAACTGCCGGCACTAGAAAGACGTGAAAAAGATGGGAAGGGACTGAGCTGCTGTGAACAGCGGTTGCTTGTTTATTTCACAGTCGGGGAAGGGGAGGCACGTACTTACCAACTTGAAATAAATTAACGTTAATAGAAGTTCAGTTAAAATCGGTAAATTGTAGGGAAATTTTAAGAAAGTTGGTCTTTTCCCGCTTTTTCAAACTGTGAAACTGAAGATTCCGAATATGTCTCTAGCCTAAACACAGTTTTTATCAATATGACCCATAACAAAAAATCGATGCTATATTTTTTTCTCATTTTATTTATATTATATTAATAATTTTTCTCGTTGTATAACTTTTAAATACTACTCAAACATCAATTCTATCGTTATTTAATTTAAAAAATCATAATATTTCATATTTTAAGGAACGTCCGGAAGTCAGTGCGCCAAGGAGGGCACTAACTGAATTCAATTAGTGCCCCCCCCCCTCCAAAAGTCAGAAGCACGCTACGCCTATGATCACATTCGAGTGCAGACCACGATGTCAGATTTGTCAAGTAACGTCACCATTAATTTGAAGGAGTGAATTTGAATAAGCGGCATTAACTAATTTGAATAAACAGCAAAACTGCAGCGCCACAACAGAAATGACTATAGCCCATCGCAACAGACTAACAGAATAAATGTAAATCTCAAAACACAGATAAGTTTGCAGCATAAGAATGATATTTTATAATATTTTAATATTTTGATAATTTTAAAAAAGAAGTTAAAAACCCAATAACTGATTTATATTCATTTTACCTTCTGGAAAACGGCTCTCTCACGTCCCAGAACTGCAAGAGGAAAAGTATCTTTAGAATATACATCATATTATGTATTCTGTATCGAAAAGAGAAATATATGGTGTTGTATTTTTACGTATCTGATCTTTTGTAACAAACTAGATCCTGTTTGAAGTTTATTCAGTATATAGTCGTAAATATTTTGTTATATGATTTAAGTACGCACTGAAGAAACAAATATCTGAAGGTTATGTTATTACAAAAACTGCAACTGTTTTAAGTCATGAATCAAGATTTTGATCTCTATCATATAGACTCTACGATATTGCATCTATAACATCTTCTAATACATAAAAAAAACAGAATTTCCAATCTTATAGAAATGGGATAGAAAGGATATTCCGCTGGTTAATCTCAGTAATACCTGAAAAGTCAATGGAATGGAATATCTATCGCGCTCAGGTTTACAAAACATCAGATGCAGAAATTATTTTTGATTTTAAGGGAATAAAGGCAGGTTTCGCTTTTTTTCTACCTCTATGATAATATCTGAACACACTGGACAAAAACAATTTTAAATGCCCCAAGGAAAATTACTTTTCAAAGTTTTGTTGATTTGAGCAAGGTAAAGGCTTCTGTGTACTAACCCTATTGGATTCATTCACCTCAGTGTTAACCTGTGGAGAAAATGTGTCTGCTATTGACAGCTACATAAATGCTCGTGATCCAATAAAAATAGTATTTTCAGATAGCCTGAACTTTTCTGCACCTTGCAACAGGATTCATATTATAAATTGCGTCCACCAAAGAAATTGATGAGAGTTTAAAACACACTAGACCAGATTTCCCTCCCCCAAATAATTTAAATTTTAAAATGTTATTTTCATTGTTTTAAACAAAAAATGCACTAAGGCGTAAAGTTTTTTTTCTATATTACGGAGCACAATTTTTTTACAAATTTTTTTTAAATCCTTGGACACATTCTCTCCATAGGTTAGCATTGATGTGAGCGAATCCAATCGGGTTGCTACACAGCCCTAAGGGAATGCATGGCTGGTAGCTTTCAGCCATTAGCACATCTGCCAATACTCAGATTTCGTTATCTTTAGACCTGGCATAAATCGATGGCATGTATGTGAGGAAAATTTTTACTCTGTAATAGGTCTAAAGAATATGCAGCATATTGTATAAAGTATTTCGAACACCGCATTAATGCAGTTTATGCTATATGATCATGCTCAGTGGTGTGCAACTTGCATGAAGATAAGTGTGAAACACTTAAATGATTCGAGCGCATTTAATATTGCTTTGGGCCACTATAAACAGGTGACTGATTTCCAGTCAGGCGAGGCAGTGGATTGCCTCGTTGACGATGACATTTCAAGAGAATCCAAAATATTGAATCTAGTCAGCCATTTCAAACGTAACGGGAAAAGGCGGATACCACGGGAACTAGATGGCGTTATGAATTCACTACGAGAAATATACTTAACAGGAAGATCCAGCAAAATGCATGTCCTCACCAAACAATCTTGCACCAAATATGCATATGGGAAAGAATTATCTTAACAGTCATACTGTTTTATTCCATCAGTATCTATGATAGGGAAAATACGGGGTTTCCTAGATAGCACTCTACAAAGCAATGTTTCGGAATTCAATGTCAACTGCCATTCCAAATGGCGAAAAACGTTAAGATGTAATAAATGTCGAAGTATGGCTCGGGGTAGCCTTGTGGTAGTGCTCTGGTTTTCAGTGCTGAGGGTGCTCAGATCGAATCCCGCCACGCACCATTAAATACCTCCGTGTCTAGACCGGATATGGGCACGTTAGATCCGTAGACCAGAAAGTCCCTCTACGAGGTAAGGGAGGGTGGGAGACGATACGATCCCCCCAAATGTCTCCCCTCGGGGTGCTTGATCAAAATTGAGGTGGCAACTAGCTAAGACGGACTCTGACCCTTGTGGTGCTATATAAACCGAAGCCGCACACATCAGCCCGGAACCTATATGGACCTGATCTGGAACTTCCGGGCAGGGGGCATTAGGAACATCAACAAATGTCAAAGTTCTCATTGAATAAATGAAATGTATGTATTCAGGTGTGGGTATGAAAGGGATAACAGTTCATACGCTTGATATTATAAACATATTGTTTTTAATATCGATTAGGTTCAGTCCAGTGTAGCTGGTTCATTCGAGTTGTAAGTACACTGCTGGCCACTGTAAATGCAACACCCTGAAGGAAACATGCAAATAACATGAAATTTACAACATGCATTAGCGGAGGTGAGATAAGCAAATGATTAGAATTTCAGCGCAGACGCACATCACGCGCGCCTGTGGCGCCACTTCAAAGCGCTATTTAAAGCTTGGAGATTTCGACGATTTCAAGTTCGGCAATTGTGTTTTTCTTGTGGTTTTTTCTAAAAAACGATCAATTATGCCTCGTCGAAAACAGCGATCATCTTTTGATCAAGTATCCGAGTTCGACAGAGGAAGGATAGTGGCCTACCGAGATTGTGGATTATCTTTCAGGGAAATCGGTAGTCGTGTTGGACGAAACCAAACAACTGTAATGCGGATATGTGATCGATGGATGCAGGAGGGTACGACGGACCGGCGTGTTCGATCGCATCCACCTCAGCGCACCACTTCACGTGATGACAAGGAAATTGTGCGCATGGCAGTGACGGATCGCTCAGTCACATCACGAACCATAGCACAGCACACGCAGTCTGTAACGCATCATCCAGTGTCTGCGCGTACCATTCGACGCCGTTTACAGCAGAGTGGTCTGTCCGCAAGACGTCCATTGCTTTGTCTACCCTTGTCGAAGAACCACAGACGTCTCCGCCGCCAATGGTGCGATGACAGAAGGATGTGGACGGCAGAATGGAATGAAATTGTCTTTACTGACGAGTCACGCTTCTGTCTGCAATACCACGATGGTCGCATTCGAGTCTGGAGACACCGTGAAGAGAGGATGCTGAACAGCTGCGTTATGCACCGCCACACTGGTCCTGCACCGGGTATTATGGTATGGGGCGGTATTGGATATCACTCTCGCACACCTCTAGTACGCATTGCCGGTACTTTAAACAGCCAGCGCTACATCTCCGAGGTGTTGGAGCCAGTTGTTCTTCCTTACCTTCAGGGCTTGCCCACAGCCATATTTCAACAGGATAATGCGCGACCACACGTGGCACGCATTGTACAACGGTTCTTCGTCAATCGCCAGATTGAATTGCTTCCCTGGCCGCCTCGCTCTCCGGATCTGTCGCCGATAGAAAACATGTGGTCCATAGTTGCTCTACGATTGACCCAGATTCCATCCCCAGCTGCCACAGCAAATCAACTTTGGCAACGTGTGGAAGCTGCTTGGTCTGCTGTATCCCAAGAACTCATCCAAAGTCTCTTTGAATCAATGCCGAGGCGTGTGGCAGCGGTGATCTCCAACAATGGCGGCTACTCTGGCTACTGATTTTGGCAGGAACCACACTTCACAGAAGTCTATAAATTTAATCATTTGATACTTGGTCAACATGTTATCTACAAAATAAATTTTGTTGTGATATCTCTTGTCTTTCTTGGTGTTGCAATTTGGGTGGCCAGCAGTGTATATCGTAGATACTTCTGCCGAACTTCTAATTAAATTGGAACCTGGGAAAAGATATAAACTTGAGATGATTAATAAAGCTAGGGGAAAGGCTTGGGAGTGCCTTGTTGTTTCAAGATCTCTAAGGTTTTTCTTGTGGTTCTGCTGTTGCCATGTTTCGTCTTATTATTGGACACGACTGCCTCAATGTCCACCTTTTTAGACACTCATCTGATTGTACTTTATGTAACAACGAACGACAGTGACTGGTGAACATTTAGACACGTACACTGCACTTAATGGCTTTGGTTTTATTTTTGAGAGATATTGGAAAGTAAGAAGGCTAATAACTTGATTGTCAAATGCCCGACATTTGTAAATAAATAAACATCGGGATGTATTAATGCATAGAAACATGCATAGAGTCCTATCTGAGCTTTGGCAGCATTTTGCGGAATCCTGTCTTATTTACACATTTCAAAAGACAGATTGAAATGTGTAAATAAGACAGGATATTAGAATGATCGATTGAAAGATTGTAAACAGCTGGCTCTGAACTACAAGATCATCTTATAGAGATATCTGACTTCTACCCTTTCTAGGATATATGTATATCGAAGTCACTCTCTAATAAAGTAGAACTTTTGCACTAGATAAATAACAAAGTTTATTATTCCCTTGACACATATAACGTGCAGTGTAAAAACAATACTGAGTAAAGACTGGTACAAAATGTTATAAACACTATACATGGAAATGAAGTTCAAGTACTTACGATGTATATAAAGTCAGACCAGTGATGCTGCACGGTAATTCACTATTACTAACACAACAACCTCTTTATGCCAGAGTGGCAAAAACTCGCTTGGGCTTAGAAGCGATCTAGCTATGAGCCACTTAAGGCAACTCGCATAAACAGCTCCAAACAAACCAGTCTCTTCCGCAATCTGGCTACGCGGTATTTATAGCAATGGTTTATGCTGAATTTATCATTTTTTTGTAGCTTCTTTGGATTTATGCAATTATAATGATCGATTATTGTTAATAGATCATTAGGTAAACCTTACAACCTGAAAGCCCCGATGGGAGTCTAACAGAACATCTATATAGATCTATGTCAGATGAATAAGATGACTTAATGCATTTATTCTGTTTAAAAAAAAAAAAGTTTAGAAAAATAAATGTTGGCTTTCACTCTAGAGGAGGAATTGGAAATGAATGTTTGTAGATTTTTTTAGCTGTTTTAAAACATGCCACAGCTGTATGAATGTCTTATACAGACCAAAGATTACATGCTATTTTTTTCCCTAGTGCGGAGGCACTTTGTCGGGAGGCATTCGTCTTTTGTTATTCACCGCAGTCTTGCTGGCTACTTTATTATGGGAGCATCATATAGGTAAGCCAGCATTGCTCCCAATGAGGGGACAACACGGTAACGACCAGGCCTTAATCGGGATTTGAACCCGATTAAGGCTTGGTGGTACCAAGCCTTAATCGGGTTAAGGCTTGGTATAGGTAAGGCTTGGTGGTACCAAGCCTTAACCAAGTATGGAAAAGCACGATGCTAACCACTATACCATGTGGGCGGCAATGAGATGCTATTAATATTTACTGTTCGTTTATTTTTACCAAAGTACCTTATCTGTACGGAATTCTAATTTCTGATTCACACTATGCAATAAAAGGATTATACCTGAACGGTGTCGTCCCATCCGCCACTTATCATCTCGAATCTACGAGTAGGATGAAATCGGACTGCAAATACTCGCGAAGTGTGACCATCCATAACATCGGGATCCATGCTGAAAAATAAAATAATAGCATTGATAAAAATGCTTTTATACTCAGTTTCCTCATCCTTAAAGAAGTTTTTTTTTTATACAGACTACAATTTTCCAGAAATTTCAGTTGTATTTACACTTATCCTCTGCCATTTATTTCTAATTGCTTTGTACAGAAGATTTTCTTTGGAGAAGGTTACAAGTGTTTGTACTTAATAATTGGTAACACATCTCGGTTCAGTCATCAACTGCCGTTCGTCTGGTGTTATATCACCTCATCTAATTTATCAGAAGACATAAAATTTCAACGCTTTTTTTAATGATTAAATTGCAGGGTGCGACTTTTCATCACTAAATTTTAGGAAACATGACTTCAGAATTCATGTAACTCGTTAGAAGGCAAAATTACATACTGGTTGACAAGTAATCTAAGGCATTTGGGTTTTGTGCAACACCTCGTCAAGAAAACTCGTCAGTGATACTTTCGTCCTTTCTCACATTCCAAAATAAGAAAAAATGAGCGTAAAACGATGTGCAGCACAACATAGCCGTGTGATGAGGAATTTGGCGACCGCTTTAAAGCTGGTGTGTACTAACACTATTGTGTTCGCTCACCTCAATGTTAACCTATGGAGAAAATTTGCCTGCTATTGACAGCTACATAAATTCTGATAATCCAATAAAATTTGGTATTTTCAGATAGCCTCAACTTTTCTGCACCCTGATTCATTTTATAAATTTCGTCCACCAAAAGAATTTATAAGCTTTTAAAACACACTATACCAGATATCCCCCCCCGAATAATTTAAATTTTAAAATATTATTTGCATTGTCTCTAAAAAAACGAAAAATGCCCCAAGGTGTAAAATTTTTTTCTCTATTGCGGAGTACAATTTTTAAAAATAAAGTTTCAATCCAAGTCGGCAATCCATGGACGCATTTTCTTCATAGGTTAACAGTGAGTTGAGTGAATCCAATAGGGTTAGTACACAGCAGCTTTAAGTTTTGCAGTTTCTGTGATACAAAATATGAACAGTCATGCTTACATTAGGCTAAAGTTTTTGTAATGGCTTAATAGTACACGGCAAATTTCATCCATAGTCTTATTATATAGGGATTTATGAGGACTCTTTTCTCATTACATGCAACCTAGTCAATCAATTTGAGCTTTTCGAAAAGGTATTTGCGGTCAGTAATTTTCTTAACTGATTTCATTTATTTTAATTTTTGTCTTAACAGCACGTGAGAGCTTCCCATGCCGTAGCATTTTTGTTTGCAATCTACAAGGGTGCTGCAAACACCTTTCTCTTCCCCCAAACCACTATAACCTTTGTGTGAGGATCCGTTCAAATCAGGGGCCTAGTCGATGGCCGAATGGCTAGGGCGCTGGCATTCGGTTCAGATCCTGTGGGTTCGAGTCTCACTGTTGGAAAGAGTGTTTGTAGCCGTTCGGAATCGGCTTTAAACTGTAGTTCCCGGTCTATTAGCCCTTGTGTAGCAAAAAGTTGACCGTAGCTCTCCAAACCAAACCGTTCAAAACAGGAACGAACTCCTCGAAACAAAGTGATTTGGGGACAATTTATGTTATCCCACTATCTGACCTGTGCTAGAAAACTTAGGAATCAAAGGATACCATTTTCATAACACTCTATATTACTCATATGCTCAACAGTATGAAATTATTTTGGCAGAAACACGATTTCTTTAAAAAAATTATGAAAACGTTAACAAACACACGAAACAAAAGGAAACTGTGTAGCAGCATGTACTGTGAACTTCTGACTCAGTGGCTTTGTTGGTTTCTGAAATTTAACTTTTAATCTAAATAAATGGGCAACACTGTTTTCCTAATGAAAACGATTTTTATTCCATTGGTAAAATGAGACGGTGAGAGATGGTGTTGTATATTAATTCAATTGGTTTGTATTTCTGAATGTAGATGGCGACACAGAGTCTGTGTTCGTTTTGATGATGTGTAGATTTTGTGAAGTCAGTATGAGCTCTACCTGCCATATTGAGTGTGTGCTTTGATGTTCAACGAGATTGAGTGTGATTTAACTAGAGGTGAACGCTGGTTGTTCATATTCTAGTGTATTGAGTGTTGTAGCGCAGAAAGTTTTAAAGTTTAAGAGTTATTAAAGTTTCGTTCGTTTTAGTGAGTTTGTTTATTAACCAAGATAGTACAGTCAACTTGTGTTACCACAACGTTCCGAACCAGCTAAGAAAAATTCATTGGTCAAGTCGGCCGGAGATATATTGCGTGGAATTTAGAATTGTGTTTTGTGTTTTCAAGTATTTAAGTTGAGCGTCAGCATCAACGTTTGTGATTCATCTACCTTTAATGGTGCTATTATTTGTGCAATCAACTCATTTTCAAGAGTGAATTTCATTTGTTTTTGGATTACGCCACGTAAGCAGTTGTTCGTGAATCATCATATAGGGTGAGTGACTTATTTGACTTATATCCTGCTTGTTTGAAAATGGAGAAGCTTAGGGTAACTAAAAAGGTTTTGGAATCTGGTTTAACGAGACTAGCGTCAAAAATTGAAAGTTCCGATAATTCTACAGACGCGCTGTATTATAAACCTAAATTGCTAGAGTTGGAGGTTAAGATGTCTGAACTTTTCCAGTCAATTTTTGAAAATTGTAAAGAGGAAGAATTGGATGAATTTATTAAAGAACAGGAGGAAGTTCGTGATGTTATTGATAGACTTAATTTGTTATTTATCAAAGGAATTAAAGCTGATTCCAATACTTCACAATCTGCACAAAAGGAAAAAATCAATGTTAGACTTCCAGAGATTCCGGTTCCACATTTTAGTGGAGGAAATCCAGTTGAGTGGTTGAGCTTTAAGGATTTATTTTCGGCCTGTGTCACTCAAAACGAGGCACTCTCGCCAGCTCAGAAATTACAATATCTGAAGGGTGCATTGAAGGGTGATGCCCTGCGAGTTGTGAATACGCTTTCTATTACAAATGCGAATTTTGATATAGCCTGGTCTCTTTTGGAGGAACGGTACGCGAATAAGAGGGAGCTGGTGTTTACAATAATTAAACAGTTTATGAACTTGCCATCTGTAAATAATGAATCTGAAAACCAACTATTGAATTTAATTGATTCTACAAGAGAATGCATTCGCTCTCTTGAGAGTTTACATATAGTTGTTAAGGGGTTTGCAGAAATTCTGTTCGTGTATATTGTTCAACAAAAATTGGATGCAGCAACACGAGGATGGTGGGAGAGAAAGTTAGAGGATGATAGTCTTCCAAAGCTGGAACAGTTGTTGAGTTTTTTGAAATTTCATGCGGGTACGCTACAGCCGAGTAGAGTACAAAACAAAAGGTCAATCCAGTCAAGGGTTTCAGCATTTTCTTCTGAATGTACGAGTCCTCTCTGCGCATTCTGCAATGTTAATGATCATTCTATCAATAAGTGTCAAAATTTTCTGAGATTAAGTGTTCAAAAGCGTGTTGAATTTGTGAAGGCAAACAAACTGTGTTTTAATTGCATGCAAAAACACAGAGTTGAAAATTGTAAAAGCAGCTACACATGTCGAAGGTGCTTCAAGAAACACCATACAGTTTTATGTTTTAGGAAGCATTCTGAAAAGCATCCCAGCGTTGATAGCTCATTTTCAGTTAACGCTCCAGTGTTTGTGCCTCAAAGTGTTCCTTCAAATAGTGCTTCTATAGCCAACGAGTCAGCTAATCAAAAATGTACAACTAATATAGCATCTTGCGTATCTGATTTCAATATGCCCACCCAGGTTCTTTTGTGTACTGCTCTAGTGAATGTTAGGGATTCGAGTGGTGATTGTCAAGAGTGTCGAGTGCTGCTGGATCCTGGTAGTCAGGCCTCATTTATTTCTGAAGCATGTATAACTAGATTGGGGCTACCTAGAAAACGAGCTAAGATTCAAATTTCGTGTTTGGGTACAACCAGTTCTTGTTCGAATGGTTCGTCTGATATTGTGTTTACGCCTCATTTCAGTTCGAGCCCTGTGTTTAAGACCTCTGTGTATGTCTTAAATAAAATCATTGGTGAGCTTCCACATTTTGATCTAGACAAAAAGTATGAGGAGTTATTCAGTGACTTGGTTTTGGCAGATCCGACTTTTTTTAAAATGGGCCCTGTTGACCTTCTTTTGGGAGTCAATATTTCTTTACCCATGCTTCTGGGTCAGACAATCAACCTTGGTGACGGTATGCCTTTTGCTGTGAAATCACAGTTGGGATGGATTGTTTCGGGCTGTGTTCCATTCCCTTCTAGCAGCTATCCAACCATTCATGTGAATAACATTCAAGTTGACTTGGATAAATTGGTGTCCAACTTCTGGAAATTGGATTCAGTTCCAGTTGCAAGCAAGTTAACTGAGGCTGAGCAGTCTTGTGAGGATTTTTTCGTTACTACTCATTACAGAGACCAGAGTGGTAAATATGTAGTTAGGTTACCATTTCACACTTCACCTACTGAATTGGGCGAGTCGAGACAAATGGCTCGGAGGCGTTTCTACAGGCTGGAGAGAACCCTTTCTTCCAAACCGGACATCTATGATCAGTATAGACATTTCATGAAGGAGTATTTGGATCTGGGCCACATGGAAGAGTTGTCTGATGTCGAGAACACTGACTTGAGTTACTACTTACCACATCATTGTGTTCTGAGGCCGTCCAGCACAACTTCAAAATTGAGAGTGGTATTTGATGCATCTGCTAAAACTTCTTCTGGTCTATCTTTGAATGACCTTCTGATGACGGGACCTAGAGTTCAGAGTGAGTTGTTTCCTATTCTTCTTCGTTTTAGAACCTTTCCAATTGCACTCTGTGCTGATATTGAGAAGATGTTCCGCCAAATTAAGGTTCACCCTGCTGACACTGATCTTCAGAGAATCATTTGGCGTGATTGCCCTCAACGACCCCTTTCCACGTTCAAGTTAACAACAGTCACTTATGGAATGGCTTGATCTCCTTATTTGTCGACTAGAGCTTTGAGACAGCTTGCCCTTGATGAGTGTGACACTTTCCCTTTGGCTTCTGCTAGTACTCTGAGAGACTTTTACGTGGATGATCTCCTAGCGGGATCGAATTCTGTGAAAGATGCCAGGGAGCTTGTGAAGCAGATGCTTAAGATGATGGAAAGGGGCGGCTTCAGGCTGAGAAAGTGGATTTCAAATTGTCCTTCTGTACTTGATAGTGTTCCTGAGATAGCTTTGCAACCTAATTCTCAAGTGAAAATCGATAGTGGCAGCGATGTTAGAGTTCTGGGAATCGTGTGGTGTCCAATTACTGACATGTTCAAATTTTCAGTTGCCATTTGTGATCATAAGGAATGTACCAAGAGAACGATCCTTTCTGAAGTAGCAAAGATATTTGATCCATTAGGATGGCTTGCACCGTCAGTAGTTTTTTCTAAGGTATTCCTACAAGAGCTCTGGCAACACAATTTGAATTGGGATGATCCAATCAGTGAGTCACTCCGATCTAGGTGGGATGAGTTCCATTCTCAACTGCCTCTTCTTGAGAACTTCCAGATCCCCAGATATGTACTATGTGATCAATACAATAACATTCAAGTTCATGCATTTTGTGATGCGTCTGAAAGGGCGTATTGTGCAGTCATTTATCTGAGATCAACTAACCCGAATTGTGAAGTTACTGTGTCTATTCTAACTGCAAAAACAACAGTTGCTCCAATGAAAACTCAGTCGTTGCCAAGACTGGAACTGTGCTCTGCATTGCTACTTGCCACTCTTCTTGAATCTGTATTATCTGCGATTGAGCTTCCAGTTAGCAGTGTTTATGCTTGGACTGATTCAAGGGTTGCTCTTGCTTGGATCTGTTCCGAGTCTCGTCGCTGGCTTCCCTTTGTAGCCAATCGTATTGCCAAAATACAAGAGGCTACTCAAGGTGTCAAGTGGAATCATGTGATTGGCAGCCAGAATCCAGCAGACTGCGCCACTCGTGGACTACTTCCTTCTGAGATGATCAATTGTGAGCTGTGGGTGAAGGGCCCTAAATGGCTCCAACAACCTAATTTCGAGTTTCGTGAATCTTCAGAGGAGTCATTTTTATTTAACGAATCTCATCTGAGAGAAGAGAAAAGGAATAGTGTTATATCACTTTCCTTGAGTAAGGATTTAGATCTTATTTCTAGGTTCTCTTCGTGGTCAAGATTATCTAGAGTGACCGCTTGGTGTTTTCGGTTCATGAGAAATTGTTCAAAAACTCCTAAGAAGAAAGCTGGGGTTCTTACATCTGAGGAGCTTGAGGCGGCTTCTTCACTCATAATTAAAATCGCACAATCAGAGGCATTTTCTGAAGAGCTTGCTTGTTTGCAGAAGGAAAAGCCCATAAAATCAAGGAGCAAAATTCTGTCTCTGAATCCCTTTCTTGATGATAAGGGTATCATAAGAGTTGGGGGTAGTTTGGGAAACTCGAATCTTCCTCTGGATAAAAAGTATCCAGTCCTCCTTCCTAAAAAGCATCATGTGACAAGCTTGATTGTGAGGCATTACCATATCACACAGCTCCATGCTGCTCCACAGTTGTTACTTTATACCATCCGGCAGAAGTACTGGATTCCTTGTGGTAGGGATGTGGTACGTCAGTTCGTGAAAAAGTGTGTTAAGTGCTTTCGTGTGTCACCAGTACCAGCCAGGCAATTGTTGGGCGACTTACCATCAAACAGAGTTACTCCTTCAAGGGTGTTTAATACTACAGGAGTTGATTTTGCTTGCCCATTCTTGTGTCGAGAAAGGTCTGGCAGAGGACGTAAATTATTCAAGATCTATGTTTCAGTTTTTGTGTGTTTTGCTACAAAGGCAGTGCATTTAGAGGTAGTGAGTGACCTTTCATCAAGGGCATTTATTGCAGCTCTTAAACGGTTTATTGCAAGACGTGGTAAACCGAGTGAAATCTACAGTGATTGCGGAACCAATTTCATTGGTGCAGATCGAAAGCTCAAGAGGTCACTCAAAGCATTATTGTCAGCTACTGACGATGATGGCATTCCAACCTTCGCAGCTTCGGAGGGTATCAGGTGGTCTTTCAATCCTCCGTCAAGTCCTCATTTTGGCGGCCTCTGGGAATCTGCCGTAAAATCTATGAAATTCCACCTCAAAAGAGTCATGGGAAATTCCTCGTTGACGTTGGAGGAGTTCTATACTCTGGTTGCTCAGGTGGAGGGCTGTCTCAATTCCAGACCCCTATGCCCTAGTTCTGATGATCCTGGTGATTTAACTGCCTTGACACCTGGGCATTTCCTTGTTGGCTCTCCTATAACTGCTATCCCTGAGCCAAATATGACAGATTCTTCTCTTTCATGTTCACGCCGCTTTGAACTTGTACAAAGGCTTCTTCAGCAATTTTGGAAGAGGTGGAACTTTGAGTATTTGAGTTGTCTACAACAGCGTCCTAAGTGGTGTTCTTCCTCTGCCAATCTCAGAATCGGTGACCTGGTGCTCATTAAAGATGATAATGTGCCTTTATTAAAATGGCAGTTAGGACGTATAGTGCAAGTTCATCCTGGAACTGATAACAAGGTGCGCGTGGCTACCTTAAAAACCAAGAGTGGCGAATTCAAAAGACCTGTAATAAAGTTGTGTAAATTACCTGTTGAATAGTGCCATGTATTTGTGATCAATTCAGATGTAATTGTTTCAATGTGCATTCATTTCGCGTTTTATGTGTATTTTTAAACTATCTTTGAGATATTTCAATGTAAATTTTCTTTTATTTGCTTCAGTTTTGAATCCCTTGTGGGCTTCAAGGCTGGGGGTATGTTGTATATTAATTCAATTGGTTTGTATTTCTGAATGTAGATGGCGACACAGAGTCTGTGTTCGTTTTGATGATGTGTAGATTTTGTGAAGTCAGTATGAGCTCTACCTCCCATATTGAGTGTGTGCTTTGATGTTCAACGAGATTGAGTGTGATTTAACTAGAGGTGAACGCTGGTTGTTCATATTCTAGTGTATTGAGTGTTGTAGCGCAGAAAGTTTTAAAGTTTAAGAGTTATTAAAGTTTCGTTCGTTTTAGTGAGTTTGTTTATTAACCAAGATAGTACAGTCAACTTGTGTTACCACAACGTTCCGAACCAGCTAAGAAAAATTCAGATGGAATAAAATACGTTCCTGTGTAATAGTAATTTTTTTGTGCAGTGATTCTAGTCTTTTTATTGTTTAAACTTCGACGAAGTTTTAGTTAATACCCTGATAGTATTGTTGTAACCCTAATGAGTTACAACTGTACATTTTCGGTATATATTTATTTTACATAATAACAATAAAAAAGTCTTGCTTACCACCTGTATTTGTTTTTGGTAAAACTGTTTAACACCTTATTTAACAATGTCATATCATTTTTTAACATATAAAAAAATATGAAAAATAAAAATATGTAATTTTAGAAAATTTAAAGCATTTTTTTAAAAATAAATTATTTAATATGACATAAATTTACTACAAACCATCCTCGACCCCTCCAATTTTTTTCACGACCCCCCCCCCCCAGTGGGTCGCAACCCACAGTTAGCGCACCACTGGCTTAAGTGATCAAGTTTACCTTCCTTGCAATACCTGAACCAGTTTCTGTTCCTCCGTATCGTACACGTTGATCTTCGCATCTGAACCACCTACAGCAAAACGGCTGAAGCCATGACTGAAGTCGTTCACTAATGACTGCCGATCTTCGAGGACAGCCCATATCTCCTTAGCTTCCTTAGCATCCCATATTACTGTTTCTCCTGATGCGTCTGGAAATAAATATGTTTATAGCATCTGTAATTGGCAGTCATTGTGTTATACATGCGTAAAAGGGAAAATAATTACAAAATAAAAACTTTTTATATACCATGTTTTTCAATTTTCTGTTGAATCATATAAACTTGACAATTCTATGAATTAATAAATACTTTTAAAAATTTTTTTTGATGAATTATCCCATCAACTGGAAAGAAAATGAAGTTAATTGGAAGTTAACTTGCATATAACTTTTCGTTCCCGTTCCGGCCAATAGATGGCTGCACCAGTCTAGAAAACAAAATTAACTGAAAATAACTGAAAATTAATTTAATTCTGCTTAAAGATGGCTAAAAGTATTAAACAAATGCATTGTCATCGTGTTCTGAGCTATTCTAAAAGTTTCAAATGTCTATCTAGTCGGGATGTTGGTTAAAAATCGATTGCAAGATTTGTACTCGACAAACACACAAACAAGAAAGCAAGTTAATAAAAACATGGTAAAAAATTTCCTTTTTTTAAAAATTATTCGAACTCTCTGTGTTATTTTATACTAGGTGTTTGCCCGGTGTTGCCTGGGTATTTCGAACATCTGAGTTTATCTCGGTCATTTTGGGCATTTTATTTTTCACCCCTTCTCACCCCCATGCCGATGGGGCTGAATATATGCGTGTGTGTGTGTTTATCATGGATCCGATCTGCAGCTTTATACATTAGATTAAAAATATTCTCTGCTAATCATTTCGTCTATATGTAATAGCGGTATCATTTAAATTCAATCGCTATTCATAAGGGTTAGCCTACTTGTCAACTGCTATCATTGGTCATTGGCTTTCATGCTCTAAATCAGGGGTGACCAACCTTTTAGCGTCATTGAAAAGGTCACATTGAAAGAATACGAATTGTTTTGGGACACACAAAAATATACCTAAAAATAGTTGATGAGTAAAAAAAGTATAATGTATAATTAACATGCGTATTTATTTCATTATAGATTTTATTTATAATTATAAAGATAACTATAGGAGTCATAAAATGAGTGTGATATTTGGCACTGAATTTGAGAAACTAAGGCTTCGATATGTGGGTCAACTGAAGTGGTTGCAATTCTCATAGAGTTGTTAAGATGTTCATCCGATATTTTGGTTCTAATTTGACTCTTAGTGTGCTTCACTCTTGAAAATAGTTGTTCACAGATGTACGTGCTTCCAAACATTGATGACCAGAATAACGCATGACTATGCAGTGAGGGATATTTATATCTAGGCAGGTATGATTTATGAGTACAACAGACTTGACTGAATTTCTCTTTAAGTTAGATGTCAGATTGCAAGTCTATGCATTCCATATGAAAATTTGCTAGCATTATATCCATATTGACTGTAAATAGAGTAGAAAGATGCAAAACAATTGTTTATTTTCCCAAAAGTCAATTTTTAAATTCTTGTACTAAATCGGAAAGTAAGGCTGCGTATTTTATACCATTTTTAGAATGATGCTTGGTCAGCGTCTCGAAATGCAAAAAAATTGTGAACATTTAATTGGGCGAGCCATAATTTCAATTTCATATGGAACGCGTTTATGGTTTGAAACAATGGATTGATCAGTTGGTTTTTACACTGAAGACGGGTGTTTGAGTCATTTAAATAGGCATTCAAATCTATCATAACCTGCTAAATCTGCAAGCCAATTACCATCAAGTTCTTCTATTTTTCAATGTCATAAACAATTTGATTTCATCAAGTATGCTATAAAATCTTTTTAAGACTTTTTAATATTTTCTCCACTTATCCACCTTATTTCTTTAAAGTATACTATATCGCCATATTCAACATCCAAGCTTTTAAGAAATTCCTGAAACTGGCGATGATTCAGTTCCCGAGTCTTCATAAAATTCACCGTTTGACGATGATTTGCATGACATTTTTTTTTTCCTTTTCCGCATAAATTTTCGTTTTGTGTTATGCAATGGTACTTCATTAAACTAGAATTTTCAATAGCAATAGCATCGTCTTCTATTAATCTTACAAGACCCTCTTTTTTGCCTATCATAGCTGGAGCACCATCTGTAACTATACCAGACATGTGGGCAAGAGTTAATGAGAATCGCGTTTCGTGTCTAGGCCGGATATGGGCACGTTAAATTCGTATACCGGAAAGTCCTTCCATGAGGTCAGTGGGTGGAGAAGGTACGATCCCCCAGATGTCGCCCCTGGGAGAGCTCGATCAAAATTGTGGTGGCACCTAGCAAAGTCGGACTCCGACCCTTGTGGTGCTATTATAAACTGGAGCCGCAGTACTCAGCCCGCATCCTATATGGACATGGTCTGGGACTTCCGGCCAGGAGGCATTAGGAACAACAACGAGAATCGCGCCAATGTTTTCTTCACTGCTTCATATAAACTCACTTGGTTGTCTTGTCTTTTAACGGTACTAAAGAAGCCATTTCTTCAGTTACAATAAACTCGTCATTTATACGTCTAATAAAAAGGCAAATTGAGCCGTGTCAGTAGCGTCAGACAAAGAATCGACAAAGAATAAAGCTTAAAACTATAAGCTTTACTTTTTAAATCGAGGCACAGGCTATTAATATTTTTTTCGCTTTGAGCTCTCTCTCTCTCTGGGCCGTACTAATACTTGGTTTGAGCCTCATGCGGCCCGCGGGCCGCGGGTTGGACACCCCTGCTCTAAATGACCTCTGAGATCAAACTTCATACTCTGATGGACTTTAGCAATCGACGTTCATATTCGAAAACACCCTTTGTCTATAAATGTTTATAGTTTCCCATTTAAAGAATAAACTCACTAACATATCTAGTCCAGGCCTTTTTTCTTTTTTTTTTCCAGGATCAGCTATCAGACACAGCTTTCACTGGAGCTAGATGTGTTTTTGTGGTCAGTCCATGCGCGATACATGGTTTTACAGAAGAAGCTCTGGTAGCCATCATTTTGGTAGATCTGCTTATTTCGAATTCCATCTTTCCTATATTCGTTATTTGCCACCAATATATATAATAATTTATCCCTAGCGCTATATATTTTCTCTCATTGTGTTAATTAATAGGTTACTAGCTGTTTACCCTGCGTTGCCCGGATATTTATTTATCCCAATTTTTTATTACACAAGAAAAGGAATGAATTCTACTTATAGTGTAAAATCTAAGTAATTTTATTTACAGGAATTTAAAAAGTATATGTACAGTATACAAATTATAAAGTAAAATTATAAATTCACTATAATATTAATTTAACTCAAAATTTGATTATAAACAACATTTTTAGTTTCCCCTATTCATCACAGCAACCGCGAAAACTATAGATTCGACACTACTCTCGGTCATTTTGGACATTTTGTTTCCCCCCTCTCTCCCCACGAATGCTGATTAGGTCTGAACTTGCTCTTAAACGGCATCGGGATTGTCACTATACATCTCAACGACCTCGAAAACTATTGATTCGACACTACTATCGGTCATTTTTGACATTTTATTTTCTCCTTTATTCCTCCCCCCCCCCCCAATGATTATGGGAGGTTTAACTTGCACTTAAACGGCATCGGCAATGTCCCTATTCGTCACAGCGACCCCGAAAACTATGAATTCGACACTACTTTCGGTCATTTGGGGCATTTTATTTTACCCCCTCTCCCTAACGCTGATGGGGAAGAACTTCACTTAAACGGCATCGGAAGTGTCACTATTCCTCTCAACGACCACGAAAACTATTGATTCGACACTACTCTCGGTCATTTTGGACATTTTATAATCACTCCTTCTTTCCCCCTCTCCCTAATGCTGATGGGGCTGAACTTCACTTCAACGGCATCGGGAGTGTCACTATTCCTCTCAGCGACCCTGAAAACTATGGATTCGACACTGCTCTCGGTCATTTGGTCAGTTTGGACATTTCATATTCACCCCTTCTTCCCCCCCCTCCCAATTGCGGATGAAGGGGATGAACTTGTTATTAAACGGCATCGGGATTGTCACTGTTCATCTCAGCGACCCCGAAAACTATGGATTCGACACTACTCTCGGTCATTTTGGACATTTTATATCCCCCCTTCCCCCCTCACCTCCCCCGAATGCTGATTGGGGGGCTGAACTTGCATTTAAACGGCATCGGAAATGTCACTATTAATCTCAGGGACCCAAAAACTATGGATTCGACACTAATATCAGTCGTTTTCGATTATTTTTACATGTGTTCCTTCCAGGGATGCTAGAGGTGTCTTACCCCCTCCCCCCCCCCCAGTGTTTCTCTCCAGATTGTAAGTGATATGTGTATCCAAGTTTGGTTAAAATTGCACCAGGCGTTCCAGAGTGATGCTGGAACATACATACATACACACATCTATCCTTTTATATATACACTCATGTCCATAAATTAAGGCCATCTCCGGCAAATAAAGGTTCAGAAATAAAACTAACGTGACTTATTCATAAAGCCCATTTATTAAACAAAAGATAAAGAACAAAAAAGATGGTGTATGTATGATACCATTCATAAAAACTACGATTTTTGCTCCCTGGAGCAATTGTAAAAAATATCTCCTTTACAAGAACTTAATATTACATGGTTGGTATGATGGTAAATACATTATATGTCTCCCAAGCGATGAAATACAGTCCGTACAATGCCTAATCATGCTGAGTTTCAAATTATCGAGCTAATATCTTAGGGAAGATTACTCCACTCAGCAAGCAATGCTCTCCCAAGTTCCGGTACACATGTAGGAGTTGGTTGACGGGCTGCAACTCGTCGGCTAAGCATGTCCCACGCATGCTCTATCGTATTCAAGTCAGGAGAGAATGCTGGCCATTCCATACGTGTGATATCTTCAGATTGAAGGCATTCGTTTACGATGTTTGCTCAGTGAGGACGGGCGTTGTCATACATAAACACAAATTCTGCGCCCATGGCACCCCTAAACAAACGTACATGTTGTTCCAGAATGATGTCCCGATAAATGTGGCCGTTCATGGTTCCGATTTGAACATGCAGATCTGTTCTGGAGCCGAGTATAATTCCACTCCAAACGAGCAATCCTGCACCACCGTAATGGTGTCGTGATGTTGTCTTGGTGGTAACGGGTACCTGGCGTTCTCCATATGAAAGTCCGATGTGAATCAGACTGCAAGCTAAACCTGGACTCGTCGGGAAACATCACACAAGCCCACTGTGACGATGTCCACATTGCATGCTCTCTACTCCAGGCAAATCGCTGCCGACAGTGAGTTGCCGTGAGCGGAACACATCTGACAGGCCTGCGAGCATATAGACGGATATTTCCTAAACGTCTGTACACGGTTTGCCGTGAAACTGTGATACCCGTGGCTGCAGATATCTGACGAGACAGATCGGATGCTGTGCTCCGTCTGCTTCTTTTGGCAGTTACTGCCAAATAACGGTCTTCAATCGGCGTTGTAACTCGGGGGCGACCTGTACTGTAACGTCTACTGACATTTCCATCATCTTGGAATCGTTGCCAAAGCCTAGAAATGACACTTTGGACAATTCCAAGTTCCCTGGATACTTCCATCTGAGTATGCCCACATTCCAGGCGGTCGATAATTCTACCACGTAAAAAATCCTCCAATGCGTCCTCTGTGTCATAACTATTCGGTTATGGCACTGAGTGGCTTACAGAACGCTTGTGAACAATTTTACTTGAGCTCAACATGAAATGCGGTGAGAGGCTTCTTCTGGGCCACGCCCTCGGGAGCCTTTCTTGCTATCGGTTGGGCAAGGAATAACTACTAATGGCCAGAAGGTGGAGAACAATTTTACTTCTTTGCCACCATTCCTTATATACCCCTCTCTTACACTCTCGTCATTGTGACGTTTTATCGGCGTCATCAGGTGGCTTCCTGTAATTTGCATATTATTCTTGAAGATATGTGTGATAATTCTACAGGTGAAATTTTTACTTTAGAGTTCGATTTCCGTGTGATTCTGAATTATCCTTAATTTATGGACATGAGTGTATATAGATTTATACTTAGTGGTAAAATCCGATAACAAAATTTTGGGGGAGGCTTTTGCCAACCAAATCTCAGTAGTTCTATCCCACGAAAATTAAATACAGTCAAACCTGTTTTTGTGCGATAGATAAGGACCGCACAAAAAAATATTGAGAAACTTCATAAATAGCTATAACAAATAATTTTTCCCAACATATTAAAGAATAAAAGAAGTTTATGCGGTTGAGAGGGACCACATATAAAAAGTCTCACTTAGAAAATATGTTAAAGCTTTACGAAATAGAGAGAAAGTGCTTTCCAGACAAAAAAATAATTAAATTACATCTGGAAACATTTTTTAAAAATTTAATTTTTCATTTTAAACATGAAGAAATTTTGAAAATGTACATAATTCGATCCTACTCGTCGCAGTCCAAAACGCTCATATTCTTGTGATGGACTGGTTCATAATCACTTTCGTCACTTGAAGATATTAGAGTTAATTTAATTTTTGTTACCATGTAGTCGGTGATAATTTTTTACGACGACGGTCGTTGGATCAGCTGCTTGTAAAAATCGCGATAGCCAGATATACACAATCGAAGCTCTTTTTAGAATTTCTAATATATAATTTCAATATTTTTTCGATACATATTCATATACTGCATAAAAATGGCACAAAACAAATCGCACAAAAAAATCGCATAAAAAAATACCGCAGAAAAACAGGTTTGACTATACCATTTTTAAACATGCCATTGTCTCTTCAGGCTGCTGTGTACTAACCCTAATCGATTCGCTCACCTCAATATTAACCTATGGAAAAAATGTGTCCAAGGATTGCCGATTTGGATTGAAAGATTTATTTTTAAACTGTACTACTGTAATAGAGAAAGAAATTTTACACCTTGGAGCATTTTTCGTTTTTTTTTAATGCGAATAATATTTTAAAAATTTAAATTATTCGGGGGAAAAATCTGGTATAGTGTGTTTTGAACGCTTCAAAATTCCTTTGGTGGACGCAATTTATAAAATCAATCCTGTTTCAAGGTGCAGAAAGTCAGGGCTATCGTAAAACACTATTTTTATTGGATTATCAGCATTTATGCAGCTGTAAATAGTAGACACATTTTCTCTATAGGTTAACATTGAGGTGAGCGAATCCAATAGGGTTAGTACACAGCAGCCTTAACTATGTCATTATTAGCTTCAAGTCCAAATTGACAGATTCGTACACCTGAGTCAGAGTCAAATATAATTTGGCAGTATTACCGTTTTTTCGATTACTTCCGAATTCGATACGTGTTCCATAATTGTCACTAGATTCGTTGTATTTATGCTTCGCTATATTAACGTAATATTACGCTCCTCCATAACAAAATTTCAGACGCTAAAACCGTCCGTCCGTTCCTCGCGAGATATAATTTTGGAAGCGTGCCAAACCCAGTCTGTATCACTTGGACAAGCAGTAAACAGTTAAATAGAAAAATACCAAAATGTGTCAAAATTTTGACATACATATCTTACTATTAACAGCTGAAGGTAAACAAATGTTAGTTTGTCAGTCAGCAGACATGGGGACGGGCTAATCTCGTAAACCGAGCATAGCAGGATATCGCGACTGGTACCGATGGACGCGGACGGACGAGACGCGTGCACTGATACCATCCTCAACTTTCAAAACTTTAAAATTTTTAAATTATTAAATTAAAACCGCCGAACTCAAAAGAAGCGGGCAATAGAAACAGCTGTCATTCCGGGTGGGCCAGCTCCTTTCCGTTTCGCAAATTTCCACTATTTTCATGCATGCAAAATTCAACTTTTCCGTCCACCAATCGACAAATTTTTTATTTCCATGTATTCTACAACTCTTCATCTTTAAGGATATACACATTTTTATAAAGTTAAAAATGTTTTTCACTGCAAACGAAGCTTTTTCCCCAAAGCATTTTTCCAAATTTCACGATTTTGATGGACAAATATTTCGGTTTTCTGTACCTATTAATGTCAATTTTACGATTTATCGGCCTTTCCTAGATGTTCAGCTTCCAAAATATACCAAATACATTTAATAAAAAAAATGTTATCAGTCTAAAAAAGCATACTTACAAAACTCACTTTTGAAATTTCCCGCGCTGATCGCCATAGTATTTTAATGTAGCTTGAATGCCGAGTTCGTAATTTTTCGACTCATTATTTTACTCACTAATAATTCCAGCAAATTCGTGAAATTTGTTTCTAATTAAGGAGGAAGTGATGAGAATTCTTCCCCACCAATTTCGAATTCATCAGAACTGTCTTTCTATTTTTTAAAGCACTTTTTCACCCATGAGATTTTATATTTACATTCTGCTATGTTGCCAAATTGAAAAATAATTAGTTGAGAACGAGTGTTTAATAATTGAAATCCAGAAATAATTTTAAATTACCAGAAATAATTTTTGTTTTAGGAAATGAGAAGTTAAAATCTTTAGAATTTATTCTAATTCAATGAACTTCTTTTTTGTTTAAAAAGCAAAATTTGAGAACGGAAATTTGAAAGAATTATTTCAGAAGCCAAAAACCAAAATTCGAAAAAGAGAATTTTAAATAGTTATTTCGTTTTTTAAAAATTCTAATATATTTTTAAAAGTTATGAAACAGTTTTTAATCTTTAAGAAATAAAACCATTTCATTTTAAATCGAAAAAGCAACACATCTGGTTGCCACTCAGCTAGTCTTACTATTAACAGCTGAAGGTAAACAAATGTTAGTTTGTCAGTCAGCAGACACAGGGACGGGCTAATCTCGCGAACCGAGCATAGCAGGATATCGCGACTGGTACCGATATACGCGGACGGCCGAGACGCGTGCACTGATGCTATCCTCAACTTTCAAAAATTTAAACATTTTTAATTATTCATTTAAAACCGCCGAACTCGATGGAAGAGGAGAGCTGAAACAGCTGACATTCCGGATGGGCCAGCTCCTCTCCGTTTCGCAAATTTCCACTATTTTCATGCATGCAAAATTCAACTTTTCCGTCCTCCAATCGTCAAATTTTTTATTTCCATGTGTTTTACAACTCTTCATCTTTAAGGATACACACATTTTTATAAATTTAAAAATGTTTTTCATTGCAAACGAAGCTTTTTCCCCAAAGCAGTTTTCCGAATTTCATGAAATCGACAATTTTGATGAACAAATATTTAGGTTTTCTGCACCTATTAATGCCAATTTTACGATTTATCGGCATTTGCTAGATGTTCAGCTTCCAAAATATACCAAATACATTTAATAAAAAAAAAATGTTATCATTCTAAAAAAGCATACTTACAAAACTCACTTTTGAAATTTCCCGCGTTCATCGCCATAGTATTTTAATGTAACTGAATGGGGAGTTTGTAATTTTTCGATTTATTATTTTACTCACTAATAATTCCAGCAAGTTCGGGAAATTTGTTTCTAATTAATGAGCAACTGATGAGGATTCTTCCACCACCAGTTTCGAATTCATCAGAACTGTCTTTCTATTCTTTAAAGCACTTTTTCACCCATGAGATTTTATATTTACATTCTGCTATGTTGCCAAATTGAAAAATAATTAGTTGAGAACGAGTGTTTAATAATTGAAATCCAGAAATAATTTTAAATTACCAGAAATAATTTTAGTTTTAGGATAGGAGAAATTAAAACCTTTAGAATTTTTGTATAATAAGGCGAAACGTCGCAACGTCACTGGCTACGTCAGTTTTCGGTCTACTACAGATCACGTGATTATCGGGTGGCAGAAAATAGAAGCCGTTCCTATGCGTTTGCATATGTTTTTGGACGATACCTTCATTTTGAGTTAAATAATTTAAGTTTATTTATAAAATTCCTCATATTAGTTGTATGTAACAGGTATTTTAACACTTTTTTTAATATTTCGGAAGGTTTTAAGATAATATAATCATTCTTTCGTTGAGAATGATTATTAATATGTTGAGATATTTATAGATATCAGGATAAGTTACTTCAGGCCAGCGTCTTGTATCGTAACTCCAGTCTCCCTCTGTCAATAAATACGGGTCACATACTGAATAAACCTTTCCGGGCAGTACCTGAATGTTTAATTTAGTGATATACCTTTGTTTAGATACCGTATCTAAAGACTTTGCGTAATCTGAGAGCATTTTATTCAACAAGCTGTAAGAATGTTCATTGAACGCCATGTTAAATTATGCAATGTTTTGCCACTCCTCGCCAGACAAGAAGTAAAATCTGCAAGAGTTGAAATGTGACATGCTGCGAGACACTGCCCTATTGAAAGAACTTCTTTTTGGTTTAAAAAGCAAAGTTTGAAAACGGAAATTTGAAATAAATTTCAAAAGCCAAAAACCAAAATTTGAAAAAGAGAATTTTAAATTATTATTTCGTTTTTTAAAAATTCTAATATATTTTTAAAAGTCATTAAACAGTTTTTCATCTTTAAGAAATAAAACCATTTCATTTTAAATCGAAAAACCAACACATCGGGTCGCCACTCAGCTAGTATGTATATATATGTGTAACATGGGGAGTACGGCCGTCGGTCATTAAAAAGAAGAATGCCGCAACCCCACATCACCGTCATCTCTGTAGACCCTGGAATGGTAGTCTGTCCGAAATAACCAGTCGTCGACACGAGTTTTTACGGGAACATTTTATTGAGATCACCGACCGATCCGTCGGTATGGATGCAGCAATAGCAATTACAAAAATTCGTCCTACTTCCGGACGTCACGAGTTATATAAACTTTACCTCATCACGTGATTAAAGGGTGTGTCTTAATGGTTGATTGGTTTAAAGTTGTTGTTGATGAACTGATTTAAACTTGCACTGACGCTACGAACGTCTCTTTAGTTAAAAAAGACAGCCATCTTGAATGATTTTGCCTAAGGCTGTAATAATGGAATTTAACGCGAATGCCCAAAGGGAATTACATGTTTTAAGGAATTAAAAAAGGGTTTGTAATTTGGAATAGTAAAGTGAGGAATTAATAGTTTTTAAATGTTAAGAGTGTTGAATTAAGAAATTACTAGTTTTTAATATTATATATACATACGTACATATATATAGATACATATATACATAACACATGCATACATATACACATACAAAAGAGGTAAGCAACGATAAGTAATCCTACGTTAATAACCCGCGTTAGATTCGTTAGCAGAGACTACCTGAATTTTTTTTTAGAAATTAATTTGTATTGGGTTTATGATTTATACCAAAGGTTTTGAACTCTTTTCCGGTTCATCCTTCCGAGATTCAGAGACAAACCTCTGATACAACGGGGGAAAAAACCATTCCCCTCCCCAAAGTTTTAAAAAAAGAACAGTAAACACAGAAGAACACTTGAGATAAATAGCGAAGGAGTTAAAAAGTAAAATGCGAGAAGGAAGGTTAGGGACAGCAAACGGAGCTACAGAATAACATGATCCAACGTGTTTCCTCGAATATGTGTCGTCGCATGCGTTTATGCAAATAGGAGCCACTTCGAGCATTTATTGTTAACTGGATGTACAGTGAATTGAATGAACTCCATGCACCGTAAATTATATGATTAAGGTGTCATTAGCAATGGCGCCTCCAGTCCAAAGTTTTTATTTATTTATTTATTTATTTTTTTTGGGGGGGGGAGGGGGGGCAACGTTGGCTCTTAGGGTTATATATATATATATATACAGTGGCTCCCAAAAGTGTTCGTACACTTACGATTTTCAATGAAATAGGGGTCTATCCATTAATTAAAATGAATATTTTACAATGGATATTTAATAATAAGATCTATAATCAATTCTTAGCAAAACTACATGAAATATTTTGCAAACAGTACAACTTTATTTTTAAGAAACCAGTATGTAAGGTATTCATAAGATTCGATTCACAAGAATCGAACTTTTGAGCGAATGAATTAAAGAAGCTGCTTGAGATATGCTAATTTCGGCATACGCGCTTGGTATAAATACCAAGCAGCTTGATTAAGTTAAGAGGTTGTTAAAGTTGATAGATAAGCGAGAGGGAGCTACGAGGTAAGCAGCTCCAGGTGCTATCCTGCGCAAGTGCTTAGGGGGCCAAAAGTTTACGTGGCAAAAATGCTGATTTGACTCTCTAGTTTGTGAGTATTGCAATGTGTATTTTTATTGAATGCTAATATATATTCCGTACAAGTAGTACGTATGCTTATTGCTGTAAAAGCAAATTCTGTATGTGCAACGAATTCAATAAACATTGTTTCATGTATAAACTGTGTTTGTATCAAATTTGAGTGCCACTTCAAATTATATACACCCAAATCTGGGTAGAAGTGAGCTATTCTCTATAAGTAATCAAAAAGTAACAAAAACTTTATCTCACAAAAGCCATCGTACACTAAAATATTTTCGGATAAATGCATAATTAAAATTATCCTCTGGCGCTTTATTTTTATTTTTGAATTGCGGTGGCATTTAAAATATCGTTTGGCTTTAATTTTTGCTTGCCTACTCCGTAATATTCTATTTATTATTTAAAAATGGCTCGTAGTCGAAAAGAAACAACAAACAGCATTCGAAAATTGATTATTTTTCATCATAGTAGTGGTAAATCAAATCAGAATATTGCTAAATTACTTAATTTATCCCATTATACTGTGCAGTATGTGATAAAATGCTGTAAAGAAGAAAATCGGATCGAAAACAAAGTAAGAAAAGGTCGTCCGGCAAAGTTAACAAAACGTGATCAGAGATTTATAATTAGAAAATTCGTGAAAAATCCACGTATGAGTGCTGTAAAAGTTTCTGCAGAATTTAATGAAACATTTTCTACTTCAATTTCACATGAAACTTTTCGACGAGTTCTCAGCCCGTAGAAATTTTTTTGTGAGTGAGAAAAACAGAAAGCTTAGGCTTTCCTTCGCATTATCAATGATAAATAAGCCCCAAACGTATTGGAATAATGTCTTATTTGCCGATGAAAGCAAGTTTAACATTTTTGCTTTCAATGGGCGTATAGTTGTATGGAGGAGAAAAAATGAGGAACTTAATGCCAAGAACTTAATAGGAACAGATAAGCATGGTGGTGGAGGTGTCCTTGTGTGGAAGTGCATGTCAGCATCAGGGCTAGGTAATTTGGTATTTATTGATGGCATAATGAATCATGCTGTGTATATAAATATTTGAAGAGACAATTTAAAATTATCAGCCCAAAATTTCGGTATTGGAAACAACTTTGTTTTTTTATCAAGATAACGATCCTAAGCACACGGCTCTCAACGTTCGCCTCTGGTGTCTCTATAATTGTCCACAAATTTTGAAAACACCACCTCAATCGCCAGATTTAAACCCTATTTGGAGAGAACTGGAGGTTCGAGTACGAAAACACGACATTCACACGAAAAGCGAACTAAAAACAATTACGATGGAAGAATGGATGAACATTGATGCAGAAATTACAAAACAACTAGTGCAATCTATTCCCAGACGTTTAAAAGCTGTTGTGGATGCTAAAGGATATCCTACTAAATATTAATTTAACGAAAAAATAGAATATTTACTAATATATAGAGATTTTTACAAGTGTACGATGACTTTTGTGAGATAAAGTTTTTGTTACTTTTTGATTATTGGTTTCTTAAAAAAAACTTTTACTGTGTGTTTAAAATATTTCATGTAGTTTTGCTAAGAATAGATTATAGATCTTATTATTAAATACCCATTCTGAAATATTCATTTTAATTAATGGATAGACCCCTATTTCATTGAAAATCGTAAGTGTATGAACACTTTTGGGAGCCACTGTATATATATATGTGCGTGTACAGTTTCTCGACAGACAGGCTATTCTTACAGCACCGTCCGAAAAGTACTCAGAAACATAATGCACTACTTCCCGTACAAGATCCGCCATACCCAGGAGCTGCGTGATAGGGACAAGCCACAACGTCTCTCATTCGCAGTCAGTTTTCTCAATAGAATGACTGTTGATCTGACATGGCCTTGGAATATTCAGTGGAGCTACGAGGTTCATTTCTACCTCAATGGGACAGTCAACACACAGAATTGCCGCATTTGGGCTAAGGAAAATCCGCGGATCCAGACTGAATTTCCCCTACAGTCTTCAAAGGTCACTGTCTGGTGTGGATTCACGGCTACATTCATCCTTGGGCCATTCTTCTTTGAAGAAATCGGTGAACGTGGGCCTGTCACATGTTCCGTTACGGGCCGTCGGTACCATGATATGCTGCAGACGTTTGTTGTTCCTCAACTACAGCAAAGGCGGGTCCTTACATCGACCATTTTCATGCAGAATGGTGCGCCCCCACATATCCATGGGTCCGTGAAGGCGTTGTTGCTCCAACACTTCACAGAGGAACGTGTTATTAGTCTCTCCTTTCCTAATCCATGGCCACCATGTTCGCCGGATCTAACTCCGTGCGATTTATGGTTATGGGGCTATTTAAATGGTCTGGTGTATCGTGGAGGTGTTGCAACGTTGAATGACTTAAAGAACTCCATAACGATTCATGTGCGAAGCCTCACAACTGATCAGTTACGATCTGCTGTTGAACACACTGTCCATCGACTTGAAATTTTGCAGGTGAATGAAGGTGGTCACGTGGAGCAACTTTCCCTACATCGTCCTGGACACGATTAACAACTGCTCCTCTTGTGCAATTTCGCCCTAATCTGTTCCTGTTTCTACAATCTGAACTGTTTTTGTTTCTCCCTCACCTTTACTTAATGTGGTTCGATGACAAGGTGATCAGAAACATTTTGGAACTAAATTTTTTTTTCGAAATTCCGTGAGCGCATCTCGTGTATAGCCCATATACAAAATTTCGTTGCATTCCGTTCATCCGTTTGCGCTGTAGGATGCCGTTTATAGGGGAAGTTTAATTATAACCACCCGGTATATATATACGAAGTAAACATCCTATCATTTTAAACTTAAACTCATTTAGTATTAGGTCTACGATTATATAATTTTAGACTAGGGGAAAAAAGGCTGGGCTTTTATTTTTTTTTTGGGGGGGGGGGGGCAATAGTTCCTACTGCACCCCCTTGGAGCCGCCATTGGTCGTTAGTTGTCACGTTCTCAAGCATTTCGTAAGTATAGCGATTTTTGGATCAGTCTGTAGTACCAAGATTTTTGTACTCGATGGAGGGTGGTAGATCTGATAGACCTCTTATATTTAGAGGCTGCGTCTGGGAAATGATGGAAAATTCAAAAATCTTCAATACTACAACATTATCCACAATTTCGCGAGCTGCATGGGTATTCTACAATTCAATACTGAAATTTTGGTTCGAGAGCAATACTTACAGGAAACCAATAAAAGCTGCTTCGCATCATTTGATGTATACCCGGAGAGGAAAGTTGATGGTAAACCTTTGGATCTTCTTAAGGTGTGGATTTTTTCAAATGTTTCCGTATTTCGCACCTGGTGTTGAATGAAGACAGAATATGTATTACGCTAGTTATGAGAAATCCTGTAGCTTTTTTATGTCTTTTTTTTATTATTTTATCATTCGTGTTTTCATGTCTCATTACTTTCCTCTTTTGAACGTCTAGAAAGAATCATTACATTATTGCAAGTTATAGCGCTTTTGAAGGCAATAATCCCGTTGATAGATATATATATGTAGTAATAACGCCCCACCAATATGTTTTATTTTCATAATGCGGAGGCATTTTGTGGGGAGAGATTCGCCTTTGTTATTCACCGCTGATTTGCTGGCTACTTTATTATGGTAGCACCATTCAAGTGAACCAGCATTGCTCCGTATGTGGGAGACGACATTGAAACGACCAAGCCTTATCCGGGAATTGAACCCGAGCCTACTGCGGGGAAGCTCACGACGATAACCACTATACAATGTGGGCGGCCACCCTACCAATGTTAATTATCCTATAATAATAACGACACATCAGTTTTGGTTCTATTCCATTTAATCTCCT
Source organism: Dolomedes plantarius (assembly GCA_907164885.2). NCBI lineage: Eukaryota > Metazoa > Arthropoda > Arachnida > Araneae > Dolomedidae > Dolomedes > Dolomedes plantarius. The sequence goes on from OU015490.1 coordinate 95,010,798, forward strand.
ACTTTTAAGATTGTCTTTCCCGTTATATAACTACTCCCGCATTTATGTCTGGCGCCTAGCTGTCACGGGCATATTATACCCCAGATAGTCACGTGGACAAACGAAACAAAATTTCTGTTGTGTTTGTGTGGAGCTTGAATTGTGTATCAGTTAGATCATGGATGGAACGGTCGCCATTATCCATTCTTTCTGTTCTTTATAAATATGTAAATAGCTACTACTTCTTTATATTTCATATAAAATGTTAGCCTATTAAACAACCATAAAATATGCATAGTGAATAAATGTATTATTTCCACCAACTGGATTATTTGATTGGAGTTGATGCTGCTCAGCGTAACTATAACTTTTTATCACCGGAAGCTGTAAATGCCCGTTCTGCTGTTACCGTATATCGTCGAAAGTGTTGACCTGAGGATTTCCTTATATACATATATATATATATATATATATATATATATATATAATATATAATATATATAACACAGTTCCGTAACTGATTGACTCACTGACTTACAACGCACAGACCAAACCGCTGGACCTATAGAGGGCTGAAATTTTGCATGGCGATTCCTTTTATAGTGAGAATAACTAAGAATGATTTTTGAAAAATTCTTAGATTTTTTAAAAATTAAATTTTTAAGCTGATTTAGTAACTTTTTTTAAGTTTGCATTTAAAATAATAATTTGAGGGTTATAAAATTTATATCACGAGAAAGATCATAAAAATTCCTTTAAAATGAGATCTTTTTCGAATCTTTCCCTCCATTTTCTGATTTTTGGTGAATTTTTAAAGATTCATTTTTAGAATTTAATTTATTAAATACTGATCACGTGGTTTCTTTTTCTGGCACTTTAAATAAATATATCGTCACGTGCATAACAACTAAATAGACAAAATATATATATTTTTTTCTTGCTAATGCGGCAGACGATTGGACATTATCCAAAAAAATATTAAAATACAATAAAAGATATTATGTTCCACAAACTCTACTATATTAACTGTACTATATTCTTTAGTATGTCCTATTACATTTAATTTGAATATTTTCTTCTACATTATTTTGTCTATAAAAATATCCCTTACGATTTTTTATAAATATATATTTTTTTTGTTTTTTTTTACATCAATTGTATACATTGATCGTCGTATTTATTATATATATATATATATATATATATATATTCTGGCATTAATTGCATACATTGACTGTTTTATTTAATTTGAATGTACTCCGCAGCGAAGTGCGGGTTTTCAGCTAGTATATATATACACTCATGGACAAAAAAATTAGCGCACCAAGAAGGAGTCGTCAAAATGAAACGAAATTTTACATACGTAATGACTACTTTGATATAAGTAAATGATAAGAAAATCAAATAAAAAGGATAATTTATTTCAGAGAAAAAGGCAAAAGAACGGAGGAGTTAATACTCCGTTGGACCCCCTCTAGCGCGAATGCACGATGCGATACGATCGGGCATTGAGTCATACAAGTTCTGTATGATGTCTTGAGACATTTCGTTCCATATTTGCTGTAACCTTGCCTCTAGTTCGTTCAAACTCGTGGGATACCCAACTCGTCGTCCCAAATGATCCCAGATATGCTCGATTGGAGACAAATCTGGGGATCGGGCAGGCCAAGGAAGGGTAGTAACAGTGCGGAGACAGTCTTGTGACACCCTTGCCGTATGAGGCCGAGCATTGTCTTGTTGAAAAATGGCTCCTGGGAGCCGTTGCATGAGTGGCAACACATGTGGTTCAGGATTTCATGAACATACCGCTGGGCTGTCATGGTACCACGGAACAATACTAGGGGTGTCCGTGCATTGTAGGCAATGGCACCCCATACCATCACACCGGCTGTGGGAGCGATGTGTCGCTGTACAGCAAAGGCAGGATTGAAGCGTTCACCACGGGCTCTCCACACATGAACACGATTGTCCTCACTGCCGAGATTGAATCTGGATTCGTCGCTAAAGACGACCTGGTTCCATTCCGCTGCAGTCCAGTTTCCTCGTGCGCGGCAAAACTCCAAACGGAGGCGTCGATGGGTGGGCGTCAAGGGCAGCACACGTATTGGGCGCCGCGATACCAACTGTCCTTCAGCCAGGCGCCTTCGTATGGTTCGAGAAGACACAGAGGCCCCTAGTGAAGGTGCTACCTGTGCCTGGATGGCGGCCGATGAAGCAGTTGGCTGTACGCGTGCATTTCTTACGATGTGGCGGTCTTCTCGATGACTGGTCTGTCGAGGGCGTCTTGAGCCTGGTCTTCGTGTACATAACATCTCTCGGGTCCACTGGTCCCAACACCTCCTCACAACACAATCAGAGCGGCCTAATTGACGAGCTACTCGCCTAGCTGACCACCCAGCTCCCATCATCCCGACGATTCTCCCCCTCTCAAACTGCAACAACTGCTTATATTGTCTTCGAACATGGCGTAATGGCATGTCTATCTCATCTCTTCCTTTGTAAATGATTCAGCACACTCAAACAAGCTTTGGTTACCTGTTTTATACTCCACAGAGTACGATGTTCAACACCCTCTACCAGCTATACGTAATGCGCAATCACGCTGCATTTCTAATCATTTGCATATCTCCCCGACATGTACCTTCATTGCAAGTTTCGTTACGATCCCGCAATTATTTCTTGGTGCGCTAATTTTTTTGTCCATGAGTGTATATATATATGGCACAACAGTCCGATGTGGACCATCTCCGCTTTCATGACCGTGGGCTTGGGGTGCCATAGAGAATATTTCTCGATCAGGTGGTCGACCTGACGCGGGACCCTCATAGTTCCCAGTCATGCTTTGTTCTCATTTTATCGACCCACTCAATGAAAGGCTGAGTCGACCTTGCCCAGTCGCAGGATCAAACCCTGGACCTATGGTGTGGCAGCTTGAAGCTTTTAACCACTTCGCCACCGGGCGTCATATGTCTGTCACGACATATTATGTTGATTAGCCCTGAAGAAGACTGCATAAATGTTTTCCAAACTTTTGCTCGGCTTAGAGCCGGTGTTATTTTTCTGAAAACAATAATTGCACCTTAATTAAATTATTTCCTTTTTCTACTGTCCACTGAATTTGCCAAGTTGAATATCTGTCTAATGCACTGATGACCTTTAAAATTGCAACACCATTAAGGAGGGATGATACAAACGTCAAATTCCCATGAAAGGAAGAAAATGCTGGGATATGGAAATGATTAGCATCTAAGCGCAATCGGACGATGCAGGAGGGAGAAACGGCATCTCAAACTCTGAATAAAAGGAAAGTTATGCAGCGTGTTTCTAATTCGGAATTCGTATTTAAATGTTATTTTTTTTCTGAGAAGATCGTGTTATGCTTCGTATAAGGAGGAGAAATGGTTACCAGCACGTATCGGAATTCGATAGCGGCAGGATCGTGGCCAATCGAGAGTGAGGTTTATCGTTCCGCGATATTGCTACTCGCATTGGTCGGAATCCAACGACTGTCATTCGAATATGGAATCGATGGGTTCATGTAGGTCACACAGAATGCCAAGCAAGCTCTCAACGGCCTCCCGCCACTAACACCCGAGAGGACAGACATGTTGTCAGGTCGGCCTTGCAGGATCATACAGCCATATCACGGACCTTGAGTCAGGAAATGAGCTTGTTTGCAGTATGACAAGTATCCGCACGTACAGTGCGACGACGTCTGGAGCAGCACGGACTGTCTGCACGGCGACCATTATTGCAGCTTCCCTTGACACTGCAGCATAGAGACGCGCGGCGACAGTGTTGCGCCCAACGACAATACTGCATACAGGAGTGGCACCACGTCGTCTTTCAGACGAGTCCCGGTTCTGCGTGCAGGAGCATCATGATGGACGTATCCGTGTCTGGAGGCACTGAGGAGAACGCACGTGGCCTGCTTGCATTCGATATCGTCATACGGGCCCTGCACCTGATGTGATGGTATGGGCAGCCATTGGGTACACGACCTGAAGATATCTTGTTCACGTCGTCTGTAATCTGAACAGCCAGCGTTACATTTCTCAGATGTTAAGGCCGGTGGCTGTGTCCTATCTTCGAGAGCTCGGAGACGTCATCTTTCGACAAGATAACGCAAGACCGCATGTTGCCCTTCGTGTCCTGACCTACCGCGACACAGAAGATGTCCGACTGTTGCCCTGGCCAGCGCGTTCTGCAGATCTCACCCATTGAAAACATCTGGCCATGGGTTACTGATAGACTGGGCCGCCACCGCTCGCCAACCACTACGATTGATGAAGTGTGGCATAGACTTGAAGCAGCATGGAATGACTTGTCCGTATCTGTCATCCAAGCCCAGTTCAATTCGATGCCTAACCGGGTTTGAGCTGTTTTAGCTGCCAGAGGCGGCAACTGTGTGTACTAATTTCGGACCCTGTATACCCCCAAACTGCCTACAAATTTATCACGTTTTCTTCCAACTACGCTGTATACGTACAATAAGTAAAGTTTTGATATTTGCTTTCCTTCCTGGTGTTGCAATTTTAATGGCCAGCAGTGTTGAGGTGTTTATATTAAATACAGTTAGACAAAAAGTAAGATTTCAAATACCTCAACTGAGCCGTTTGTCCATCCTACTGCTAGTAAGTTGTTATCCGGCAAAACTGCACAACTCATGGCTGAAGATTGTCCATCGCTGTAGATGAAATATTTGCATTAGAGTTGTTGTTTTTTCTAATGCCCCCCTGGCTGGAAGTTCCAGACCACGTCCATATAGTCTTCGGGCTGAAGTGTGCGGCTCCGGTTTATATAGCACCACAAGGGTCTAATTCCGTCTTAGTTAGTTGCCACCTCAATTCTGACCGAGCACCCCCAGGGGCGACATCTGGGGGAGGGGGGATAGTACCCTCTCGTACCTTCTCTGACCTTATAGACGGACTTTCTGGTCTACGGATTTAACGTTCCCATATCCGGCCTAGACACAGAGGTATTTAACTGCAAGTGTCGGGATTTGATACGCATTGCAATTTTGCTCCCTTTTTCTACGACATACTTATACGAACAAAGTTTTTCGACACTAGTTCTAATTAAAAACGACAAAAGATCATGTTTAAATGGTCTTGACCATTAACTTTGAGTAGCTCTTTCTAATATAGAGCCAAATATAAAACGTACATATGTTCAGCAAAACAAGCTCAAATGTCTCATTAATAAATTAGTTATGTTTAAATTAACTTTGATGCATTAGGATGAAGTAAGGACCTAAAAACAAATTTTAATATAAAAATTTAAAGAGAATTTTTTTTTACTTGTGAACTATAACTTTATATTTTTGTTCTTGTGTTGGTATACAATTCAAAATGACTTAAATAAAAGTTAAAGGATTATAATTACCTTGATACATAGAGCTGTTTTATTGTGTTTTTTTATCTAATAAAAATATACGTATTTATTGTAATTTATGTATTTGCAAGCTTTTTCTTGTGGTGTGCCGCAGAATTATCGAAAAAACGTTGTTGTGCCGTGAAAGATAAAAGGTTGCGGAGCTCTGCTCTACTTGACTAAATTAGAGATCCTTAGTATTATGCATCCTATGGTGATTCATTATATATTTTTAACTTTATTTTTAAGAGAAAAATGGCTCAGGGGAGCCTGTAACCCCTAGAGGGCGCATCCCCTGGTGGCGGATCGGGGAATGCCTCCACTGTAATTTCCATTGAGTAGTAGAATAGAAATAAAATACCTTCCACGGACCAACAGGTAGAATTTCAACCTCTTTCGAGGCAATAGCAACCGTCTTCTATAGATAGTGCAATTTAAGACATTTTCTTCTGGTGCATTATTTCTAGACGCAACAACAACAATAGCAGAAAGATGAAACTTTTTTAAATATATATTTGTTTTTTAGACGAATGTTTTTTTTCTTTTCTTTTCTTTTCGGCAAATGTTCCTCTTGATTTTTTTCCCAAGAAAAATTTTACGAACATAGAGAGTCGTTCTGGTCAGATTTCAGGCTTGATCTCAGCCAAATAAACACCCACCAGGATTTACCGACAAAACCCTTAACGTCCAAAACACTAACAAAATCCCTCAGGGTTTTTTTTTTAAACATTGACAATTCAAAACCATCTGGGTTCTGTACAAATCTATTTTTTAAGGATGTTTAGTATTTTAAAAACGTTACTTTTAATGAGGCCTGTTGACGTTAGATAACGCCCCGAGCAGCCTCTAACAATAAAATTTCTGTGCCATAAGCAGATCGTGAACTTTTTAGGTGCCTCTACTATATTGCAAAAGTATCTTTTAAATTATGTTCCAGGCTTTTCCGACAAACCAAAACATACAAGGTGTTCACTCTGCCCAGTAAAAAAGTGCTATTTTCTAATGGTGTTACGTAACATCTAGTGTCAGGCCCAGATTTCTGCATGGGCAAGTGGGGCACTTGCCCAGGGCCCCCAAAATTATGGGGCCCCTAATTTAGTATTAAGTTGTGCATATTTTTGAAAATTTCCTATATGTACGCAAATTAAAAACGGTTTCCGTATTTTCTGTCTTAATGACCATAATTTCTCTCTTTTTTTTTTTTTTTTTTGGGGGGGGGGAGTACAGTTTTATCAAAAATTTATATCCACATTAATACGGTTGAAAGTATAATGATGGAAACAATCAAAGATTTTGACCTATTTACTTATAAAAATTTCGATTTTATTTGACTACTTTTGCAAAAGATATTTCCATTAATTTTAACAATATTAGATTATTGTTTTAGCAACATAAATGCTGAAAATGATTCAAATACTGATCATTTGATTGTTATCATAACTCCCAAAATTTGTTTATAGATGTTTTTTTTTTTCAAATTCAGTTGCAAAATCAAGTCCGTATCGAGGGTATAGGATTATAGGTATTGCTCTCCCCACACACACAAAAAAAAGGTGCAATGTGATGTGAAACGAGGAAAAAGTACAGTATTTGGATCTTTCAAATATTTTCTTTATCATTTGTGTGTAATGAAATTTTACTTCTGCTTCTGTCTTTATATTTAAAAAATCCCCTCTTCCAATCTACGCTTTGCACCCTCTACCTATATTTTCCGAAAAAAAATTCTGGCTATGGGCTTCACATCGACTTTGGTTTTTGGTTAATACAGTAAAGAAAAGCAGTGGTTGATACAAAAAAAATCCTGGGTGGGGCACAGTGCACTCACTATAGTGAAAGCATACGTGCATCCGTAAGCGTTTCTGGTTTAATTTTTTCTTTTTTTTTCTGGGGGGGAGTTTGTAATAACTCCAGACTGTGATCTATTTTGAATTTCAAAAGAACATTTCATGAATTTATTTATTAACATTAAAAAGTAAATTAATTAATTAGCACTTATTATTATTATTATTATTATTTTCAAATTTTTGACTTTCTGGTCGAAATTTTTTGAATTTCTGGTCCCAGTTTATGCGGGGGGGACCTGGGTGAGTGTCCTACATGTTCATGTGGAAATCTGGTCCTGGGGGGGAGCGAGTGCCCCCCCCCTTTGGATCTGTCCTTGGAGGGGGCCCCCAAAGTCTGCTTTGCCCAGGGCCCCCTTGGGTCAAATTCGGGCCCTGTCTAGTGTTACCATTTGGTAATAAAGCTGCGGAATCAAAACTTGATGAGTTTCACTACATTATGACACTCCTATTTTGTACGAGTTGCAAGTTATTCTCAATTGAATCGGCAGTTTGAAGAAGGGAATGAATCCAAAAACTTTTTTTGTGGGAAATTTAAAAAAACTTTAAAATAACTTTCTTATTTATTATTTTTTCTTCCCTAAAATTTTATATAAGATTCTTTACATTCACCCGCTATTCCAGTGCCTTTTACAGCTTACAAGGAGCGTCTATATGTAAATAACAGTATAGCGGAAAAAAAAAAGAATTTCAATTTTTTGGCGCTTGTTCCCTTCTTCAAACTGCAGGTTCAACTGTTCAACAAAATGTATCCCCGCTTTGAATCACACTATACTTACAGTGGGCATGTAGTGGACAATCCCTATTTAAAATTAGCAGGTAGTTAAAGCTGTATAATTTCTTTAACTGAGTCCCATACTCTTTGTTCTCGTGAACATGCATGTATATACTCTTATTCAACGAACGTGTGACGACAAAAATTAACGTTGTGTCGTATGTGAAGTACTCTTAAATCACTTTTACTTTTCTATATACTTTAATGGGGCCGTTCACATTGCATCCGTCAGCGTCAGAATTACTCGTATTGAAAAATATTTAACTAATTACAAACCTCCAAACGATTAGCCACGAAATTGTTAAGGCCGGTGATTGGCTTAAAATATGTCAATACGAGTAACGCTGACGCTGACGGATGCAGTGTGAACAGGCCCTTAGAAAACAGTTCCATAACCTGTGCCGTTTGGCGCTATTTGGCGAAAATTTTTGAAACTGCGCCAGATGGCATTTTTCTATTGAGGAAATTAGATAAACACCATTTAAACCTTTTTAAACCTTTTCGCCTGATAGTCAACTTTTTATATCAAGATAATTAGCAAATAAACATCATTAGAATATTTTAATGCAAAAATGATCAATAAAATATTTATAAAAAATAAATTAATTATTTAATAAAACAGTTTAAATATTTGCAAAACACCCTAAATTTATTAATCAGTTTCAAAAATTCGGTCAAAAGTTAAATATTTAATAAAAAATATTCTAGGAAAACATTGTATTCACATTACAGGAATTTTATTTTTAAAAAATTAAAAAACCTAAAGCGGCAGAACATAATTAGAGAAACCATTTTTAAAATACAATTGCCAGATCTGGTGCCATAAAAATTTGCCCAGGATATGAGACTTGTCCCACTTTTTTATATCATCTAATCAACGTAATCGAGTTAAGTACTATGAAATTATATAATGGACTTTGATGCCTTCTTGCTGACACTGGGTTAATCATTTCCTTTTTATATCACTTAAAGGAAGCTCGATAGTATTTTAATAGGCAGATACTGTTTATTCGTAGAAAAAGGTAAGAATATGTCACAAAAATTCTTAATTTGAATTTGAATACTCGCAAAACTTCTTAATTTGATTTTCTATTCTTTAAAAAATGCAGTAATACTGTATAAGACGGTCAGATTTGGTGCGATTTAAAAAAATCACCAAAAAAAACGGAGATTGAACTTGGCGCTAAACAATTTTTTAAAAAGAATGGCATGTTAAAAAAAAAATACAGCATTAAAGGGAGCAAAAAATAGGCAAAAGAATTTAAGAAAGAAACAAAGAAAAAACACTGACCTGAAAATCGTCCAAAAACGACATTAAAAAAACTGCAAATTTTTAGCAAAAAGTCGGCAAAAGGATTTAAGAAAGAAACAAAAACACTAACCTGAAATCTATGGAAGAAAGAACTCAATCCCTTGTTGCTGGAGGGGAAACAATAGCAACGTCTTTTAAAAACGATAAAAAATAAAAGATCGTTGCTATCTTTTTTTTTCTCCAAATATACTCGGCAAGATAGGAATCGAATTAACACCTGTTCTCGTGTACCAGCTAAGCTCCGTTTCACAGCATTCCACGTGCCCTCGATCGTGTTGGTGTCTGCACCTGTTTCGGGATCCTTAAATTCGAGACTGTGATTTACAAGAATGTGCACAAAACCTTCATCTGCAAGGCAATAGTACGCCTTCCAACAGTCTGAAATGATAAGGATCCCCGGCAAAACATGCTCGCTAATTATCTTAAGTAAAATCTCTTTCGATTTTGATGAAACAACCTTGAAAAAAAAAACACTTGCTGCGCTCGACGCCTCTCCAAAAACCCATCTTCCTTCTACCATTTTTCATTTATTGGACCATCTCTTTCCAAATTTGGATTCTTCAATTTCGACGATTTCACTGGGGCAGCGAAGCATCTCCTTTTCGTCCATCAAGATACGAACACACAATTCCCTGCAAAACATGAACCAATTCACAACTGTATGGTCGCTGATGCCTAATTCCTTCATAACAAATTCATTTTCACAGACGCTAACCCATAAATACATAATCTGAAGAATTAAACTAATATTCGTATGGGCTCGCTTAAAAAATGACCCTTTGCGAATCGACCGTTTACGATAATTATGATTGGCCAAGTAAGATCGCCACTCGCATCCGTCGCCAAAATTGGCTCGAAATCGACCTGACCGTCTTATACAGTATCTCCAAGAAGGCTGCAATCTCAAGTGATTTCTGAATATTTTATAGTTGTTTTCTTCTGACTTTTTCCATTAAATAAACATAAACGTCCATGATTACACCCTCTTCGGTCCTCGGTACTTTCCCGTTATACCAACCCATCGCCAACGTCACACGAGAGGTCGCCAATTATAATCCGACCTGTCGCCAATGTCACGCGAGAAGTCGCCAATTAAAGAAATAAAATGAATACAAAATAATACGCACATTTTTATCACATCACATATTTTTTGAAGGAACAGCTTTGTCAGACGCACCTCCGTTGGCGAAAAGTTGGCGCCAAAAATTTTTTGCGCCAGCACACCTCCGTTGGCGAAAGGTTAGCGTGAAAAATATTTCGCTCCAACTTTTTCCAATTCCGCACACCTGTTAAGCTTAAAGTGTTAAATGTAAACAAAAACATCAATAGCGACCAAGAAATGACAAATAAGCTGAAAACAAATTTACCGCTGGCTGTATTAAACTTCCAAAAACATTACAAAAATCTCCAGCCAGTTATTTGTAGCCGTCACTAACATATCTTCCGCTGACTGTATTAAATTTCCAAAAACATTACAGAAATCACCAGCAGGTGGTTTGTAGCCGTAAACGATAATTCTCCATACACAAACATATTACACACCTGTTTCCTATAAAATGCAAATTAAACAACAACCTCAGTCCAATCATGTCACTCATTTTGCCACAAACTACAATCTAGAAGACACAAAACAACATTTCACTTGAAAGGGTGAAAATTCATGAATTTAATTTCGGGAAAAGGAAATTACAGGTGGTTGTATTAAACTTCCAAAAACATTACAGAAATCCCCAGCTAACCTCAGTTAGCAAATAAATTTCCTGCATTACAAAATAGCAATAACGCATGCGCGAAAAAAACTCAGCAGAAATAGCAAAAATAAACAAACAAAATACAAAGCATACTCAACCCTGCGCTAATGCTAAAAAATTAAGAAAACAATCAATATTATAAATCTCATTGTTTATTATTAAATTTAAACTCTCAAACTAATTACTGCCACAACCGCACACGACTAAATCCGAAAAAAAAATCTCCCCAAAATCGCATGATTACCACGCCATACACAAAATAGCCAAACTTGGCAGGGAAGTGTGTCTGAGAAAGCTGTACATTTTTGACAACTAAATTATGTACTTCTGGTATTAATGAAAAACTACATGCCTAGTATGGATTATTTTATGTATTAATGGAAAACTGTATGCCTATTTTCAGTGGCATAAATTTCTTAATGCCTTTCAACATTGCTCGAAAATGATCTTTATTCAAATTATGCCTCGACATGACCTCTGCGAAGTATAAATCTAAACGTGATCTGTTTGTTCCCGTCGTTGTTTGTTTCTCCTCTTACATGAACCCTACAGCCTTCGGATATTTTGGGTATGGACGTCAGTTTGGGGATCTACAAAATTGTATTTATGATTAACAGTCAAATGCATGAACTCCACGTCATTGAGATCTTTTCTGTACCCTCTCCATTAATCTGTGTTGACAATAGAACCAGGTAATACGTTTTCCACAATTACGGTTGCTAAACAGCGTGCACTTCTATTAGGCATTTTTTCAATGAAACATTCCTTGTTTCCGCGACATATTCCACCAGCAATACAATGTCCTGGTACAACACGTCCTGCATTGTTTTTTGCGTTTAATGTACAAAGTTTAGTCAGCTTAGACTATTTTGACTTCACCTCCAATTTTTTTTACCTTCAAGTACTAGAGTCTGCCCGTTAACCTCCGATATATAGTTATTCCAGTCATCTGCTGTATTTTTACTTATCAATAAATGCTTTTGGCAAAACTTTGTAGAGAATAATCCATCACACCAGCAGTATGTGAAACGTAATCATGTCACGAATGGTAAACGATTTCCATCGAGCCATGTCCCGATACGAATCCTGACTTATTCTTTTTCTGTATTTGAGACTTTTTCAAAATGCGTCTTTTTCTCCGAAATACATCTTCATAGGACGGTCGTTTTCAAATTTACGTTCCGACGGTAAAATACCAACTTCTTGTAAAAAAGCTATTGCCTGTTTCTTGCTAACGGGAATGTCTCACAACATATTAACTTTAGACAACGCCATTTTAAAAAGTAAATGTCCTAGAGATTGATTCAGGGTCTCGCAAAGAGTCGCGCGTTGGCGATAGTTCGATTTAATGCGAAATTAACAGACTTTTCCTTGAAAGAAGTTGGCGATGTGTCGGTGTAATGGGAAAGTACCCAATCTTCCTTTCCATCGAAATTATTGATACAAACTCGCCAATATTCTGCCAATATTTTGACTGACGCTATAATATGAAAATACATGCCTAAGCAGAGAAAAAAAGATTTTCTTACTATTTTGCTATAATTTTTGCTTGTCCATTGACATCAACGTCCGACTTATCCACATGAAATGATCGATCAATTTCAACTTTTTTATCCTTAGAATCAGTGCTAGCCATTAAATGTCAGTAAAACGATATTTCTATAGGAGAACATTAAATACGTATAAATAAATTAATTAAAAATAGTTATGAAGTACAAATTAAAAACAAATATTACATACGCAGGTATATGCATAAATGGTGCCCTATGGTGTTACTGCGGAATGATAATGTAAAACGCACCTAGCACTTTGCTAAGAACAGGGAATGTAGGGTATCAAACGACTCAATAAACATCGTGGCTAACAAAACCAATCCGACGCTAAAAGAAAGTTATAATCATGGGACTTGTTGGATGCTTGCTAATTCCGCTCCTTGGTGTTTAATATTTAAGTTATTTTTTTTTTTTTTGTATTTCGATTTGGCAACCAGTTAGAAATTGTTTTTAAAAATCTGTGAAAAACGTAATAAATATGTTGTGTTAAATTATTAAATCTTGTACAACTGATTCTACTCTCGTCCTATATTTCTATATTTTAGGAAGAACCTAGCACCCTTAGCCTAGACTTAAGACTATTGTTTATTAAGAGGATTGTTAAATTTATAATTTAAATGGAGTCTGAGAAACAAAATCTCTATTATTAAAAGTGTTCAGGAGCTACTAAAAATTTTCATTTTTACTATTCTTTGATGCCCGTAAATTCGAGTTAAGCATACTGGAGTTTTTGATCAAGCCCAGACTTGGTAAAGGGTGGCAAGAATTAGCTGTAAAATAAGACTAAATGAAAGAATATTAAATTTAAGATCTCAGCTGTTGTATGCAGCTCTTTTATTTTGTTCGTTCCTGTTAGATTTAGCTTAAAACATTCTCCTATAAATTTTAACGTATTTATTTCGTTAAACACAGTTTAACGCAAATCACAATATCTCTACCTAGTGTGACGTCATAGCTGATTTGCATAATTTTTTTAGGTGGTCATAATAAATTGGCACTCAGTAATTTCAACTACACTCTCAAACAGAATCAACAAGAGACTATGGGTTCCCCCATGTAGGACACGCGAGAATCAACTAAGGGCCTGTTCACATAGCAGTCCGTTAGCGTAAGCATTAAATTGTAACCAATCATATAACTGAGCGCTATGACATCATCCGTCGACTCACGTATCATCATCCGTGAACACTCCGTTGACCTTTTACCTTACGTTAACGGGCTGCTATGTGAACAGGCCTTTAGTCTTCCGGTACTCTGTGGTAATACGTTTAATTCCTACTTGCAGTCGTAGAGGAGAGCTTTCTCTGCGCTTGCAGTAATATCATTTATCTGATAAACTTTAAAATAAAATCAGAAACTCTGAAGGTTGTAAGGAATTTAATGTAAGTCGCAGTATATCTTTAAACATAACTGCGAATGTACACTGATTGCCAATTTATTATGACCACCTGAATAATTTATGCAAATCAGCTATGACGTCACACTGTTGCTACTAGAGTGGGAGACTGATATAAAAAAGGATTGTTGGGTGGTTTTAAAGACAGTTGAAACGTATTAGGGCCTGTTCACATAGGAGTCCGTTGAGTAGCGTTAAGGGAAAGATGACATTGAGACGAAAATAAACCAATCATAGGCGTTAAAAATTTCATTGCTAATTGTTTGGAGGTTTGTCATTGGTTAAATATATTTCAATACTTTAACGCTCCGCAACGGATTCCTATGTGAACAGGCCTAAGACAGGCCCAGGTTTTACTCAGCCTATCCCATCTCAACTTGTGCATAAGCGAAGGGCAAAACATTTGTAGTCAAACGCATGAACCTAAAACGTAAAGAAATGTGTACCAGAACTCCACGTGTAAAACGCACGGCATCTATTTTCTGCCCTTTTTTCGCGTGATTATGCAAAACTGCCTTATTACTTGTGAAGGATGGGTTAAACACTCGATTTATCGGTTTTCGAAGGAGGAATGTTTGTGGGTACTAGAAGCAGAGGAGCGAGTATCAACGAAACTGCCCCACTTTACAAATATTTGAGACCAGCTGTTCTTCACGTTTACAAAGAGTGGGATACCAAACAAAAACCGGGTCTCAATGTAGGACGTGCCGTTGTCACTAGCTACTGAATGTTTGAGCGGAAAGAAGAGTTTCCAGACTTGTCTAGTCCAACAGAAAGGTAACAATATGTCAAATTATCGCTGCTCTTAATCAGGGACCAAGTCCGATGGCCCCTCAATTCGTACTGTTCGCCGCACATAACACAATATTGGGTATAGCCTTTGCTGCCTTCGGCTAACAAGATCGAATGTCTCCACTTCGCACAACATCACAACGATTGGACAGTGAATGAATGGAAAAGGGCAATGTGGTTCTATTAATCACGTTTCCAGCTACATCATGCAGATGGCAGGGTACGAATATGGAGAAACACCACGAAAGCATGGGTCCTAAGTACGTTACTACAACAGATTAAGGGAGGAAATTCTATGGTTTGAGAGATATTTTCCTGGCATTGTTTGAGCTCTTTGATTTATATGGAAGAATGTCTGAATGCCAAAAGGTATTTAAATACTGTCGCTAACCAAGCGACAATGTATAATTCTGATTGATTCCTTGTTCTAGACATTAGCGCTCTTTACACGTACGCTCTTTCGCGAGTGCTTGGAGCGCACGGGATTGCGCGCGGGAAAACTTGCAGTACGCTCAAAAGCAGCTTTCCCTTCCTCTCTGACACCTTCACACGTGCACTCAATCACGCGGGATCGTGGTTTCACGCTGGAAAGAGAGTACGTGTAAAGGGCGCTATTCCCACATATAGCTGACCATGCGAAAAACATTCTTCTGTCAGATCCAGTCCAATAACTTTTAATGACTGTCCCTGAGATTTGTTTATGGTTATTGCAAATGCAAGCCGAACAGGAAACTATAATCTTTTGAAAGAAAATGGCAAGTCTGTAGGAATGATTGGAATTCTGGGAAGGAAACCTTGTTCTCCTTCATACGGTCCAATTAAGATTGTTGCTTCAATGACGTAAGCATTTAATTTTTTTACTCTTAATCTTGAACCATTGCACAACTTTGGAGGGTCCAAATTTCGAAGCAGAATAATTGGGGATCCTACTTTTAATTTCTATTTATGTGGTAGACTTCCATTAGGGTTCAAAGAATTTAAAAATTCTTCTGGATAGCTTGTGGCTTCATCATCATTCACGCATTTATCAATTGAGAAAAATATTCTCGAATCAGCTTCAATTGTTTCTTGTATGAATTCGTTAATTTCTTCAACTTTGACGTTCAGAGGTGTCAGTATTTCACGATCTTGAAGCTATTTCTGATTCAATAGATTTTCTCTGATGTTCGGGTACACGCAGTTAATCATTTTCTTTATTGTTGGGCAGATTTTGCAAAGTTCCTCTTTGAGTTTTATTTTTCCTGTATGAATGTTTTTTGGTTCATTTCTGTCTCGAATGTTCAGCAAGTAATCTGAAAATATTTTTGAATCATACCTATTTCAATTTTGTACACGCATGTTTGTAGCAAGTTTCATTGTTGTTACCTCTCTCCAAAGCTTTGATCTCGTCGACCATTGTGCTTCACTGGATAACTGGCAATGTTTGACGGAAGTCTGCAGCAAGTACAACAATCAAATCGCCCATCAGATTGTTGTTTCCACGAATGTCTTGCAGTGTTCTGTTAACTGCTTAAATTCCGTGCTTGTGCATCATAGAGATTTCATCCCAGAAGATTGCTTTTGCTTCTTGTAGGACTTTAGCTTTTCCAGTTCCTTTCTTAATTTTGCAAACGGGCGTTTCGTTGTGAACCAGGTCAATTGGAATTTGTAGTGTCGAATGTGCCGTTCGTCCACCATTTAACAGTGTCGCCGCAATGGCAGAAGATGAAACAGCAAGTGCAATTTTCTTTTCTTTTCTGATTTTCGCCAGCAATAAATTTATCAGGAAAGTTTTTCCTGTTCCGCCAGGTGCATCGAGGAAAATTAAACCACCTTCATTGTTGTTGTGTCTTCGTAGTACTTCCTTATAAATTGCTTGTTGATCTGCATTCAGCAATGGCTCGTTCTGTGCGACGTAATCATTCATTTTTTCAGCGCCATAAGACATTTCACGAAGCATTTCTCTGTTCATGTTTATCGCATTTAGTCTAGACGGACTTGTCATGCCAATCTCTGACAAAGGCTTTCCGATCATTTCAGAACCTTGTCTTCAATTCTGATCAGTGCCTCATTATAAATATCATCATTGAATTCGATTGTCATTTGAGGATTTTCGTGTCCTAATCGATTTTTTATGTCTTCTGACATGCAGTCTTTGTGACTCTCCCATAATGTTTTAGGATTCGATGGTTCACAAAATGACTGCGAAGAGCATTCTGATCTTTGATGGCGAATCAGACTCTTTCACTTCCTTCAATGTTTCGTCCCATTGATTGTCGTTCTCAAAGATTCCCAATGCCAAGCAAGCAGTATATGTAGCGTATTCTACTCCATCGACTGGTCTAAGATCTTTGAAACAGCTTGGGCCTCTGACTTTATGAAGTAACATTCTCAAGTAGTAGCATTCGAAGTTTCTCAAGTTCATTGTGTAGACACGGCCAAGAGCATCACCTGATCGAATTTCGACATGGCCTTCATCAACTGTACCTTGTTTGCGACGTGAGAAAATTTTCTTTGTTTTGTCCCAAGTGTAAAATTTTGGAACTTCACATTAGAGCAGTGTTTTTGCAAAATTGTCCGTTTTTCACAGCTCAAAAAATCCAGTCAATGTTATTTTTGGTGGATTTGTAAGAATATTTATCAAATTAATTTTGTTAAAATACACTCGTTAACAGTTTCCAGATGCACATCCCTTCTGTTGGGTACTACTGTTAGGTATCTTTCGTGGATTGAAAATCCAAATATGCGTCATACAGCTTCATTTCTTGAGATGTACCTGCCTAAATGGTACTCTGAGATTTCATCACAATCGTCAGAACGTGTTTTTGTAAAAACACCTTGATTCGACCCTTTATGTATGTTGACGCCAATGGCTATGTTGGCAATCGCCAAACGCGCCTTTGAAATAATACAAATATAGGTATCATAGTTTTTATTTCTTATGTTGGCATCGTAAACTAAAAGATATTAGAATTTGTTTGAAATCGTTTGTTCCATAAAAAAGTTTTGTTTCGCTCGAACATCGTATGGTCGATGTTTCATGTATTGATTTTGTTCATACATTAGTAATTCGTTTAAGTAAATAAAATTGTTATTAATTCGTGTGTCGTATGGTCGACAATGGTTTTGATATAATTTATTAGTATACAGTCCATTCGAATACAACAAATTTGGGACCAGTGCAACGTATGACATTTGGCTCATATAGTTGGTCCACGTAGCCGGAGAAAAAAATGGCACTCATTGTTCTAAATCGACAAAAATCGACATTGAAGGCTCAGATTACTAAAATAGAAACATATTTAAAAGAAAAGGAGGTAAAAGCCCCATCTGATATTTTAGCTGCTGAGTTAAAAATAAAATTAGAAAATTTATTGAAATATCAATCAAGTTTGGATTACATTCGAATGCAGTTTTTCGAGAAAGTTGATCCCGAAGAAGGTATATCGGATATTGAAGAAGAATTTTTGGATATGGAATTTCGCATCGAAGCATTACAGGTAAAAATTAATAGTTTGATTTCCTGTCAAAATAGTTCATTTATTTCAAATAGTAATAAAGATGTAAATAATAGCGTTAATATTCGACTTCCCGAAATTGTAATTCCTAAATTTTCGGGAAAAATAGAAGAATATAGTTGTTTTAAGCTGCAATTTGATAATATTATTACCAATAATTCTCATTTAGATGAAACTCAAAAATTGCAGTATTTACATTCGGCTTTAGTCGGCGAAGCCAAGAATTTACAAACTGTTAATGATACATTTAAAACGCTTTTCGCAGCTTTAAATGAAAGATATTCAAACGAACGCGTGTTAGTTGATGTATATGTTAAGCAAATACTAGAATTTGATAAAATAACTTATGAATCTTCTAAGGAACTGCGAAGTTTGATAGATATAGTTAACAAAAATTTAAGAGCACTAAATACAATGGATCTTGAAAGAAATAAATTATCTGATGTTGTGTTATTAAATATAATTTTGGCTAAACTTGATAAAGAATCAAGAAAGCAATACGAGCTAAATATAACTTCCAGGGAAGTTCCGAAGTTGGATGATTTAATTGCATTTTTGGAAAAAAGATGCCAAATGTTGGATAATTTATCACGTAGTGTCTCTTCAAAATTGAAAGTTTTTGATAAATACCAAAAGCCGAAATCACTTATGGTGAAATCATACAATAAAGTATGTGCTTGCTGTAAATCTCTTAATCATTACATATTTAAGTGTTCTGCATTTTTAAAACTAAATTCGTTGCAAAGATTTGACTTTGTAAAAAAACATAATTTGTGTATTAATTGCTTCAGTGCGCAACATAAAGTTGTAAATTGCAATTCGAAGTACGTGTGCAATGTATGCAAAGCTAAGCACAACACACTACTTCATAGAGAAAGAGTAGACAGTCTGTCGACGGCGCCAATTGACGCGCCAATTGACACGCCAATTGAGTCGTCAAATTTATTTATCCCAAACGAAAATGAGAAACCACAACATAATTTAGCAGTCGAAGCTAAAGCAGTTTCAAGCTGTTTAATCTCTCAAAGGAAAAATATTCTTCTTCAAACAGCACGGGTTTATGTGAAAAATATGTTAGGGGAATTTATTCCTGCCATTTGCCTTTTGGATAATGGATCAAGTGCTCAATTTTTATCTTATAGATTTTTGTAAAAATTGGGTTTAAGAGCTGAAAGAATATACGCTCCCGTATCAACATTAAATAATACATCAGTCACTGTAAATAAAAGTGTAGTTATAGAAGTTGCAAATAAGAACAGGAATTTTTCTGCCAGTATGGAATGTTTAATTGTACCTAATATTACAGACATTACTACGACTATCCCAATAAACATAAATGACTTGAATTTACCGTCGCATATTGAACTGGCACATGAAGGATTCACAAATCCAGCCAAAATTGACTTGCTTATCGGAGCAGAGTATTTTTTTGAAATTTTAAGGTCAGGACAATTTCGTTTACCTTCGCATGGTATTTTATTGCAAGAAACTGTATTCGGTTATGTAGCTAGTGGAACAGTAGTTAGTTCTGTAAACACGCAATTCTGTGGATTATTGAAGCCTTCAGAATATATTGAAGAAAACTTTAAAAAATTTTGGGAACTGGAAGAAGTGAATTCAGTTAGTTCTTTCACACCGGAAGAAATTCAATGTGAAGATCATTTTGTAAAACATTATACTAGAGTATCGGGTAGATTTTGTGTAAAATTACCTTTCAAAGAGTGTACTAAATCTTTGGGATATTCAAAGGATATGGCTATTAAGCGTTTTCTAAGTACAGAAAAACGATTAGAACGCTTGCCCAATTGTAGAACCATGTATAAAGAATTCATGGACGCTTATTTAAAATTAGGTCATATGGAGCTTGTTCCACATTACGAGAGAAATGAAGTGTTGGGTAAAACAAACTACCTTCCGCATCATTTTGTTTTGAAGGATAGTTCGACAACTGCATTGAGGGTAGTGTTTGATGCCTCGGCTAAGACATCAACAGCCATTTCTCTAAATCAAACACTAATGGTAGGCCCAAAGTTGCAAGATGATATTTTCGACATAACATCAAGATTTAGATTACATAAATATGCTCTGACAGCTGATATTTCTAAAATGTATAGACAAATTTTAGTTACGAATAATGATTCAGATTTACAAAGAATAGTTTGGCGCAATTCTCCTGAAGAGTCTTTTCAAGAATATAGACTTAAAACTGTGACATATGGCACAGCCTCAGCTCCATTTCTAGCAGTAAGAGCTTTGAGACAACTTGCAGTAGAAGAGAAAGATAATTTTCCTCTTGCTTCAGCTGTGACTCTCTCTGATTTCTTCATGGATGACTTAGTCACAGGTAGCAATGATTTAAGTAGTGCTAAGGAGTTACAAAACCAGTTGATACAAATGTTACAAGCTGGTGGAATGAAACTTTGTAAATGGTCCTCTAACGAAAGAGAACTGTTAAAATCAGTGCCGTTCGAAGATCAAGAATATCATTTTGATCAATCAAGAGAAACAGTAAAGACACTAGGTCTCATTTGGAATCCAAAAATTGATAAATTTAAATTTTTTGTTTCTCCCTCAATATATTCATCAAAGTGCACTAAGAGATCAATATTATCTCATATTTCTAGATTATTAGACCCTTTAGGACTTTTAGGACCAATTATAGTTCGAGCAAAGATATTTATTCAAAAATTATGGCTTTTAAAGATTGACTGGGACGAGCCACTCTCAGCTAAAGAAGCTCAAGAATGGAAAAATTTTGTAAAAAACCTCAAAGTAGTTGAAAGTATTGATGTCGATCGCTATATTTTGAATGATAGTATTTGTCAGCTAGAAATACACGGATTTTCGGACGCCTCCGAAAAGGCCTATGGAGCGGTAGTTTATATCAAAGCCACTGGCACATCATCGGAAGTCTCAGTGAAGTTACTCTGCAGCAAGTCAAGAGTCTCGCCTCTGAAGCGTACAACAATTCCAAGACTAGAACTTTGTGCAGCAGTATTACTAGTAAAATTAGTGAACCGAGTGCTATCATCGTTAAAAATATCTGTGAATAGCGTTCATTTCTGGACCGATTCGACAATAGTACTTGCGTGGATTCAACACGAACCACATACTTTGAAAACATTTGTAGCGAATCGGGTCGCAGTTATTCAAGAACTGTATTCGACTCATCAATGGCACCATGTAACTTCAGAAGAAAATCCAGCTGACATAATTTCTAGAGGTGTTGATCCTGAAACTCTTCGAGATAGCAAACTGTGGTGGGATGGTCCCACTTTCCTTTTGAATGACTTTTCGTCGTTAAAGGATAATCCCTGCCCAACAGCTGTGGAGGTTCCAGAATTGCAGAAATTGCCGGTCCCTTCATTGACTTTTGTATTGACTTTAGAAAGTGATTTGTTAAATAGAGTTTTAGACAGATCAAATAGTTTTTCTAAAATTGTATATATTTTTAGTTTTATTTTCAGATTTTTGAAAAATACTAGAAGCAAACCAGAGGACAGGTACAGAGGCCCCCTGTTACCCCAGGAGCAGAAAACAGCGACAGAATTTATCATTCGGCAAATACAGGCAAATGAATTTAAAATGGAGATATCTCTTCTCTTAGCTGGTAAAAGGGTTATAAAAGGGAAGGTAAAGGACCTCCAACCCTTTTTAGATTCCAATGGAATTCTAAGAGTTGGAGGACGGTTAGAAAAATCGAATTTAAATTTTAACGCAAAGCATCCCATTTTACTTCCTGCGAACCACAAATTTACAAAAATTTTGATGAATTACTACCATAGGAAATATCTGCATGTAGGAGCACAGAATTTATTGCATTTAGTACGCCAAGAATACTGGCCATTAAACGGCAGAAGTATCGCTCGACAAATTGTCCACAATTGTGTTACATGTTTTAAACAAAAACCTGTTACGGAAAGTCAGCTTATGGGCAATCTCCCTCCGGAAAGAATAAACCCGAGTTCCCCCTTTAATGCCACAGGAATAGATTTTTGTGGACCCTTTTATGTAAAGTTTAAAGGACAAAGAAAGGGTGTATACCACAAAGTATACATAGCTATATTTGTCTGCTTTGTGACAAAGGCGGTACATTTAGAGATTGTCACAGATTTAACCTCAGAAGCGCTAATCGCGGCGCTAAAAAGATTTTTCTCTAGACGTGGTAAAAGTTCATCTCTATTCACGGATAATGCCACCAATTTCGTAGGCGCGCATTTAGAATTAAAACGATTGTACAAACTTGTTAAAAAGCCAGAGGAAAATTTAGCTTGTTATTTAGCCTCAGAAGGCATTGCCTGGAATTTTATTCCTCCCAAAGCCCCGAATTTTGGTGGACTTTGGGAAGCCAGTGTCAAATCATTTAAATACCATCTTAGACGAACTATTGGTGATCGAAAGCTGACCTTGGAAGAATTCCAGACTATTACAATTCAGATCGAAGGCATCTTAAACAGCAGACCGTTAATTCCGATGAGCTCAGATGTGGATAATTTAGATGTTTTAACTCCATCACATTTTTTGATAGGACGCATTTTGAATACAATCCCTGAACCACTAATAGTGAACAAACCAGATAATTTATTAACAAATTGGCAAAAAACCACCAAAATTGTTCAAGCCATATGGAAAAAATGGCAGATTAGTTATTTAAATCATTTACAAAATCGCACCAAATGGCATGTTGAAAGACAAAATTTACAACCTGGTCTAATGGTTTTGGTTAAAGAGGATCACTTGCCACCATGTAAATGGTGGATTGGACGTATTCAAGAAGTGATACCAGGATCCGATAATAGAATTAGAGTAGCTGTGGTGAAAACAAACCACGGTATATATAAACGTAGTATTAGAAAGTTATGTGTATTACCTAATCAAAATATGTAAATTTTTAGTTGGTGTATGTTTTGAGTTTATATTTAATTTGTATATTCGTGTATTATTGATAACATTATTTACATTTTAAGTTATCTGTATTCATTTAGAACCTGTTTAAGCCAAAATATGAGGCAAAATTGTTTTGTAATATATTGTTCATTTTATGTATTCAATTGTAATAACTGTATTTTAATGTATTTTGAAATATAATATTTCAACCTGGGGAGAATGTTGACGCCAATGGCTATGTTGGCAATCGCCAAACGCGCCTTTGAAATAATACAAATATAGGTATCATAGTTTTTATTTCTTATGTTGGCATCGTAAACTAAAAGATATTAGAATTTGTTTGAAATCGTTTGTTCCATAAAAAAGTTTTGTTTCGCTCGAACATCGTATGGTCGATGTTTCATGTATTGATTTTGTTCATACATTAGTAATTCGTTTAAGTAAATAAAATTGTTATTAATTCGTGTGTCGTATGGTCGACAATGGTTTTGATATAATTTATTAGTATACAGTCCATTCGAATACAACAAATTTGGGACCAGTGCAACGTATGACATTTGGCTCATATAATGTACATATTTTAGAATGTATTTAATAGATTTTACTGAATTGCAGCACTCAACATTTATGTGTGAATCAAATATTTTAATCAGCAGTGGACTGTATGGGACGATTCATCTATTATCAATTTCTACATCCTCAGACATTAGCTTTATTTTTACTGTTTGTCCAACATCTTCTTTCTTTCTTCATCTGTATAGTGGGTATCCATCCGTTGCCGCTTGTGACTCTTTCAAATATTGGAGAGGGTACTTCTCACTTCAAAATTGATCTTTAATGCATGGAGACTGCCAATTAAATGCTCCGCATGGGCCATGCACCATGTTCCTAATCACTACGTCGTGTAGTTTCTTGTCAATGCGGTGGTCTGAAATTTCTGCTGAGATGATATCATCGATTTGGTTTGGCTTCAGTGTTTTTGTTAGCCAGATCAAAATGTGTGCGTGTGGCAATCCTCGCTTTTGCCATTCAACGGAGTACAGCCAATATTTGATAGAACCAAAAACTTCGAGTAAGTTAACTTTTTCTTTCACAACGAGAATATTTGGGTTCAGGTGCATTTTCTTTAGTAGTATCACTGAACTCAGATTTCTGCGGCCCATCGTTCAGTATTGTTGGTTTGTTAGGAACTTCTTTAGGCAAATTTGACGGAATGTCATCAGTCACTAGCAAGTAAGCAGGTTTCAATCGATCAATTGATATATTTATGCACTTTCCTTTAACGTTTATCATGAAGTACTTTTCTTTACGTTCCATTACCGCAAACGTACTTTCATAGGGCGATTCCAAAGGCTTTTTGACTCTGACAACGCGAACAAAAACATGCGTGCATATGGAGAGATCTTTGTGCACAAAAATGCTTTTGTTGTTTTTGCGTCTGGATGGAAGTGGTTTTAACTCATTCATTTTCTTTATCAATCCACTTGCGAATGTGCACGGTTCCGTGTTATTTTTCGTCTCAGTCAAAAATTCTCCAGGAAGTTTGATTGTTTTACCATATACCATTTGAGATATGGAACGGTTAGTATCTTCTCTTACAGAGGCACGTAGTTCTAGAAGCACGGTGGGAAGTGATTCAGTCCATCTTACTGAATTATGAGATTTAACAACTGCTTTCAGTGTCCTGTGCAATCTCTCAATTTTCGCGTTACGCTGTGGACGGTATGAAGTTGTGTGTTGGATCTTAATCCCACAAATTATTGATAACTGACGGAATAATTCCGATTTAAACTGCATTCCTTGGTCTGATATAATCTGAAATGGAACACCAAATCACACAATCCAATGGCAATGTTTCATAAAAAGCCTTAGCAACTGATTCAGCAGTGATATCTTGTAATGGTGTGACTTCAAACCAACATGTGTAGCGATCAATGCAAGTTAGGCAATATACCATACCATGAGATGGCGGCAGTGGACCAATGATGCCGATATGAACGACGCTAAATGTTTCATCGGGTTTCTGATATTCACCAATGGGAGACTTCGTGTGCCTTAGGACTTTATTCTTTTGGCACTCGATACAGAATCCCATTCTCGTACATCCTTTTTAACGTTTGGCCATATGAATTTTGTAGTTATCAATTTGGTGGATGTTTTTATACTTGGGTGTGCTAGTCCATAGATTTGCTTAAAAATTGCAAAACGGAAGATTTCAGGAAAAAAATGGGCGAACATTGGCCGTTGAGGTATTATACCACAGTATATTGCCAGACTGAAGAGAATATTTTTTGAATTTCAAAGAATTATTATTTTGCAAAGTAATAAATTCTTTATCACTGGATTGATTTCAGCAATTTTATCATAATCAATCAAGGAAATATCTTCAATTCTTGAAAGCATATCTGCAACGACATTTTCTTCACCATTGATAAATCGAATGTCCGTTGTAAACTGTGATATATATTGGAGATGTCTTAATTGCCTTGGCGATGCTTTTTCATTTTATAGTTTGAATGCGAACGTTATTGGTTTAGGATCAGTAAGTACAACGAAATTTCTCCCTTCTAACATATGCTTAAAATGTTTCACAGCAAGATAAGTGCTTAACCAGGGCCTTTTTATCCCATGGGCAAATCGGGACTTTGCTCAGGGCCCCCTGATGCTAGGGGGCCCCAAAACCTCCTTGGTGTATGCACCTAGTACTTCTAATAGTATGTATTTTTATAAATGTCCGTAAGGGGGCCCCCAAATAGCATCTGTCCAGGGGCCCCCAGCGTTCATAATCGGGCCCTGTGCTTAACAACTCTCTATCGTAGGTACTGTGCATTTTCTGGGTGTCGTTAAATTTTTTGGAGAAGAATGCAATCGGTTTCCAACCATTATCTTGATATTGCTGTAAGACAGCGCCAATAGCCCAAATGGAAGCATCTGTACACAAGGACAATGGTAATTCCGAGTTGGGAAATGTTAACAATGCAGTATTAGCTAGGTCTTGCTTACAATTTTCAAACTGAATTTTGGCATCTTCTGTCCAGGGAATTTTTCTGCGGTCCTTCTTTTTAGATCCTTTCAGGTAATCGTGGAGTATGGCTTGATGTTGAGCTGCATTTCTTATGAATCTTCTGTAAAAATTAACTATTCCGAGAAAAGTTCGAAGATCTTGAATAGTTTCAGGTAATTTGTAATTTAATATAACCTAGACTTTTTCAGGAAGTGGTTTAGACCCTTCAGGTGTTATAAGATATCCAAAAAATTTATGTTGGTTTACTCCTATAACCGATTTGGAGATATTAATACGCAATCCATATTCGTCCAACCTATCGAAAACTAATTTGAGGTGGTGTTGATGTTCTTCTGAACTTGAAGCGATTAACACGTCGTCGAGATAAGCAAATACAAAGTCTAGGCCAATTAATACTTGATTAATAAACCTTTGAAACGTTGATGTAGCATTACGAAGATCAAAACTCATCACATTAAATTCAAAGAGGCCAAAAGGTGTTATAATAGCCGTCTTTGGTTTAATCCTCTTCTGCAATTGGGATTTGAAAATAGGCTTTAAATAAATTAATTTTGGAGAATATCTTCTTACCCTTCAAAATATGATGGAAATCCTCTATTCTGGGAATAGGGTAACGGTCTGGTATGGTTTGGTCATTAAGCCTTCTGTAATCCCCACAAGGTCGTAATGTACCATCTTTTTTAGTAACTAAGTGAAGGGCCTACTGTGAGGGTCGTATAATATCCTTATTCATCATGAATTTAAAATCTTGTTTCGCAAGTTTGAGTTTGTGCGGGTAAAGTTGTGTTGTTTTAGAATATACAGGTTGCCCCTTTGTTATGATATAATGCTTGATATCGTGTTTGGGTGTACTGATTAATAAATTCGGTTTAGTAATATTCAGGTATGACTGCAGCAAATCAAAAAATTTCGACGTTTTATTTAAAGTGCTAATATTCGTTTCGTCGAACAATGAAGCAACTGTACCTACAATATTAGGTTTGGTTACCCCATCAATAAGTCTTTTTTTGTTAATATCAAGTAATAAATGAAAGTGATTTAAGAAATCAGCACCTAATATTCCTCAATTGACTTTAGCAGTTATGAATGGCCATTGAAAAGTGCGACTTAGTCCTAAATCGAGGTTAAGAATTTTAATACCATAACAATGAATTTCTGTGCCATTCGCGGCATACATTTTATAATCACTGGCTACTTTATCTTTTGGTGTTGCCGAAATTATACTAATTTAGCCCCAGAGGTAGGGAATAATTTTTGGGGGACACGATAGTCAATTGCAACATGCAACTATCATGCCGCTGAGTGTTCAGAAATAAATATAAGCTTAAACTTAAATTAGTTTAATCGTCAAAATAAAACTATAACGAAATACATAAAAACAAAGTAAACTTTCACAACTCGGAAAGGAGAAATAATGATTCCTGATCCCTGCAGGAAAAGAGAGTGTGTGTGTAACGAGCTGAAAACAAACTGGCTTTATAAATCGGTGTTCACCTTCTTCTGGCAAAGTAAGGCATGCGCAGAAATGCCTATTACGTTGCTTCTTCTTCAGCGAAAATTAGAGTACAGAAAATTAGCATACAATCGCAAATATGCGATTCAGTGAAAATATTCGTCCGAGACCATGGTGACACCACACTAACATCAGCACGACCGTCTATTAATTGGGAGGAGTACAAAATTTCGGTATAGATACTTTTTAAAATTCTATTGCCAACACGTATTTTTTCTATTGTATTTGTGCTTTAATTTATGTTTAATCAAGAAATATATATTTAACCAAGATGTATTTTATGTTTATTTAAATGAATTATTATTTGCATTATACTGACTTTTTTTATGGAGGGGGCGGCAACTCCCCCCCCCCCACCTAGCAAATTTCTCATAATTTTTCAGCTTTTATTTTTTGTATTTATGTGTTTTTTGTGTTTTTCTGTGGTTATACAGTTTAAAAAATGCGTATTTTGGGGACTTTCCGGAATTTCCCGTTCCAAAAACACGCGTTCTGCTTGGCGACAAAAAAAATCACTAAAATCACCAATGGGGGGAGGGGATATACCATACTAGTTCCAACTATAGAATTCATAACGTTTAAATTACCAAGTCATTAAAATTAAATTGATTGGCCTTTAGTTATACCACGTGAAAAACATCGCAACAGAAACGAATGAGAATACACCATATTGAAATATTTAACGCCCAAAAAAAATCGCCAAATTTTCCGGCACGGGATATGGGACTTCTCCCCACAAGGGGATGCTGGCAGTAGTCTAGGAGATGGGGCCAAGTCCGCCATCTTGGATTTTTTGTGCCAATTTTACTGTGTTTGGCGGAGTGGAAAAATTTTCTCGCCAACGTGTTTTAGCGGTTTTCAAAACGTTGGACGTAGATTTTTTTTTTTTTGCTTTTTTAATAAAAAACACCCTTTTAAATTATGAAACTTAAAAAAAAAATTTCGAAAAAATCATTCAAAAATTGGACTTAAAAAATTTTTGTGCATTTTAAGTTAAAGACTGATTTGTATAGTTTTGACGGGTTTTCATTATGTTTTTTTAATAATAAAGATTCAAAGCATTTCTGAACATAACGTAAAAGTTCTGTATTCAATATTTTTATTTGTTATATTATGATCATGTAAGTCTTTGGGCATATTTTATGTGATACTAATGCACATTGCTTTTTTTTAGTTAGTGATTTTTTTAAAATTAGGCATTTAATGTACTTTCTTATGAAGACCTGAAAAGATTGCACTTTTCATTTGTATTGTATATAACAATACTACTGAACTTCTAGAATTCAATAACCTCAGAAGCCAGAATAACAATATTTTTCTTGAGTATAAATTGAAGGATGTTAAGTGAGATTACCAAAGGGAGCAAAATAAAACACTGTAAATTTTGTAACACTTTTGCGTAATAGAGATAAATATTTTATGTTTCTTGGGATATAATAAGATCTACTCCCTTATAATCATTTAATCATTTGAATTCATTTAGTAGCTAAAGTTTATACCTGAATTTTAATGCAGGATGATGATAATGATTAAATCATTTTTAAAGAGCAAGATATTTTATCTTAAATTCTGCTAACCTTTATTTAGAAGATTGTTGTTTTTGTTAATTTCTAATAAAACAAAGACAATATTAAATTTGGACTATTGGGTCGGTTGGTTGATTTGTAACTCTATGGTCAATTATGCTCATGAGAGCTAATTAGACTGGGACCTATGGTTTAAAGTGGATTCCGACCCATTACAACATCCATGCCAACCTAAGATTCAAACCTGTCACTTTTCTTGCATTAAGCCAGAACGCTAACCATTATACAACTTAAAATTTAATGAGGATATGGGTTCAAGAGGTGAACAATCATATATTACATATTCAGTGATCAAAGATTTCGTTTTTCTAGGGACTGTTCCCATTCTAAGAGTATGTGCCCTACTATCCCCAGATGATCTAAAATATTCTCACTTTGGCCAAGTTTGTTGTTGTAGTTGCTTATGCCACTTGACCGACAGCAACATCAGATCAAATGGCCAAGTTTAAATCTATATATAGATTTACTGACAAAGCTGAAACTATAACCTTCACAGCTTAAAATATATGGTCAAAAGAGTAAGTGGTAATAGTGAATATGTAGATAGACAAAAAATCATACCTCACATTGAAAATCTGTAAAGCTACAATCAACTAATGGTAATGTTGGACTTGATATGATTGGAATTGTATATGATTAAACAACTGAATTAGAACAATTGAATGAGATTAAAAATAAATGAAATAGATTCATTTATTGTTAAAATACAAAATTAAACATTAAATGTTTGTTTGAATTGGATATTGAACAGTACCACATTATTTACTTTATTTACAACAACATTATTTACAATAGGGTTATTGATAAATGGAATAGCATATAGCTATGTAAATCTGATGAGATCACTTCAGAAACTGGTCAAAGTATACATATAACACTGGAAATTTAAAAAGAAATACCTTTATAGTAATTTCATCATGAATTTGGTTCTCTCAACATGGTATAAATGCTAATGTTTTACTTCACATGCTTTTGATATAGCTGAATCAAGAACTTAAAAACTGGAATAAGCTAACTTAAGATTTTTGATTTTACATTTTTTATTTATTGTCATTTGGTGAGTCACGTCTACGACAAATTTAGTATTAACATAAAATGAAAAAGTTTTTCAAGGAGATAATTAACTGAAACTGCACTTTAAATGAATGAATATATATATATATATATATATATATATATATATATATATATATATATATATGTGTGTGTGTGTGTGTGTGTGTGTGTGTGTGTTATGAGGGGTACCAGAGATACCCCTTTGCGTTGTGTAAAATTAGGGAGGTGAACTCCAAAGGGAACTATGCGTTTATAAATAAAAATAACAACATTTATTATACAATATTTTACAAGAAAAGGTCAGGTTTACATATTATATTTAAGATCTTGATTATACATATTTTAACAGAATTAGGGC
The DNA here is from genome assembly GCA_907164885.2 of Dolomedes plantarius. Taxonomy (NCBI): domain Eukaryota; kingdom Metazoa; phylum Arthropoda; class Arachnida; order Araneae; family Dolomedidae; genus Dolomedes; species Dolomedes plantarius. The sequence goes on from OU015490.1 coordinate 95,041,492, forward strand.
ATACTTCATCCGCTTCCTGCGGCAGAACCATTACGGGTCGAGTGAAATAAAGTCTCGTAATCTCTCAAAAGGCATGAGCACTATTTAAAGGGGAAGAAATGACCAACCTGGGGAGTTTTTATGAAACAGCAGAGCATGGAGTCGTTGAGGCACTTCTACCGGAGGAGGCTTTAGGCATCGGGCTAAAAATCATGGGGCCCTTCATTGGAGGAGGTAGCAGAATCGGCGCTGGCGGTTGAACACGGACATCTCGCCATTTTAAGGGGCGTCTTTTTTTCCACCAGGCTTTCTTCGCAGCTCGATATCTCAAATCGCTCTCTCGCTCTCCCTCCGATCGTCGTTTTTCTCCCACACTCGGGGCTCCCCCATTTTGATTATGACTCCTCCCCAGGTCAGTTATTCATGTAAATTTATTGCCTCTTCGAGTTTTTTATTCGAGGGCAGGATGCTCCGACATCCCCACGGTTGACCCACGTGGTACTCTTATTTCCAAGAGAATTGGATGTCCGTGGAATTTCCTGGAATTTCTTTCCCCCGTCCTGAGGAATTCAGGGGGTGCGATGTTTCTTGGAAAATTGGTGCAGTTCCTCCTTTTTCCAATATGGCCGTTTTATGCCCCGTAATCGTGTTGGAAAAACAAAATGGCTATGACGTTGGAAGGAGTTCAAAATGTCCAAATTGTGGATCCTTCACAACAATATATATGTCAAAACATAACTGAACTGTCAAAATATAGTTGAGAAGTACGGGGAAAGGGGGCTTAAAATAATAAGAATCTAACATTTCATTTACAAAGCGCGCGTATTTTGCTGTGGGGAAAATCATCTTTTAGAAGCGACTTGATCGCAAAGCGAATAATTCTAGGCGAGAGGATTTATTTTTAGATGTGTAAAGGTTGGGCGCGAAGTCAAAATTACAAGATCAGCAATATTAAGGCCCAGATGACCAAAGATTGAGGTCTGCACATTCGCGCGTAGCAGGAAGCTCAGAGGAAATCGGGTTTTGGCGGCAGATTGGAGAAAAATCTCGTTGACCACGGAAGCTCGCGGCTGCGTGCCGAATAAGTTATCAAAATGGCGAAACGCGGTAATCAACCTAATAATTTCTAATATTATAATATTCACACCAAAATAGTTAATATTTCATACATAAAATAACAATGTGTGAAAATACAAAATAAAAATTTAATATAGTAGATCAGTGGTTCCCAACCTTTTTCAGCTGGCGACCCACCTTTCCTTATCGGAATACCTCCACGGTCCATCAGTCCATGGTGGAGTAAAAAAACTTATTTATATCGTATCCCTTCCTTATGCAGGGCCGCCCAGAGGGGGGGGGCAACTGGAGCACTTTGCCCCAGGCCTCCAACTGCCGGAGGGGCCCAAAAAAAATTTTTTTTAATTTATTAATTAGATTTCCTCCGAAAGAAAATTCTAAAACTTGTACCGTACTTCAAAATTCAAAATAATCTCCTGATAAAAGGGGCCCCCTCAAAAAATAAAAAAAATTATTCGATTAATCAGAATTTCGATTAATCAGATTTCTCTTACTACAAAATAGTCTTTTGAAAAATAGTCTTGGGGCCCCCAATAGAAGTTTGCCCCAGGCCCCGTAAAGTCTCTGGGCGGCCCTGTCCTTATGTATATATAATTTACCATCAAATATTACAAATATATATATATATATATATATATATATATATATATATGCTTTTTTGAAGATACAGATTGATTATTGATAAACAATTTGTGTTCTGATTTGAAAATGGTTGACAAAATATAAGCAACGACTTAACAGAAAAACAGTTATTTATTTAACAATAGATATATGTTTGCAATATATGCAACAAGTGGTCACTGCACGATGTCCACAGTAAGACTGAGTGACTGAGGTTAGTAAACAATAGTGCTCACGTGGCGTGACCTTCGACAGTGTGGAGGTAGAACGAGAGGGGGAGCGGCGTTGCCAGAGTGTGCACCACATGTGTGACTGTGGGAGTCATCTGGGAGGGATGTAGTGGTTCTGTTGTCTGCCCCAGATGCCAAAAATCAAGAACGAAGAAAACAATCAAAACATAATTCGATTTGTTTCGACTTTTCTTATCTTTTCTGATGGTTTATTCGATGGTTTCTGATAGTTTTAGGATCGAGTCGCGACCCACCTGTAACACTTCCGCGACCCACCGGTTGGGAACCGCTGTCGTAGATTTTAAGTCCTTCTTCAGCGAATAGATGGCGCCACCATAAAACCTATATCACCTCTTCAATGGGTTTACTGGTATGTACTAATTATCGCCCAGCAAAACGCACCAAATCGTGGGAAAATCCAAGATGGCCGCCGTGGCCCCAATATCTAGACCTTCCCCGGGATGGCAATTATTTACAAGAATTAAGAACCAAGCACACATTCCAAATACAACCATTTTTTAATAAATAACAATTACATCTACATCAATCAGAACTAACAAAAACTTAATGTTTCCATACCGAAAAACATAAAAATAGAATAATAAAAATATATAAAATAATAGCTGTTACAAGTTCTAATTGTATATCACTTCAACGATCTGCCGAAAGTAAATTAAAAGCATAAAAAAAAATCTAGCACAATTATTTGTTTATATTAAAGGTTTGGCTTCCATTACCTGGGATGGAAGCAAATGTAAAGAGGTATCACTCAAGAAAGATTATAAAACTTCAAAAACAACTTCAAAAACTTCGTTACTTCAAAAACATCCTAAGAAATACAGCATATAACTATTAGTGTTTCTTAATAATATCTCTACATTGTAACAAGAACTGATGATACCATCTACACTCTAACCTTACTTTATATCTCTCAAATTTAAAATATCAAAATGAGAGCTGAAACTTTTGATTTGAAAAAATTAATAAAATCAAAATATAATAATCAAATAATTCTAGATTTAGCCCGAGAATGGATTATAGAGAGTATGCGAGAAAATTTCAGCGAAAAACACTTTAATAACTAATCTTTAATCTCTACGTACGGAGACACAGAAAAAAAAACTGAACAAACGCGAATAAGAAACCACCATCAAAACACAGTTAAAAACATCGTAACACAAACGAATGATAATAGACCATATTGAAATACACAGGTCTGCAAAAAAAAAAAAATATTTTTAAAAGTTGTTTGTACTTTGATAACTGATTTCTATGTATTTTTCAGTGCTGATTTCAAAAATGAAATCCATTTTTTTTCACGTCAGGTTATCTCACAAAAAGGGTATGTATTTTGGGTGAAAAACTCAATTTAACGCAATTTTGTACATGTTTTTCTAAAGGTTCTAAATTTTAATAAAGAGATAAAAGATGCCATGGTTTACATTTACACAACAGAATATTGAAAAAAGTGCATACCTATAGAGTCAAAAGTCCTTGTCGAGGCGCTTTCGCTTCACATCAAAACTTCTTTTAGTGCTCTTCCTGCTGTGGACAGCTTGAGGATCGTCCCTTTTTAATATCCAGCAGTAATCCGCGATCATGTTGAAATTCTATCCTCCTTCGTACCTTTCTTCCCATTTCCTTGATATCTTGATGGAACCTTTCGCCCTGCTCTTCATTTACATCACCAAGATTTGCAGGGAAGAAGTCCAGGTTTCAGTGGAGAAAATTAGCTTTTATGCTCATATTACAACCCAGATTCATGAAGTTGTCAGGCATGTCAGCGACGATTGACTTGTAATTTGGGTCCATTTTGTTTCCCAGAAAACTGGTTAAAACTAGCTTAAAAGATATCCATGCTGCTTTTTCTTTTGTTTCCATTTTTTTTCTCAAAGCTGACATCCCTCATTAGTTTTCTGATGTCAGGTCCGACAAACACTCCTTCTTTTATCTTTGCCTCGCATAACCTAGGGAACTGCTCACAAAGATATCTAAAACATTCTCCTTCTTTTGGCAATGCTATGACAAATTGTTTCATCAAACCCAATTTAATGTGTAGTGGTGAAAGTAATACCTTTTTGGGATCTACAAGACTCTCCTTCTCAACATTTTAAACTCTAACCTGCAAGGTTTTTCTCAGCAGCCATTCTTTCTTTATACAGAGGCTGTTCGCACATTTTTTAGACGATTTTGGTAAGCGGTAATAAAAAAATCGTTTGCTGCAAAAGAAATAATTGAAATTGTACTATGTTTTTAAAAGTCAAAATTATCGTCTGCGGCTTGAAAGTTTTGCTTTTATTCAAAATGGCGTTTTTAACAAAGCAGTGAGTGGTTCGAAGGCTACATTTATGCTCTTTCCGAAGAGAAATATGCATACTCCGTTATCCAAAAACGATGTGAGAGTCATGGTTTTGTGATATCTAAAGCGTCGATAGGTAATATCGTCAACAAGAAAGGAAAAAAACGTCAAATTGGAGCCTCAAGTGGGACAAAAATTCCAAACAAGTATCCAAGGAAAAAACGGACATCTTCGACTATTGCAAAGGTACGTTGTTTAATGTTAAAAGAAAATCCCCCTAGTCAAAGGACAGTTGCAAAATCATTAAAATGCTCGGTGTCCACTGTAAACAAAATGATAAACGTTGATTTAAATCTTAAGAAAGCGAAAAAACGCAATGTGCATCGTCTTCTTCCAAATCATATCGCTGAACGCAGGACAGGCTGCAGAATTCTATATCAGAAACACTTATCCAAAGAAAAATGGAAAACAATTGTCACAATAGATGAATCATGGGTGTATTTAATGGATTCCAACAGAAAAAGAGCCATTTATTATCATAAAAGGGGAGAAAAAAAATTTAAGTACATGGTTCAAAGAATCGAAAGAAAGTTTTTCTAAGGGATTCACGATTGTTGTTTGTTTTTCTTATAATGGCAAGTTAAAAATAAAGAGAGTGGAAAAAAATGTCACGATTAGCTCCAAATACTATCAGGAACATATTTTATCGCCAATTTTTGTGAATGAAATACCATCGCTTTAGCCACGGTGCCATCAATCTGTGAGACTCCCTCGGGACAAAACTAGCAGTCACACATCAAAATCCACTGTAAATTTCCTAAAAGAAATGGAACAAAAAACTGGTATCAAGGCCATACCCTTCACTGATATCCCTACTAAATCTCCCGATGTATCACCTATGGATTTTTGTGCTTTCGGACTTTTAAAATCTGCATTATCCAAACGTCGTCCCAAAACCCTTACAGGACTCTGGAAAGCTGTGCAGGAGGAATGGGATACAATACCTCTTCTGACACTTCAAAAGGCATTATTATCCTGGAAATTGCGGTGTCGAAAGATAGTTCAGAATAAGGGATGTCAAATAGAACATTTAAAACACAAGAATTTTATGTAATTTAGTTTTGTGAATACAATATACATCGTCTAAAAAATGTGTGAACAGCCTCTGTATAGTGTTCCTTCCTGTGACGACTGTTCTATTCGCAGAGAAAGCAAGGGAACTTTGTGTAACCACTCTGTTGACCAAGCAACATTCAAATCACTTTTAAATCGCCACAAATCGTCCATTTATGATCTCAATAACAAATTTTCTTTAAAACCAGCTCAAGATTTTCAAAACATTCTTTTAGATGTGGTACAATGGAAGGTGGTGGGAAGGAGGATGGCGGGGACAGGCAGGCACTGACACAAAAGATGTCAATGGAGGGAGATAGTAAGGGATGGAAGGGAAGGTCGACAGACAGGCACTAAGAGGAAAGTGATGCAGTTTTAACAGTATTACACTAGTTTTAGACAGGGCCGGCGACGGGGGGGGGAGAGGGGGCAAATGCCCAATGGCCCGGGCCCAAAAAAATTAATTAAAAATTTAAAGTTTAAATAAAGTTAAATGCAAAAAAGAATACAAACTTTTTCTGTTTAAAAAGTGAAACACAAGTCAAGGTAGAGCGTGTGTCAGCGTGCAGTAGAGAAGTTTGACGTTAGCGTTGTTGTAGTGGTCATCGAGGGTTGTGGTGCTGGTGATGGGGACGATAGAGCGAGAGCGCTGTGACTCCCCTCCCCTCCCTTTGCCGCGTACATTCGCCACTCAGCGACAAGTTCAGTGGCGTACGCAAGGGGGGGTTGATGGGGGTTATAACCCCCCCCATTGGTTTTGATTACATATATTATTTAATTAGGTTTACACTTTGCACTGATTGCTTAAAACTACTCTTTCATAATAATAGTCCAGTCAAATTAGCTCATAATGGCGGCTAATCATGCATTAAATGAAGGGGTTGAGATTTTTTCAGGAATGTGTAGGAGTTGGTCCCCTGAACAACGCCTAATAAAGTCCCCTCGATTTCAGGCGCCCGGAGGGGGGGGGGGGTCCAAAGGTCACTTTTTTCAGTTTTTGGCGTTTATATCGAAAATGGTGCATCACACAGAAAATTGTCAAGTGAAAAAATTAAATCTTATAAAATTCCCTTCCAAATGGAATATCCATGTTCGTACCTAAGTGTTACCGTTTTCGAGATATGAGCCATTGAATATGAAAAGTTTTCAAAAAAAGTTTTAACGGTTCAGGTATCTCGTCAAACTTCCTCTTCTAACTCTTTCCCCTTCCATTTCTCAGAAAACTCGTGATAGAGAAAGCTGTAGAGCGAAAGATTTTCTTCAAAAATGTATATACTTATGCTAATTTATCTTCACCAGGTAAATAGTTAGAGCGTTTTGAAGTTTAGGGGTACTTTTCAACATTTTGCTTGTAAAATGCTCGTCACTCAAGTTTCGTTTCCATGGTCTGTAACTCTCTTAATCACTTTGTATGGTGTTTAATTAGATACGTATAATATTTATAACCCATATAAATAATAAATTATGTATACCTGTACGCATAATGTATATCTCATAATATACAGAAGAACACTTGTAGTACAAAGGAGGAAGTAAGAAAACAAACGAAAATGTATAAAAGTTGTTCATATAATCAAAAAATGGTTATCCAAAGTAGGTTCAAGCAACAGTTACTTACATTAAACATATTATATACAAATTATTTCATCAACTGCTTTCCTATATATTAAAAGCCGTCAATCTGATACTTCGGAAAAAGTTTCAAACAAGTCAGTCTTCACTATTATTTTAACTTCTGTAGAATGTCCGAATTTTCACGAACTGATTTCCCACAAAGATGGCATCCCACTATAATGCTACGATCAAAGTCACTAATCTCCTTTGACTTACTCATCGTCTCACAAACGCATAAATATGACCTGACAGGTTCAGGTTCAGGCATTTCAACTTGTCGGAGCTCCAAGGTCTGTAGGACTTTATCTCCAATAAAATGACCTGACAAACCACTACCAATACTTTTATAGCTTTCGGTTACGAATCAAATTACGTCACCTGCTAGATCCACTTCCTTAGGGGGGGGGTGTCCGGATACTTTTGGCCAGATAATGTATAATGTATTATTGAATATTAATGAATTATATAAATTATTAAATTTACTTAATGGGGTCAGTACGAGCAAAGAAAAATGAAAGGTACCTGTGGTGATTGAGATCATGTTCATTTGGCGGGGCCTGGAACATGAGCAGGAACATTCGTTCCTCAGCTCCAGCAATGTCTCCTGGTGAAGATTTGGAGTTATAAAACACTTTGGCGATGTTTGTTGTTTCATTGGCATACCGCTGGAAACATTGTACTATTGCTGCTTTGCTTTTACCATAAATCGCTGACGTAGTGTTACATCCTGAGAAATTATGGATGAAGAGAATGTACTGACTGAATGATAAGACCTGAAGATGTTGTGAAGAGTAGAGCCTGTATTCTGCGTTGCCCCTTCCGGTCTTCATAAAAAACACATTCGTGTCTCGTGGGGTGAGTGCCACACGTAAGACGAGCAGGTCTTACCCATCTACTATCACCACAGTTGAATGAGAGGTGTTTTGCCACCCACCTCTGACAATACTGCAGTCAGTATCTCTTTTGGCTATAGTAGACTGTATACCTCTTGCACCTAAGGCCTGAACCAACATAGTAATGAGCTTGGTTTTGTTCCTTTCATTAGAAAGGAAGTTTTCCTGATGAATAATAGCCACCATGTTCTTATTGAAGTCAATATCCACTGATGTTTTACTTGATGCTCTCCGATGTTGTTCGTCTCTTTCCGTGGAGTTCGTGTCTTCATAACCATCAAAAACCACAGCTGAACTGCTGCCGTAATGGTTGATTATGTACGATACATATTGATCGCAGATGGAGGCGAAGGTGGTGTTGGTGTTCCACTTTACTCTATGAATCAGGAAGCCGCCATCGATTACCGTGAAACTGTTCTTCACATCGATCAATTGATTACATTTTGGGAAAGCATCATACAGTGCTGACTTTTTTATTTTTCTCATTATCCCCTCGGCGAATAAAGGGTATGGGGCTAACTCGTACGTTAGCAACTCCTCTACATCCCCTTCTTTCTTCTTGGTGATCTTTGAAATATCATCAGAGGCTCTACCACCACTAGCTCATCATTAACTTTGATCATATTGCTCATCGCAGCTAAAGGAACGACTGAGTTCTTGGATTGTTTCATGTAAGATATTTAATATATAGAAATGTAGATGGCAGCACCTGTGTGCAAAAAGTAAATAAAAGCGTATCAGCCACTAACTTCAGTTAGAAGCTAGCTAGCTGAGGATATGCCTGTACTAACGATGTAGAGTTTGATTGTCCGTAGTTATCTCAATTCATCCACCTAAATAATAATGCTTATTATTTAGGTGACCTGAATATTAAGTCATCGAGGGTATCTTATATGGTGTCAGAGATGAACACCGTCCACCAATTTCCAGTAAAAATCGCCTGAAAAAGAAGAAACTGACGATCGCAAAATGACGAGTAATCTACCAGCGATACAACCTTTCGATGCAGGTACAAATCCGCCGGAAGCGTGGAGAAATTGGAAACAAGATTTTGAGGACTATATTGAAGCTTTACGATATGGAAATGAATCGGAAAAGACAAAAACGGCTCTTTTTCGCCACGTGTGTGGGGATGAACTAAAGAAGCAGTACAGAGCATTCAACTTGAAACCGTTAACCGGCACTACGGAGGTAAGCCTACAACAAATTCTAGACGAATTTGGAAAATATTTTCAAGATTTCCAAAATGAAATATATGCGTCCTTCAAGTTTCTCGAAATGAAACAAGAAATAGGAAAGAAATTCACCGATTTCTACCTAAGACTAAAGAGTGCCGTTACTGAATGTAATTACGGAGAACTAGAAGATCGCATGCTACGGGATAAAATTGTACAAGGGTTACAGGATAAACCTTTGCAAGAGCGCCTGATAAGAGAAACAAGCAGAAAAGCAAAAACGTTGCAGGAAATTGTCAGCGAGTGTAAAACTGCAGAGCACAGCAAAGCGCAAGCCAGCGAGATGAACGTAAACAAACCCGCCGCGATAGACGCCATTGAACGAGGGATCTCCCGAGCTGTGTCATCTAGAAGAGAATTCGGCGCCCGAAATGAAAATAAATATATGTGCCGATCGTGCGGTATGGTTCACGAACCTAGAAACTGCCCAGCTTTTGGAACTGTATGCCGAGTGTGTAAGCTAAGAAATCATTGGGCTAAAGTCTGCAGATCGCGAGGAAGAAATCAAAATAAAATGAAACGCGTGAACGCGGTGGAAGAAAATGATGAGGTAAGTGACTCTGAATCTGTTTACCTCGGAGAGCTGAAAACAATTGACGCAATTAATTGCAATGATAGTGTTTGGTATCAGGATATTATTGTAAATGCCAATTGTGTAACATTTAAAATGGATACAGGATCTCAAGTGAATGTAATACCGAAAAGAAAAATTTTAAAATGGCCCAATAAACCTATTGTTACGAAATGCAAACAAACTGTTCTGGACTACAGTGATAATTTGGTACCAATAATAGGAGAATGTAAGTTACCCTGTAAAATTAAAAACAAAGAAGAAAATTTACGTTTCTTAGTGACAGAGCTAGAATCTAGCCCCATTTTAAGCCTACAAGCCTGTACTAAGCTAGGACTGATAAAACGTCTGTATCAAATAAAAGAAAACAAGTCTAATTTAGAAGAAATTCCAGAACAAGTAATAAAAGAATTTAGTGATGTCTTCACAGGTGTAGGGAGACTTAACCGAACAGTGAAGATTAAGCTTAAAGATAATTGTGTCCCACACATAGCAGCAGCTCGCAAAGTGCCATTAGCTCTTCATGATAAAGTTAAGGAAGAGTTAAACAGAATGGAGGATACTGGCATTATTACCAAAGTTGAAGAACCTACTGAGTGGGTAAGTAACATGGTGATTGTAAACACTCCTAAAAAGCTCCGAATTTGTCTTGATCCAAGGCCATTGAATAAAGCCATACAAAGGCCACATTATCCAATCCCAACAGCGGACAGTTTAATGACTAAGCTTCAAGGCAGCAAAATCTTTACCATATTAGATGCTAAAAATGGGTTCTGGCAATTGCCATTAGATAAAAATTCATCATTGTTAACAACATTTGCCACCCCATGGGGTAGATACCGATTTTGTGTTTTACCTTTTGGGCTCAATAATGCCCCAGAAGAGTTTCAGAAAGCAATGGATGAAATGTTTGAAAAAGAGTTGGAAGTGAACGCATATTTTGATGATATAGCATTAGGGTCTGTTTCAGTTGCAGAACACTGCCAGCTTTTACGTAGGGTTCTCACCATTGCTAGAAGAGCTAACCTTAAATTCAATCTAGATAAAACCCAGCTTGCATTGTCCAGTGTGAACTATTTAGGACACATAATATCAGATAAAGGTATTAAAGCAGATCCCAAGAAGATAAAGGCTATTCACGAGTTTGCAGTGCCAAAATGTAGAGAAGACTTGCAAAGATTTCTGGGTATGATAACATACTTGGCAAAATTTACACCACATCTGTCAAACTTGACTCATTCATTGCGACAGTTACTAAAAAAAGACATTGAATGGCTATGGGATGAAAATTTTCAAAGAGACTTTCAGCTAATAAAACAAACTATCATGCAGTCCCCATGTTTACAATATTTTGATGAGACTAAATCTGTAACTGTGTCTGTAGATGCTAGCAAAGATGGGTTAGGAGCAGTTCTACTTCAAGATTGTAAACCTGTTGCCTATGGATCAGCATCACTCACTGAAGCCCAACAAAACTATGCTCAAATTGAAAAAGAGCTATTAGCTATAGTTTATGGCTTGGAACATTTCAACTACTATACATATGGAGGACATGTAACAGTGCAAACTGATCACAAACCAATACTTGGCCTTAGCAAGAAACCATATGATACAATTTCTCCTCGTCTTCAACGCATGTTACTTCGGCTCAACAGGTACAATGTAACATTAGAATATGTACCAGGAAAGGAATTACTCATAGCCGATGCACTGTCCAGAGTACAGTCTATAGTTGACAATTTTGATGATGGGTTAAATCAAGAATCTACAGTGAAAATAAACTTGTTAACACAAGCTTCTTCAGCAAAATGGGAAGAAATTGCAGAGCTCACAAGAAATGATTCTGAGCTGCAAGATGTGATATTTCACATAAAAAATGGATGGCCTGATAAAAAGAAGGCAAGATTAGCTGCTCAAGCATACTGGCATTGTAAAAATGAACTTTATGTAACAAAAGAAGGAGTAATATGTCGAGGACAACGACTTGTAGTGCCAACAGCCTTTAGGCATGAAATTTTGAAAATATTACATGTGTCGCATAAAGGTGTTGTGTGTAGTAAAACCAAAGCTAGAGAATACTTTTATTGGCCTAATATAAACAATGAAGTTGAAGCATACGTATTAAAGTGCAAGATCTGCCAGAAATATCAACGAGCAAACCAAAAAGAAACCATTTATGCAGAAGACCTTCCAGATAGACCATGGCAGAAAGTAGCCTGTGATTTTTTCTATTTGAAAGGAAAACAGTATCTCCTGATGATAGACTATTTTTCTAAATATGTTGAATTAAAGCCAGTAAGCAGTACAACAGCACAAGCTGTAATAAGCATCTTGAAGTCCATTTTTGCCACACATGGACTACCTGATGAGCTAGTTAGTGATGGAGGACCACCATTTAATTCTAATTTTATGAGAAAGTTTCTCAAAGATTGTGACATCAAGCCTCATATTACATCACCACATTTTCCTAGGGCAAATGGACAAATTGAGAGATGTGTGCAAACAATTAAAAAATCTCTTACTAAAGCTGCAGAGGATGGTAAAGACTTATATGCAGTAATGCTAGACTACAGAATCCAATCTGCAAAAGATATGCCATCACCTGCTGAATTATTAATGGGCAGACGTTTGAGATCTTTTTTACCCTCCCATCCAGATATGCTGAAACCAAACTTTAACGTAAAAGATGCTCGCATTGCTCTGAAAGAGAGGCAGGTCAAGCAAAAGAAATATGCTGACAAGCATGCATCACGACTGCAAGAACTCCCAAACATGACAAATGTTTGGTTTAAGCATAAGATGAATGAGCCTTGGAAACAAGGTTTCATAGTTCAAGTAGGACCACAACCTAGGTCATACATTATAAAAGGGAAAGATGGTGGTACCTACAGACGAAATAGGTACCATATTCGTCCTGATAATAGTTCGAATGTGGATAACAGTTTAGCCTGGAATCGAACTGTAGAAGATCTTTGGGAAAGCTCCAGTGACTCTTCAAAGACTCAACATGTTTCAGCTGGTAGTTCTAATGATCAAAGCACCATCAGTGACACTTCAAAGACTCGACAAGCTCCAGTTAGTAGTTCTAATGATGAACTTAGTAGATCACCTGAGATAAGAAGATCAGAAAGGACTATTGTGAAACCTATTCGTTTTAGAGACTATTAATTAGAACTTTTATCAAAAAATTTATTCATTTAAAGCATCTGTTTTTGGACTGTAAAGTAGGATTTCAGTTTGTAAAATTTTGTGTCTCAAGTTTTAAAATTCACTCATCTTAATTTGTAAAATGTAAATTGTTACTTTCATTGGTAATATTTGTAATTGTAATCTTTTAAAATTATAATCTTTTAATCTTTAAGAAAAAAAAGGGCATGTAAGATATTTAATATATAGAAATGTAGATGGCAGCACCTGTGTACAAAAAGTAAATAAAAGCGTATCAGCCACTAACTTCAGTTAGAAGCTAGCTAGCTGAGGATATGCCTGTACTAACGATGTAGAGTTTGATTGTCCGTAGTTATCTCAATTCATCCACCTAAATAATAATGCTTATGAATATTAAGTCATCGAGGGTATCTTATATTTCACTTCTGAGAAATTCATTCCAACAAAAGTGCTCATCGTGCGGGTTCCAATTTCCAGCAGTTCACGGGTAGCAGTTGACATTACTTGTTCCAATTACTCCCGTTGAAAGTGACATTAAACAATTACGTTCAGCAAAAGGCGGGTGATCAGCCAACCATTGAGCAAGCTTCCTTCTGTCTAGATCATCTCTGGTTATGCGTGATGCTCGAAATTTAACATGTTGTTCTCCTCTTGCAGTATGGACGCCACAAAACCTCATATTGCTGTGAACCACATATTACTGTAGCTGTGCGTGCTCCCCCAACCCATTTCGCCAACACCGAATCACTAAAGCCTCGCCCACTTGTTAATTCTCCTTCACTCTTCATGTCACACATGAGTGTCACCTCAATTGCCATGTCAGACCACACACCAGCCATTGGTGTTCCAGTTCTGTTGACAGTGAAGTATCCATGATTTATAAAACCCTGTTTAAGTTGAAGGTGGCGAGTTGTTAGTCCCAGCATCTGTTGCACATATATGTTAGTACACTTTGCATAATGAAAATGCCCGCTGGCATGGAAGTAAGGTATCATCAGTTGGGCACATGTCATATGATCTTCCCAGTTACCAGTGTGCTGTGCTGCAATGAATTGTTTCATCACCACCACCATTTCAAAGTACTGGACCCACAAAGCTGCTGTTGGCCCTTTACCTTTCAGACGTGACAATTCATTGCTCAAATTCCACTAAATGCTGGCAAGGAAGGTATTTGTGGAAAAGTGTTGTGGAGTAATTTCAACTGAGGTCTGAAGTAACTGAACTACTTATTCTTTTTTCATATGGTGTGATATATACGTTTTCCAAAATGATCTGAGCTAAAGTGACACTTTTATACATTTTTGTTTGTTTTCTTACTTCCTCCTTTGTACTACAAGTGTTCTTCTGTATATTATGAGATATACATTATACGTACAGGTACACATAATTTATTATTTATATGGGTTATGAATACTGTACGTATCTAATTAAACAGAATGCAAAGTGATTAAGAGAGTTACAGACCTTGGAAACGAAACTAGAGTGACGAGCATTTTACTAACAAAATGTTGAAAAGTACCCCAAAACTTCAAAACGCTCTAACTATTTACCTGGTGAAGATAAATTAGCATAACTCTATACATTTTTGAAGGAAATCTTTCGCTCTACAACTTTCTCTAACACGAGTTGTCTGAGAAACGGAAGGGGAAAGAGTTAGAAGAGGAAGTTTGACGACATACCTGAACCGCTACCACTTTTTTTGAAAAAATTTCATATTCAATGGTTCATATCTTGAAAACGGTAACACTTGGGTAGAAATATAGAAATACCGTTTGGAAGGGAATTTTATAAGCTTTAATTTTTGGATTTGACAATTTTCTGTGCGATGCACCGTTTTCGAGATAAACGCCAAAAACTGAAAAAAGTGACCCTTGGACCACCCCACCCCCCGCGGCGCCTGAAATCGAGGGGACTTTATTAGGCGTTGTTGAGGGGACCAACCCCTACACATTCCTAAAAAAATCTCAATCTCTTCATTTAATGCGAAATGAAAACCTAATTTTACTGGACTATAACACCCCCCTTTGAAAATTTCTGCGTACGCTGCTGGACAAGTTGTAACCTGAACGTCAAGAAACTCCATCCCCCGCCTAAAGTTCATTGTCTACTCGTTAGTAGACCTAATAACCGTTTACTCTACAGTCACAGTTACAGATTAACAGTAGCAAGCTACACGTTCTAGTGTTATGTCATTGGTGTTGTACACAGGGGCGTAGCTACCTTGGAGCAGTTGGAGTGCAGTACCGAGGGGAGGGGGGGGACAAAAGGGGACAACTGCCCCGGGCGGCGGCAAAATGGGATTGAAAAATTGATCCTTTTTTATAATTTTACTAGCCGGGCTTCACCCGGCTATGCTCGGGCCCCACAAAGGAAAAGAAAGGCCCTTTTCAGGGCCATACAAATGTTCCCGTCAATTTTCATTCCCGTCGCTGCCGACAGATGGCTGCACCATACGGGAGATATGTCAGCCATGTTTTCTCAGGATGAGTGAAGCGGTGAAGTACTTTTAGAATTAAAATACCTTTAAAACTATTTTAAAGCTTCCAAACTAATCTTAGAATTATCTCCAGGCTTCAAAACATAAGTATACGAAGTTTCAACCAGATTCGTCAAGAAATGTAGATTTGTATACGTTACATACATACATACATACATACACAGAGACACTGCTTTATTTATATAGATATTGCCATAAAATATAAATAAAAACATAAAATTTAGTTATCAGATCCCATTCTTTTTATACTGGTGGGGTTTTATTAAACTATTAATTACCTGCAGAAAGTAAACTCAAATCCTTGCTTTACGTAAAAGAAAGAAGCTAAGAACCTGGTTTGGCAAGGAGCTTGAAATATGATATTTTTGGTGACTTTGCAAGAAAGAGGGCTAGAAGCAGTGGCGCACCCAGGGGGGGGGGGGGCAAGGGGCCCCTGCCGGCAAAAGAAATAGAAATTGCATTATGAATATTGATTTTGCATTATAAATATTTTTATCTGTTCATCTCGCCCCCTTTCCATGCATTATAAATATTTTATCCGTTCATTTCGGCCCCTCCCCCAAGAAAAAATCCTGGGTGCGCCACTGGCTAGAAGAGTTGTATTTTCATAAAGTAAAGATGGAAAAAGTACGTTTTATTATGACTTTTATAAAATGTTCCAAGTTCAATTAAGTCCTAGTTTTGATTACTGCATAATAAAACTGTAAAATGTGTTAAACCGTCAAAAAGTTTTTGTTTCATAAATGTTTCTCCATCCCTTTCCACTGACGTGTTTATTTAACTTAAAAAAATAGTTCAATTTATATCTGTTTATTTAACATTAAAAAGTACAATTTATAGTACATCAAAAGATAATGCATGATAGTGCACCTTTCTTCTGAAGAAACGTCATGGAATAATGGATGCCTACAATTTTATATTCCCATACATTTTGATGGTTTATAATAAATAACAATGACATCAAAAAGAAATGTAATAATAGAGAGGAAAAAAATAATGAAATCTACAACTAGCACAAAGGAAATTTATTGAAACCAATAATTTTCATTAATGGAGAACAAGTATATAACAAAACAAATAGTTTTTAAAATCACCGGTTTACATAAAATGGATGGAAAATACAAGTATATAGCTAATTTTGAGCTATAATAAAAATAAAGTAAATAATAAGTACAATGTTTTGGTGTGTACAATGAAGTGTATTTTTAGGTGCTGAGATGTACATTTTTTTTATTTTTTTAAAAATTGTAAATAGCTTTTAAAGCAGTGCTCAGTAATGAAAATTTTACATTTTAAGCACAAAAAAATTATGCCTAAGAGAAATGATACTGCTAAATGCATAATACAGGATATCATTATCGGAACAGTACAATTCCTTAAATATGCCATTGACTGACTTTAGCACATCATGAACTTATAAGACACAATAGACAGGTGCAGTAATTATCGACAATCTTGAAATTGAAGTTCCAGCTTTTATCTCAATTTATATGATTCAAGATTTTAATGAAATTGATTTAGAACAATTTTAAACTGAAGAGAAAATAGGCAAAGTTTTACAAAAATTTTCCCTCTGAAATTTTCATTCCATCAAATGGGAACCTTGTACAGAAATATTAAAAAGTAACCTAAAACTTAAAAGCATGGGAATGTTTGTAAAAAATATTATTTGGGTGGGTTTGTAGACTTTCACAGCATCAAAACATCTATTTTAGCTGGGCAGTAACACCTAAGACATCAGACACTTTAATTCCACCATATTTAAAAGAATCTATTGGCTCAAATTTATTCAGTTAACCTTTTCATGGGCCATGGGAAACCAGCTTCTCATCTAATGTCTTCTGAAATATATTAACGGAATGTGTAATTCCCAACAATATTTTCTTTCACAGCTAAAACACTGATAGGGAAAATAGTCCTGGTTCAATATTGTGCTGCCATCTATATTTTTATTAAAATTTCCAAGAAATACTGAAATAGCCACACACAACTGATTTTGTCTCATAAGTGGTTGTTACTGTATAGGCTTTGATGTGAAAATTTTTATTTTTTGACTATAAATGTAAGTATTTGTGTTGTTTTGTTCTTTATACTTCATTTGTACATCAAAATTTTATAGATGTTTTACAGATTAGCTGAAGAGTAATACTTTATAAGAGTAATATATTAGTCAGCAAATGGGTGTGAGGAAAAATACTTCCCACCTCCCTACTCTTATGTATGCATAACTTTATTAAAAATAAAAGTTATTATCTTAAATAAATACTGTCCTATTACTCAGAATCACTAAAAATCACAAAGCAATTCCTTAAAGAAAAAAGGTGGCCCATGAAAGGGTATGTTTTATTTACGTCTCCAGATGTATTAACAAGAAAAAAAAATAACTTAAACCTACTTAACAATTTCAAGACTGTTTTTTTTTTTTTTCTAATTTTACTTTAAATGACTTCTGGAATCTAGTTGACATCCTGCATTATACAAAACACCTTTGGCAAGAAAATTTTATTGGCTATTCAGTTTTGAACTGAAAGAGTTTGAGCATTCAAGAAGCACAAATTTTAGAAGTCGATAATGACTTAGTCACTTTAGAAATGTTGGTACTTGATGCATAATCCTATTGACTTGGTCACCCACTTTGCAAGTTTGGGTAAATTATTAAATGGAACCTCAAGCAAAAGAAGTCATACCAACATTATTGACATAATAATTCAAATGTGCTCAGCAAGCATTGCCTTTTAGATGAATACAAAAGCATCTGTTTTTTATGTAACAAATAAAGAGAACAGACTTAAAGCCCTAGAGTGACTAGATTTCCCAAATTGCTATTATCGAAATGAGAGTAATTTTTCATCATGCCTAAGCTTTGGAGCATTTAGTGCTATTCAAACTTATTATTAATTTTTGAAATATATTTTGTTATAACACATTCTTATAGGAGACACAACATCTACAGTTAGGTAATGTATAATTATTGTTAGAAACTTGCCAATTCTATGCCAACATTTAGGTCAGCAGGATAAGTACCACAATGCTTTATATGTTTACATGATAAAAAAGGGCTATTTGATTTCTGGCTATGTAAATTCATAATGAAGAAATACAGAAATAAAATAAGAATGTTATGCAACACTATTAAACAGTAGTAAAAATTAAAAAGTCACAAAAATATATTTTATACACTTGCACACTTGAAGACTATTCAGGCAAAAAAGGAAACAAAGCAGCTACTTTGTATGAATAAGAGAAAAAAAGTCAGTTTAGCAGACACAAAATATTTTGAAGATCTGATGTCATACATGACTATTAAATAACATGATTGGCACTTAGCAAAATTCATTGCAACTTTAATTATACCACTTACTATAAACTATAATGCTGAGAAACAGCCATTTTCGAAAGCGAAGAACAAATTCATACATATTTTAGCTTAAGGTGTAGTTCAGAAATAAAAATGTTTATTTCTGGAAATATAGCAACACATAACTATAAAATGATAAAACATAATAGTCACATTTGGCTAAACTTGATACGGGCTAGAAAATTTGATGATGATATTTAATGTACAAGAATTCAAATTTCCTATATTTTTATAACTGTTACAAGTGAAAAGAAAATATGTCATAACGTATGCATAGTTATTTAAAAATTGCAGTAACAAACCTATAAGACAAAAATATAATCAATAATACTACAAATATAACTTTATGGATACAAATGTCTAATGTAAGATATATAAAATATTAATGTAAAATTAAATACACTCTCTAATATTTTACAGTAAATATACTATATAAATAATTTGAAAATTACAATTAAGCAATATATTTGAAACAGAATAAAAAAATTTAAAAGAAATACATTATAGCTACTACGAGAGGGCCTGTATCACATGATTTGAACACCAATTTTTTTAATATAAATTCTTCCAATAAAAAAATTTAACATTTCATTATATATATATATATATATATATATATATATATATATATATACACAGATAGTTACATACTGAAATGAGAAAAATTATGTATATATATATATATTATATCATATAAACAAAACTGATAATTAATGAGCTAATAGCAAAGATCTCTACAAGAAACTGTACACATCAACATAAAATTATATAATTTACATTATATTCTTAAATGACACTTGCAATATATCACATTTCAGTCGGTTTCATGGTGAAAAAAAAAAAAGGCAAAGTTTTTCCAGCCTTCAAATTTCTTTATATTAAACAAAAAATTTATACATTAAGAATATTCATGTTTTTCATTGATATTTTAAATTAATTGTTAATTGAAGACTATTAAATTAATAGTTAGTCACCTGATGCAGTGAAAGGATAGTTACTTAAATTTTAAATTTAATTTCAAGTTTTCTGAGATTTAGATGCATGAAATTTCTTCTTAGATAACAATTTTTCCCTAAATATTTTTTAATGCATATGAATTAAATTATCTATAAAACATGACTTTGAATTTGTAGTAGTTATGAACTATAACAATTAAATAATTAAAAAATATATGCTGTGAATAACCATTAGCATATAAATAATTACTATATACTTATAAATAATGACTAATTAATACCTGATTACATTTCAGCTGAAATTTTGAGTATTTATCTGCATAATTAATATTGATTATAATCATAAATATGAGGAAAGACTAGAATGATAATTAGTGAAGTTAGAATAAAGTCCTTAGTTATTCACATGAAAAACTTATTAAATTTTCTAACAATAAAAAATAAACAAAAGGTGTTAATAAATTCATCACACCAATTAATAGATGCCCCGATGAAAGAGTAATGTAATCCACACCCCTAAAATAAGTACCCTAAGAAAACTCCACGAAAATACAAATATTCATTAGGAAACAGACCGTATCAATATGAATTTCTTGTTTGAAATAAATGTAATAATATTCTGATAAAGCGTGATTTAATATAAAGGAACTATACAAATAAAATTAGTAAAGTAAAACATTCAAATAGCATTTTTAATTTAGAGATTATCAAAATTGTACCTTTCTAGACAGTAAATTTAACATTGCAGTCATGCATGTACTTTACTTAAATTTAAAAATTTCTCATGTAATTAAATTTGATTTCATACAATTTGACACTTTCTTTGTTCTTTTATCCAATGTATTAAGTTTTATACATGTTAATATCATGTTAAGTAAAGTAAGTTAACTATAAAAATGCTTGAGATATAAATTATTTGTAAAATGATTACTTAAAATACTTTTCCAAAAAATGAGTTTAAAAAAAATCAAACTGTGTTTAATATTTTTAACTTTTTGAAAACATTAGAAATAAAGACAAAATTAAACATGTATCATTGATTCTTTCACATAAACTACTCAATCTGACTACAGTGGAACCTTGATTGATTGTTCCCCAAATCATTGTTTTCTCATATGTGTCATTTACTTCATCCAGTCCCAATGATAATATTCCTTTGTTACTTTCATGCACTTATTGTTCAGTGCAAAAGGTCCCTTTAATAACAATAGAAAGGTTCCACTGTACTTATCTAAGAGCATCACCAGATTTTCATGAAATTTATGTATTTTAAAAAGAAAAAAAATTATATAACACACATGAATCAGATAAAGTGAAAGAAATGATAAAATGTTTAAACTTCCTTAATATATGTTTCAAAATGATAGCAACTTTAACACAATTAACATAAGTATATTTACAAATATATTGTTATAAAAAGAGATGCATGCAATAAAAGATTTTTTTCAGATTATTTCTAATGCAGAAACCTGTGGACAAAGTCCTTAGGTTTACAGAAAAAAAGGAAAAATACAAAACTACAAAGGAGAGTAAAATGGAAAATGCAAAAACAAGAAAAGCAACTAAGACAAAATTCTCATGCAATCACGGGCCTCCCAATAATGTCTGTACAGAAAACGGCCAGTTAAGGCTGCTATGTACTAAGAAAAAAAATCGTATTTCCCTTTTCCTCTTCTTGCAGACTCTTGGAGTGGGTGGAGTCCAGTTGACAGTTCGAGAATTCCACGCCCCTTAGGATTGACATTTTAAGGGATGGTAATGGCTCTCTCTCTATAGGGGGGTTAAGCGCTGCCCCTAAATTTTTTATTTAAAACACATTTTTGTCAACTATTTACAGGTACATAAATGCTGATAATCAAATAAAATTGGTATTGTCAGATAGCCTGAACTTTTCTGCAAAGCGCTACAGGATTCATTTTATAAATTTCGTCCACCGAAGGAATTTATGAGCGTTTAAAACACATAAAAGTGACACTATACCAGATTTTCCCCCGAATAATTTAAATTTAAAAATATTAATTGCATTTTTAAAAAAATGTACACAAATGTAAAATTTCTTTTTCTATGACGGAGTACAATTTTTTTAAAAAAATCTTTAAATCCAAGTCAGCAATCCGTGGACAAATTTTCTCCATAGGTTAACATTGAGGTGAGCGAATCCAATGGGGTTAGTACATAGCAGCCTTAAGGCAGAGCAGGACATGATGTGCTTACCATCCATGCTGTCAGAATTGCAAAGGAGGCATATAGGGCTTGAAAAAATTCCCATTCTATTTAAATGCACAGCATCAGGCAGTCGTATTTAATTGCAATCCTGAAAGCAGCAACTGCAATTTCATGTGGGTCATCAGGAAGGATATTCAGGGTCTTGCTCCAGACTTTATTTTAAATATGGTTTTGGGGGTCAGAAATAAAAGAATCCTTTATTTTCTGCTTTATAATCTTACATGCAGTTTTATTAGGAATTTTACTGGGAGCACAGAGGGATACTGAGGTTCCTTTTCTTGCTAATAAATCTGCTGCCTCGTTTCCTGGTATGATGCAATGGGATGGTATCCATTGCAGGACAAAACTTTTTTGAGAATTAGTCATGGATTTGATTATTGTTCTGAACTCTTGTATTTTTAAGCATGATGCATGTTGGTTTTGGATTATAGCCAGAATGGCAGTGAAAGAAATGCAATAAAAGATAGTTCTCATTAGTTTGGAAAATAAGGAGAAAAGAAAAAAATAATACCAAGTCTTAACTTACTAGAACTTGGACTGAAATCTACACATAAAAAATAATACCTCCCAAATTCAAAACTTGAATTGAAGAAAATTTGAACATATGAGGTAATTTTAAAAAAATAAAATATTATTTGCTAAATTTTAGGAGTCGCAAACTGTTTTGAAGAAAAGTAATAAAAATTTCAAAACAGTTAAACAAAAACAACCACTGGAAAGAATACATTCTGAATACCATATGCATCTTGTCACAAAAGCTGAAGCAATGAAATTTAATTAGCAAAAAGACCAGCAAAATCTCAAAATACATACAATTCATTGCCTTCTGGAGAACTAAGATTAAAAAAATCTAGGATTTTAAACCTTAATAGATAATTACAATAAGATTATATATATATATATATATATATTTAAAAATTACCTTTGGACAATCACAAAATAAAATTGAATATCAATTAAATATAACATAAATGGCACAAACTTCAAGCAATCTCATATGTTTCTGATATGTCAAAATTTAACAACACAAACCTAACATATGCATATATATACCACTCCTTTTCAGAAAAGAGACAAAAATTAAACATAACAGGGAAATATTTGTGTGAAAACATCTTTAAAATATTTTTTTTAATGCACACACACAATATGATGAACAAAGAATTCATTTAAGTTCATAAATAAATTCTATTTAGTTATTAAAAATATTATTTGGACCACAGATTAACATTCTTTTCATAATTATTAACAGATATTACATCCCATATATATTAATAAATACTTTATAATTCAAGGAAATAACATTTATAGGCATCTTAAAAGCTAAACTGTGAAACCAAGCCTAAATATTTTGTTAAGGATATGCAATATATTTTAAATTAAACAGAGTTAACCCCTTTTAAAATATTCATACTTTAAATTTATTAATGTTCTGGAACAGCAAGAGATGAAGAAAAAACAAAATATAGAAAGGCAGCAAAACATATTAAAGAAATATACTGGTGAATAAAAGCAAAAAGTATACTACGCTGAAAGTATACTGCTTGACATTTCTTGAAGTTATAATAGAAGACAGAGAAAGGTTTTAGAGATTACAGCAATAGCATAAATCATAAAACCACATAAAAGTGTAATAAATGACACATAGAAAACATGAAATATGAAAAGTTAATGACTTGTATATTTCATATGCAAGTAAATTCATCACACATAATTAAGTTTTAATGTATCAATTAGGTGAAGATATACATGAAAATTGAAGAGATTCATCCACATTATAAGAATATATGCATAGTTCTTTAAATCACTAATGTCTCACATTCTTATGTGTTAAAAGTATAGGTTAGTATCCTAGAAATGAGAGCTTGAAACAGTTTAATAATTTGATCAGAATGAGATTTTATACTTATAAACAATACTATAAAGAAATACCCTACTTATAAATGACACTTATAAAGATCATAATTTTGGTGACTAAAACTTAACAATTAAATTGAATTAGTTTTATTCATCTTAAAAGCTTAAAAATAAAAAAATGGAAGAAAAGGGGAATATTGATATAGTAAATGAAATTTATAGGAAATCAAGACACAATGAAATAATTAAAAGACTAGGAGTGAGTCATCAAAAGTTCAATGTGATAAATAAATTTGGAGAAATGGGAAACAAATTATAGACATCCCCCCCCCCCTTGACTTGCATAGCTGCTAAGTAAATTTTCCTTCAGCATAAAGATCAACAGAATTCAAATGTGTCTACGGACAATTTGCATAATCTCATTTTTATGATATGGAGTGGGCACAGTGGCCCAGTTGGCAAACACAGTGACCCAGAGATCTGAATGTCTCTGGTTCGATGCCAATCGCCAATAAATCTACCACTGTGTTCACTAATGATGGCCGGTGCATGTAAAATCTGTCGTGGCTACAATGACCTCAAATTACCTCTGCGGGTGCTGGGTCAGGTGGTCTGGTCCCACCACTTGACTCAGTTCAAAATTCGTGACCATTAAACGGGTGCAGCATGGACCAACCCCCTGTGGTGCACCCACGGCAATGCATGCGGCGAAGTGGTCTCTCACTTCCGGCTCTCCTCAGAGAAAAGCCTAACCTCAGAGAACCTCGGAGAAGAACTCACCTAGGCTCAGTTCTCCCAGCCATTAGGGGAAAAAAATTATGATATTTAATTTTAGGATCCTATGAATGACAGCCAAGCCAAGGAAAACAATAATATGATTAATTTTTATTGTCTAAAGATGCTATAACAAGTCAACATATACTGAGTTACAACCTCTCCTAGTTGATAGCTAACAGAAACTCCATAAGAACAAATAATGTCATATAACAACTACTGTTAACCTCAAAGAGACAAAATAGAGTTTATAGTAATCATGATCATCCTATTAATACAGAAAAAAATTTAAAAAAATAGTATATTTACATTTAGTGCTGGGTATATATATGTTTAAGATATAAGTTATCACTATTTGTTCCAATACTTATGAAAAAAATAGTTCAATTGATTCAAATAATGTCAAAGCAGAGAAAAACAATTCTTAATGAAAGCAAGTCAACAGTTCCAAGATCTTGGAAGCAAAGAAAACCTATCCTGTAGCACATTACTCATTGCATGATCCTGAAAATACATTGTCATCCACAAGGCCTCTTAGAGCCAAAGGCAAATTTAGGAAGATAAATGCGGAAAGAAATAATACTATTCCATTTTATCACATACATTCTAATGAAAAATGGAAGACAAGCTCAGAAATGTTATGTCTATAAACACCTCTGCATAACCCCACAATCAGGAGATAATACTGACATGACATTTTACTGTTTGAAGCATCAGATTTATAGAATGAGTATACATCAGAAATGTCATAGAGTAATTCAAAATTTATATTACAGAAAAAGTAGATATAATAAATAGCCCTCAAAATATATTAGTAACTGATACACATACTGTCAGTAAATTATATGTTACAGGAATAATTTTCAGTATTTTTCAAAAATATTTAAAACATTTTTATGCTTTTTTTATTATTAATTAAACACACAAAATTATCTTTTCTAGGGTAGCCCTCTAAACATATTTGTAACTGAGACAAATATTGTCCATAAATTATGCTTGAAAGGAATTCTTTTCAGTATTTTTCCAAATATTTAAAACATTCTTATGCCTATTTATTTTTATCAATTATACACTCAAAATTATTTTTTTGTGGGGTACTTAACACAATAACTCTGAACTTAAGAATTCTTATACATAAAAAAAAATAGGAATGAATGAATGGGAAAATGGTCAGAATCACATAGAAACTAAAATCTTGCAGGAAAGTCAGTATAGTTGGAAGTCAGCAGGTATGCACCCATATATTTATCAATTTTAGATGACACATTTTTAGGATAGTTTACTTTTTATCAAAGATACTTTAATTTGGAGTAAAGATAAATGTCTTTTTAGTTTTTTATAGGTGTCTGTGACAGAAGAACATCGAAATTTTAGAAGGAATGCACACATTAAACAAAAAATAAAGCATTTCTACTGGTTAATTTTTTTAAATATTTTTTTCTCCTTTTGGGGAAGAAAAGGTATTGAAACAGATTCTTGATTATGAAAAAATTCCTTCCAAAATTTTTCAAATGAATATGTAATCACAAAATAAAAACCAGTACACATAATTTATAATTCACTTATCTGCCACAAAAATTCTGTATTTGGACTAAATGGGGGCAAAAGTTAATTTTAAAGCTAAAACAAATGGAATTCCTTTGCAATCCTTATGACTACAGTCAGAAAAGCAAGAAAATTATTATAAAAAATAATAATTTATTTGATTTAAATAATTATTTAATTTTAATTTTAATAAGTAATTATTTTTATTTTAAGACAAACCTTTTTTTCCAATGAAGCATGAACAGTGACTAAACTTCAATATAATAGAATGAAACAGGCAATATTTTAAAAGGTTTTCTTTTTTTAGCAGTAATTAGCTAAATGCAATAAAAATCAAAATGTGATCATGAGTACCATTTAATAAATATTTAAATTTCTGTAGTCTAATGTTTATTTATTTATTATTTTCTTTTACAAAACAAAAGATAAAAAAATTATGATTAATTTCTTATTTCCATTTAATGATAAAGCAATTTTGAGAAATAACTGTTTGAAAGACTACAGATTAAGTAATATAGAACTCGAATATTGCACACATAGTTTTCGAAAATGCTTACACTCATAGGACTTAATACACAAAAAATAAGAAAAAAAAAAGCCTCATGCATGAATATTTCATTGTAAGCACAAAAGCTAGCCATAAACAGCTGTAAGAACTAACATAAACAGATTTTATATTGATTATTTGCCAAGAATATTACTAAAATAAATACATTATATTTTCAATAATATGCTTTAATATAGAAAGAAAATCACCTTTTAAATTTTACTTGCATTATATATTACACTTTAAAGAAGATCACGATGGACAAAATGCTGATAAACTTTTTTTCTAACAATATTTCACAAATCCAACTTGAAAACAATATCTATAAATTTTTTCATGCTTAATTATCAAATAATTAAAATAAAATAGAAAATTTTGGCACAATATAATTCAAAATGCATAATATCCAAGATAAAATGGTAAATTCATTTTAACAAAAAATAAGACACAGTGATAAATTCAATTACACGGATAAAACAAATTCAATTACTTTAAATTAAATCAATCTCTCAAATGAAATCAGAGTCTCATTTTTTACTGTTTAGTATACCACAGTTTTCAACAATATAACATTAATCCTGACATAATATTAAATGTTCCAAAGGTTTAGTTATTAGTGCTCTTTTCCTCCCAAACTAATATAACTAAAAAACTTTTAAATAAGATGATAAAATAGGCCTCTGTATTACAAATGAGATTTTTAGAGGCTCTTGTAAGAAGAAATTATTGACTTGAAACACAATGTTCCAGCTAACAATGAAAGTTTCACATAGTCTGACAATTGTCTAACATGTAGGACTTCGTGAAACATAGAAGTTTCTTAGATTTAGTAAATTAATTACCTGGTCCTGCAATTTATCCACCTATTTCTACTGAAGTTTACAAAGTACTGAAAAAAAAAATGAAGTTTTAAGGAAAATCAACACTGAAGTAGAGTATCCAAATGCAAGAAATAAGCACTATTATAATTTAGCATTATTATACAAGACAATAAGTACTTATTTCAAGATTACATTTAGCTATCTTATGCATAAATAACTACCCTTTTCGGAGAACAAAAAAAGTATATATTAATAATTAATTATTTCAAATGGGAAATTTTAGGAGGATCAAAGACAACTATCCAGATGGCATATATCAGGGGTGTCAAACTCAAAGGCTACCTTGGGCCAAACAAACAAGGTTTAACTATAGGTGGGCTGCAAAAAAATCAATATTAATAGAAACGTAGGTTTATTTACCTAATTACAGTATATTCAACATAAATATATGCATTTTGTTTAATAATAGCAAAAAAGAGTATCATTAAAAAAAATTTAGCGAATTCTTCCTATCTTATTATAATTCTGCATCGGTTATTTTATTATATATTATTGTGTGCCAATATATTAGCCGGGCCGCAAAAATGTTCATCGCGGGCCACGAGTTTAACATCCCTGGCATATATAAAAATTTTGTGCTCTTCAGTTTCAAGATATCTAGCCAAAAAAGTACAGGTATATAAGATAATAAATAATTTATAACATCAGAACTTCAGACTTTTAAAGCAGCAATTATTTTTCAAATAAGTCTTAAAATAGGTCTCTCTATTTTAATTGAGCCTGAGAAACAGATTTTAATAATTTCTATAATTTTCCCTCTTTTGATATACTTTCAGATGATAAATCAAAATTTTCTTAAAGACAGAGCTTAAAAACTTAAAATTTTAATAAACTGTACAAAAAAAATTAGTTCTTTGATAACCCCTCAAAAGTGTATAAGCGATTCTCTAAAATCTTTCCATATTTTTCTCATAGCTGTTACAAAAACCTTTTTCCCCCTCATTCACATTAACTTCCATATTTTCCCAAAAACTTCTTTACATACAAAGTGAACACCACCTTATTGCTTTGTAATATATAACATTAAATTTCTTGATGTAGTAAAAACCATTTGCCCTAAAATTGCAAGTTTCATTTTCAAGTGCTATAAAAAAATAAAGAAATGTTGCATATATTCAACAAAAGTATAAACAATGAGACACAAAAGAACATGAATAATACACAAATGAGATTCTAAATGAAACAACTAAAATAAATAAATAAAACTGAGCAACTGAAAGAAAATAACTGCATGTTTTATCACCACAATTTTAAATAGCTGCATGATTTATAGCATTAAACTGCAATGTGAATAAAACAAATTCTAATGTGCGTTACATTTATGTATAAATTCATAATGTTGTTTTTATATATTTGTAAATGCATATGATTTAAAAGTTCAAGTAAAAATACTTTGATCTTTGGTTGAAAAGAAAAACAAGACATGCAACTATCGATTGTCTTCAAACAATTAAAAATAACAAACAAATCTTGGGATATTCCCCCAAGCAATTTCAATAAAAATAAATTATTCAATTATATGAACTCCCACATTGAGAAAAATACCATGCAGTTATAAGGGGTAATAATATCATAAGTCATCCGTACAATACAGAGCAAGTTTAATTTTTGGTTTAAAAAAAAAAATTACTAAATCTGTGAACAGTTTTATAATTACAGAATAAATTGCTAGGAAATTTCATACGATTCATTTACTATATCACACCAATTAAAATTACATCTAATGAGTAAAAATACTCTTTATAAGAACAGTAAGAAATAGCTATATTTCTAATAGAAAAAAATGCATTCAAATACTGTTATCAAATAAGCTCAATATATCAAAATACATATAGGTCACATTTATATTACGCATAAATAAAAATGTAATGGATTCCGTTTTCTAAACATTATAACTAACAAATATTAAAATTCTAAACACATTCAAATTCATTTAATCATCCAAAAGGCATCTGTAGGCAGGCAAATAAAGTTTGTTTTTTTTTTGGTCACAAGCAATGCTGTGACAGCTAAAGCTTAAGCCCAGTACAGAAACGTACTGAAATACTGCAGCTATAACATTTGCTGACTGCTGAAGTTAAAAATCACACTCTTAGTATTGTATCTTGATCACCTACATTACCATTATTAGGTTCAGGAAGGCTATCATCAATCTCATCTTGAAGATCTTCAAACCTATAAATGATAAATCAATCATGTACAAAAACTGCCCCTTCTTAGGTCTATAAAATTATCTTCAAGAATAATGAAAGTAAACTGAAGTAAAAG
Organism: Dolomedes plantarius; assembly: GCA_907164885.2. Taxonomy (NCBI): domain Eukaryota; kingdom Metazoa; phylum Arthropoda; class Arachnida; order Araneae; family Dolomedidae; genus Dolomedes; species Dolomedes plantarius. The sequence goes on from OU015490.1 coordinate 95,071,201, forward strand.
ACATAAAGTGGTTGAAAACATAGTTATGTAAAACTTTCAATAACCCAAATGCCATTCCTGCCAACATAAGACAGTGAAAAGAGTAAAACCACAGTTTAAAATCATGTGTGTAACCTACTTTTTTAAATACATATTTTTTTTCACAAGCAAATAGTTCATACACATTATAGATACTATATCCCATCATATTTAAGACTAAAACAAATTTTAAAATAAGTCTCATACTCAGAATTAAGTTTTTATACAAAAATAAAACAAATTTAATTATAAATATTAATACTTAACTATGTTGTCAATAGAGAAAAACATTAAAATTTTTAGTTAAAGTCTTGATGAAATTATTCTTATTACTGAGCTGTGTTTCTAGATAATTAAAAGGTTTTTGAATAAAATGAAGTAAAGAATAATGTGCTTGCATGACACCTGGAATTATTCTAAAAGGGTAAAAAAACTTCCGAGATTTTGTCAATCTATTTTTGCAAACATAGAAAATAGATCAGTCTACTTATAAAGGCATAAAAGTTAGAAAATAAGCATATTTTTTTTCTAATGCAGTGGACTTGTCGTGAGACATTCCCCCCTCAACACTGTTAAGTCTTGCTGGCTACTTTACAATGGGAGCACCATTTAGGCAAGCAAACATCGCTGCCTATGAAGAGACAACATGGAAGCGACCAAGTCTAACTCGGGATTTGAACCTAAGCCAACTGCATGGAAGCTCAGGACACTAACCACTATATCATATGGGCAGCAATATGCATAATATTGAAAGTGACAAACATGATGAACAGATTTTACTAAAACTTTATGAAAAAAAATTGTTCTCACTATGCAATCAAAAATCTTCAAGGGTAAGAATAGCATTGTCACAAGCAGGCCGCAAGAAAATAGGATTGATAGGAAAACATTAAATATTTTATCTAATAAAATATAATTTACTAATTTTTTTAAAAAATTAAGGAAAAAAATATTAACATATAATAATATATTGGTTATATATCCCTTTCATAATATTATAAATCTAAAAATAATATTCTGGTTTTATTTTAGATTTATAATATTGTGAGTCTTTAGAAAAGGCTTTGGAAGCTACAGAATGAGTGCTGGTGGGCTGTATGCTGTGCAGGCCTGCTGTAGATGGTGAAAATTTGTGTTAGTAAATAATTAGTGACACTTCTACTCAAAATTATGACTTTAAAAAAAAAAGTAAAATCTTACCTACAGCCCAGCCTAAGCAGTCGAAATTATTTCTTGATTTTTATTCAGCTTATTTCATAATACATATTTATAAATTTTAGCATTAGTTAAATTATTATAAAAGTAATTAAAATCATATCTATTCAATTTATAACACTGTGTATGAATAATATATTTCATTAGATAAAAGACAATCTAAAGAAGAAAATGATTAAAGCATTTTGGGGGGCTTGTATAAAATTAAACATAAACAGTTTTTAAAAATAGCAGACTTTTATGGCAGAAAAGAGAAGACTTCTCTTAGATTTTTATAGATCTCTCTCAACTTTTAAGTTATGATCTGTGAAATTTTTGTTACATGTGTAATTGGAATGTTTTCCAAAACAAATTGATAGACATTACATACATGTAAAAAATTTTTTAGAAAATGCAAAAGAATTAATACCTATCATATGAGCACTCTTTGTCATACAATAAAGCTTCTTGCTCTGTTAAATGCATTTTATATGTAAACACAAGGTATAGTAAGGCCAGTACAATCAACATGCTACCTGTAAATAAAATAAGCATAAAATCTAGGTTTCAAAAACAAAAAATAACTAGTACACTTAAAGTGACAACTTCTCCTACACACATTAAAAAACAGAATAAAACCATTATTTGATGTTAATTATAAAGTTAAAATTGTTAAGATATGGTTCAGTAAGTTTACTTTAATAAAAACATATTTCTTGTATGATTATAAAAATATTTAGTTTTTTTAACCTAAAGTTATAACTGATTTGGCACCATATTTTAAATGTAACAGAAGAATTATACAGTTAATATTATCACTTTAAAATCACACTGAGCAAACTTATTTTTATGAATATCCTGGATGTATTTTTCTGATAACCATAACAGGTTATCCCTTTTAAGCTGAGGGTCCCAGTTTGTTTAACACTGGAACAGCAGAGGATGACTAAAGCATGCTAGACTAACTAACCAGGAGAATGCTGTTTTATGTACTTCCACTTGAACCGGAACACCTGATAACTACCCACATCTTATACTGGTATGATTTTAAGTGTTCATCAGATGATGCTACCATGATTTTAAGAGATAGCTGAAAGATACTAAATTGATATATTCAATGATTCTGAAAATTATTTTTCAACTAGAAAATATCAACAGACCAAAAAAACACACTACAATGTATGTAAACATTGTATATTAATTATTTAAGAATATCCAATAGCAATAAAATCGAGATCATACTTGTTATAACAATAAAACAGAATTATTTTTACAAATATAGTAAACTCATGTTATTTTAATTGGCAATAAAAGAGAATATAGCAGCTAATTAGTTTTTAAAATTTCGACCCTTCAAATTTACATAGAAAAGGAAGCCACTAAATTTGGTGATTTCCTAAGAAATTCCTGCTTTACATCATGGGTAAAATCCTGCAGTCCAGCCCACAGGATTTCTTCAATGCAAAATATTGGATTATAAATATTGCTTCAATATTTTTTATACAGCTATTTATAAAAACTTATCATCATTATAAAAATTATTACTTTATATAATTTTTGTAATGTCCAAATACAGGAGATTATATATATATATATAAACTACAAAGATTACCTCCTATTGTTGCTAACCACATTTCAACAGGCTTGAAAAAGCAAAATATACACAAGAATAAGTACAAAACTGTCTTTTTCCACATGTCTAACCACTGGATATGCTGCCAACACTGGAAGCAAATGTTCTTTTCATCTCTAGAAGTAAAAAGTTTGGATTGAAAATTTTCTCATAAATAAAATACATAGGTAAGTAGCATATAACAACAAAGAAAAAATATTACAGGTAATCATAATAATTTACTCAAAATGTAGATTTTACAATAATAATGAGATATAAAATGAATTTTCATTTGCAAAGAAGCCTTTTTGAAAGGAAGAAAATTTCATGACTATAAACAGCATAAAATTTTATTTTTTAAATATAATTATGCTATCATCTCAAAAACATCTTTAAATTTTGAATTGTTTAAAAACTAAAAATATTTTTTTTAATCAGAAAATTACATTCTACAATTAATATAGTAAGTATAAAAATAAACAGCAAAAATATATGACCACAGCATTTTTTTATCCAAGGTCAATTACAAAAATAAAACATCAAAATACAATGGGAATAAACATTGGAAGTATATGACTTTTTTCTTCTAAAATTTAAACTAATAAAACTCCCACATCACTCCTATAGTAAACAATTAAGCATAAGGGTTCAAAACAAAATCTGAATTTTCTTTATCCATTATTATGTATCGCAAGAAAAGCCCAAGCTCCTCCAAATCCTTGGAAGAGAACTTCATTACTGGCTACTATAGTTTTATCCAATACAGTGAAGGAGTTAACCTTTTACATGGCAATCCCGAAAGGGAAAATCAACTTCAAAATTCTGTGAAAAATACAATCTTATTCGTATTGCTCTATAAAAATTATTACTTAGAACGAAAGTATGGATTGATTTTTTAGCATTGAGGTTACGTTAATAAAGTAAATAGTGCCTGGGGGGGAGGGGGGGGAGGGGATCGTAATTTTGGCTTTTTTCTAACTTTCCATCAAACAAAATTCAGAAATTCATATAAAATTCAAAATTTAACAAATGATTTTAAAATACAGTGGGAGTAATTAAAAATGATCATTTTGTTGGTAGAACACAAGTTATAACAAAAAAGATTAAATTTTGTTGTTACTATTAGATAAAAATTTTGCTTGTTCCCGAAAGGGAACATTGGCGTGTAAAGGTTAGTTTTTCAACATGAAAAAGTTCTTTTGATTACAGTGCATAGAAGTATTGATAAAAAATTTTCGAATATGAGAGATTTTAGTAGGTGTTGACAAAAGATGTTTATGACTTTCATCTACTTTTAATTACTCTGTTCTCCCTCTCTCCCACACATGTTCTCCCATGAGTCTGAAGTGGATTACTCATAGCTGCCACTGAAAAACATGTGTATTTGTTGATAGTTAGACATTGTTTATGACTCTATTAAAGGGGCACATATGTTGGAAAGCACATGATAAGGAGTTCTCATTATTTTCCTTTACTCTACGATTTTCTTCAGTTAGAGAGGATACATCACTTTCATTTTAAATTGAGTATAGATAAATCCATGGTGCCCTATTACGGTCATCATTCGGCTAAAATATTTATACGGGGTAAAACAATACGGTTTGGTTTTAAAATATGGATGTTGTGTTCCAGCAGTGGCTATCCATGTTATGAGAATCTATGGTAGAAAAAGTTCAGAAATAGAAAACTCTCCTCTTAGATTTAGAGTTGTGTGGGAGCTTCTATCCAGTGTTAAAAATCCAGAAAAAAAGCATGAAATTTTCTTTGACAACTTTTTCTAATCACATAAGCTGCTTACTGAGTTGTCTGAAAAGGGTTTCAAAGCAACTGGCATGATTTGGGGAATTTCAGACAGGAAGATGCCCTCTCAAATCACCAAAAAAAAAAAGCCTCAAACTGACAAAGAGGAAATTTTTACTGAAGTGACGGTCAAGTTTAGATTTGTGGCTTGAAAGAGAGGGCTGTAGAAACTATAGCATCCAATTATTTGACACTGGTAAAACCAAGCAATTTTTTTGAGTACAAAAAAAGAGAATTGATGTTTGTCAGCCACATCTGATAAAAATGTATAGTGAGGGAATGGGAGGTGTGGATTTACTAGACAGACTTCTTGAATCATCTTGACCTATGTTTAGAAACAAAAAATGGTATTGGAATCTATTTAGCAATGCACTAAACATGGCTGTCACTGCTGGATGTATCTTTCATTTGCATTTGTACAAAGGTACAACAGCAAAACTATCACATCTCAATTTCCGAAGAGAAGTAACTTTGTGTTCGCTTCGCATGAAACCGAAAACTCTGCTCCTGGACCTCACGCACATAGCTATGAATCTTTGAGACAATCAGATGCACATTATCTTGTGCCATCAACACAAGGACATTGTGTTGTATGCCAAAAGAATACTAGAAAAAAAATGTTTTGAGTGTGAGAAAAGACTGCATGAGAAATGCTTTCCTAACTTCCATGGACAGTAGAAAAAACAAAGAGCATAAAAGCTAAGAACAATAATTATTTTTTTCTTTTTCTTATTTTAAAGAGTTTTGATAAATTTTTCTTTTTCCTTGTATTTTTTAGATTTTCATTCATATGATTATTGTGCTGTTAGTTTTAATACAGAAATTATTTGTTACTTCAGAAGTAACAAATAATCTTTCTAATGATGTTTTAATTGTTTGATTAACATGCTAATAAATAATTGTAAAATTATTTATATATAGTAATTCCTGCTCATCAACTGTATAATTAAATTTTTTAATTTAGAGGGAAAACTTTTTCTTTTGAAAGTGTCACACCTCTAGATAAGTTTAGCTGGCATAGCTCTTGAGCACCACCATGGCTATTTTTCTGCTTAACCTGAGTTACACTATCTGGCCAAAAGTATTCAGATGCCCAGTGATACAGACTGGGAAAATCCTAAGGCATATATTAATATGATGTTGACCCTCCTTTTTCATTGATGACAGCCTGCACACATCTGGGGAGACTTTGCACCAGTTTTTGATAGGTGCCCATAACAATTGACTTCCAGGCATCCATCGCAGCTGAAGTGAGTGCTGGCAGTAAGGATGGACGATTTGGCTGGCTACGTAATCTGCATTCTAATTCGTCCCAAAGGTGTTCAATGGGATTTAGATCGGGGCTCTGAGAAGGCCAGTCCAGTTTTTAAACACCCATTTTGTCAAACCATGCCTGCGCAAGTCTCGATGTGTGAATGGAGCAGTTATCCTGCTGGAAGAGGAATGGGCCTTCCCCGAAATATGGTCATAGAGTTGGGAGAGCAGCATTGTCCAGAATGTGCACATATATCTCAGAGTTCATGTTTCTAACCATAGGAACTAAGGAACCCAGGCCAAACCGTGAAAAACACCCCCACACCATGATGCTGCCATCACCAAACTTAACAGTCGGCCCAATGCAGTCACGTAAGAAGCGCTCGCTGGGCATCTGCCAAATCCAGAAACGTCCATCGGACTGCCAGATTGTAACGCAAGATTCATCACTCCAAAGAACATTTTTCCACATGTCCACAGCCCAATGATGGTGAGTTTTGCACCATTGCAATCGACGCCTCGCATTCTGGGGAGTGATGTTCGGCTTGTTAGCGGCTGAACGACAGTGAAATCCCAGGTTTTTTAACTCTCGATGAACAGTCCTGCTGCTAGCACTAACACCTGATGAACTTTGGAACTCCTGAGTGATTTCAATCAATGAGGACTTACAATTGTGTTTCGCTACCCTTTTCACGGTTCTACAGCTGCGTTCACTAATTTTTTTCGGCCTGCAACTTCATTTTTCTGCAGTTTCACTGCATTAATGTTTGCACTTCACTATTACATCACTCACAGTGGATTTTGGCTTCTGTAGAATGTCCGAAATTTCACAAACTGATTTCTCACAAAGGTGGCATCCCACTATAATGCCACGATCAAAGTCAATAAGCTCCTTTGACTTACTCATAGTCTCACAAACGCATAAATATGACCTGACTAACCACTACCAACACTTTTATAGCTTTCGGTTACTCATCAAATTACATCACCTGCCAGATCTGTTGGCGCTAGAATTGTAATTGCCAAGTTGACAATACCCACGTGACCAATCCATTAATGCCGCCTAATGGCTGAAACGATATGTCCTGTTGTAGTCTTTATAATGTATCTGTTCGTGTTGCCTGCTGTAGTTTGTGTCCTTAATGTGAGGCAATAAAATGTGTGTAATATTTTATTTGTATTTTATTACCGCATCACACATCAACAGGTTATGGGCCCAGGCACCCATCTAAGTGCCGTAAGCAGAATGCGAAATGTTTTAATGGACATTATTTAAATTATAACAAACTGTGCTTGAATCAAAACTGGTGAAAAATGTCGTCTATTGGGTTCACGAAAATTGAAACTTTGAATAAGCAGAATGATGAAACATAGAAAATTCAGATGAAAGCCCTGCTTATCAAAAATGATGAATGGACTTAAATAATAAAGGATGCACCTGATCCTGAAACTTTGAAAGAAGAATAGGAAAAATGGAAAATCGGAGATGAAAAAGCTAAGTCTGATATTATTTTATGTATTGAACCCTCAGAATTGAAACAAATCAAGTATTGTGAAACTGCAAGAGACGTGTGGAATAAACTGAGTGACATTTTTCAATCAAAAGGTCCTGCAAGAAAAGCAACTCTATTAAAATCGCTTACCCATTTTGAAGATGGCGGAATCGGAAGAGATACAGAAGCACCTGCATGAATTTTTTGACATGGTGGACAGACTGAATGAAATGAACATTATCATCGATGAAGAATTACTATTCGTCATGCTCTTGTACAGTTTACCGAAAGTTTTGAAATTTTTCGATGTGCAATAGAATGCAGAGATGATCTGCCCAAACTGGAAGTACTTTGAATAAAAATTATAGAAGAGTGCAAGGCCAGACATTCGAACGAAAACAGAATAAACACAAGTGGAGCCTTTGCCGTGAAAAATGCCGATGCCAGAAACGGAACGAAGTGGAAGAGCACCAAACGACGATGCAACATAAATGTAAATAAAAATATACGCTGTTTCTGTTGCCATAGAACTGGACATCAAACGAGTGTTATTCAAAAGTTGATTTTTCTAAATCAAAACAAGAACATAAGACTGGTTTACTAGCTGAAAATAAGTTTGCCAATGGATGTGATAATTTAACGACAGTCACAGTAAAGAAAAATTTGTAAATGTATGGAATACAGATGAGGAAAATATCAAACTAGCAAATAATATGACAACAAGAATTACAGCTAAGGGAGAAGTCTATCTATTGGAATTAGGAATTAAAAGGAGATTAACAGTTAAAAATATGTCTGAACAAAATGGAATTTCAGAGAGGAAAAATTGTACATTAATGGATATGGCTAGATGTTTCATATTACAATCAAACTTAAATGGATCATTTTGGGCAGAAGCCATAAATACAGCAAATTACACGAGAAATAGATGCCCTACTAAATCATTAAATGGTAAAACTCCCTACGAACTTTGGCATGATAGAATTCCAAATGTAGGATATTTTCAAACTTTTGGATGTACAACATTTATTTTAAATAGTGATCGGAATAAGAGAAAATTAGATCCCAGAGCTAGAAAGGGAATTTTTGTCGGTTATTCTGAATAATCAAAGGCTTTTCATGTTTGGATCTCTGAAAAAAGAGAAATCGAAACTTCTAGAAGTGTAAAATTTTTGGAAAACGTTAGTCGTACCAATGAGATCAATTTAGATGATTTTGCCCCGATAGACTATTCTAAAGAAAATGAAAATTACTGACCTCTAGAAATAAATATTCCTATCAACATCCCAAATCCTAATACTCCGACGGATAAAATTATTTGTAGCGATATTCAGAATATTTCTGATTTTGACCCTGAAAATTGCGATTCAAAAAATAATTCGGATTGCTGTAACGACTTAAAGCTACTTAGGAGAGAGCGTGGGTGCCCATGCATCGTTCACACAGGAAATGTAGGTCAACCCAAGAAAGAGTATAATGTTTATTCTGACCAAAGTGATGACACGACAAATCAGGCACAAATTGCAGAAATTCCGATTACGTAGCAAACCCAAAGTAAACCCAAATCAAATGAATGGAAACTTGCCCTAGGCAACGAAATGCTATATATTTTGAAAAACGATACTTTTGAACTTTAGGAAAGGCCAAAAAATATAAATGTGATAGGTAGTAGGTTTGTATTAAGAAATAAATATAATTCAGATGGAAGCATTGAACGTCAGAAGGCCCACCTTGTAGCTATGTAAACAAAAGCATTTCAACTGTTTAAATATTTTGGGTATTGACGATACTTGTGTATCAAATGATTGATAACGTGTGTAATGAGGGAAAGTGTTGGCGCTAGAATTGTAATCGCCAAGTTGCCAATACCCACGTGACCAATCCATTAACACCGCCTGACGGCTAAAACAATATGTTCTGTTGTAGTCTTTATAATGTATCTGTCTGTGTTGCTTGGTGTAGTTTGTGTTCTTAATGTGAGGCAGTAAAATGTGTGTAATATTATATTTGTATTTCATTACCGCATCACACATCAACAAGATCCACTTCTTTAGGGGGTGTCCGGATACTTTTGGCCGGATAGTATATTTCTGAATAACTTCTAGAAATTTACTTATAACTACTCAAAATTGGGCACAGAAATCGAAATTTGAATTTAACGGTCTCAATCATATTTTATAAAACATGTGAAAAAACTAAGTGTTTCCCTGCCAATGTTCAATTTTGGGAACATGTTGTAAATCATACATAAAATATTTTTTTTTTTTTGAAAAAGAAAATTACTCATAGTTTTTATGTTTGAGTTTTAATGTGATTTTTATCAATAAATAGTTTGTGTTACGTTTCGATCATAGTGCAGTGTGTAAAAGGTTAATAAGATCCCCATTAAAATATCAAAAAAATTCTGTGCACAGAAACCTTTGAGCTTCTAAGAGATTGTTTTGCTGAAAGGGCTTAATGGATGGAAAAAAACAGTTTATACCAGGTTATGAACAAAGCTAAGAAATAGAAGTTATTAAAATATAAAACTACATACTTCAGAAATTATTATTCTCAGCAATCTGCATCTCTGTCTAAAAGTATTAGTTATTTAGCATCATAGGTATATCAGTATCATAGAACCAATAAAGTAAGAAAAGTTTATGGCAACAGAGAAAAAGCACTTTCATTTTTCATTATAGGTAAGTAAAAAAAAAAAAAAAAACCCTTATAAGTATAACAAAACTATTGTCCATACAAGAAGAATACAGTATACATTGAAACAAAGTACTTCAATTTAAGCGAAAAAATTAAATAAGAAACACAAAATTTAACACATATTTTTAGGCTCAAATTGTTTAATAACTCTCATCATTTCTGTGATAATTAGCATATACCCTTGTATAGCATATACCTCTTTAAGGGAAGTAATTTTCTTTAATTTAATTTTATTAGTTTTTTTTTGGAGATGTCCCAAACTATCAAAGAACCTAACAGTATATTGTATTTTCCTAATTGCATTGCCAGCAGTAGGCAACAGTATTGCCATAACACAGTAGAAGCTGCCATGTTCGCTGTTCCTTACATGGGCAAATCAGGCTACAAGGTTTATACAGCCAGAGGTAAGTTTGTTTTACTATGCTCTTGAATTTGAGCTTGTGACACACATCTGTGATAGTTCGCTTTTTAGCAACACAATTGGAACCATGAAGGTAAAATTAATAATGCTTAAAATCCCTTTCTAGCAAACCCAGCATTGCGCCAAGACTAGGGCCCTAAAAATGGTTTGGCAAGAATACAGGACCATAAGATTCGGTTTTACCATGAACACAACAAAAGAGAAAAATAAGTGATATGAAATATTTATGCTTTGAAAGCATTATTAAAATGTTCAAAATAATCAGAAAAATGAATTCAACACATATATTAAAGAAAAGAATGAAAATGCATCCAAGTAAAACAACAGATAAGGTATAGCCAAAGTTCCTTTCAATTATGCTGCTAATTAATGAACATTACTAATTAATTAGCAGTGAAAATTCTACAATATAATTTTCTTTTATGTTTAAATAAAGAAAATTTTGAAAATAAATAATGACTGCAGTAGTGTTCATAAATAGTTATATATAGGCATTAACTTTAAAAATGTATAATGCTTTCTATATAACCTTAATAGTTTATAAAGGCTTTTCTAATCTGTAAAAAACATTTATTTGCCTAAACAAATAAAATTACATTTCAAAGCCCTTATATCTGGAATACATAAAAAAAAGTCATATGAAAAATAGTGAGAAGGCCATGATTTCACATACATTTTCATTGAACTCAACCAAACTCACTAAATTTTCAAGTTAAAGAAAAAGGAAGAGGGGGGATGACATACTTACTTTATTAAAAAATCCAGAAAAAGATTTATAGCAAAAGAAGTTTCTAAAATTGTAAGGATCACAGCTATAAACCTGTAAATACAAAATGACTCATTAAACAATTCTCTTCAAATTAATATTAATATATCCAACCAAATTATTCAGAAAAGATGTCCTGGATACAGATGTAATGCAATTTATATATTATCACCACAACAATATTATTCAACGCTTAACACTTAAAATAACATGAAAATTTACAAAAAACGTTACCAGGTTATAAGCTAAGATTTAGCTACATTTTTACAAACAAATACTAAAACACACAGAATAAATAAATTATTGGCTAGCTTATGATTATTAAAATAACAGTAATAGAACTTACAGTGTATATATTCCCAAACTGTGCTTGTGAAGTGCCAAATCAACGCCAACTCCCCACATGACTGCACATAAAATGATAACATTAATCACACAATCAAAATTAAGTTTTCATGAGTTTAGCTTAAAACACATCTCTAAATCTGCATTTTATGAATGACAGTAAGACAGAAGTTTACAGACAAATAGATACAGTAATTTAATTAATCTTATTTATACAATAACTTGCAGTCAAGATCATATAAGATATCAAAACACTTACTGATTATTTCTTTGAAGTTAATATTAAGTTATATGATAGAGACATCAACAATTTGATTAATTAACGTTATTATGCGTTTCAAAGATGCAGAAAATCTGAACGCTATTGTCCCTCAATAACAACAAGAATGATCGCATTTCAATGAATTACAGATGTTGGAATATACTGTTTGTACTGTACATATATATATATATATTGATTAGTAATGATACTCATGATTCAGAGGTACAAAATGAGACACGTAATCGATAGATTATGAATCATGGCTCAAACTAATAACGGACGGAACTCACAGAATACATATATAACTTAAACATTTTCCCAAAGAATGTATACATGTTCCGTTAAGTGTTATATAAATATATTTTTATTTTTACTGTAAGCAGATTAATCCTAGCATTCGTAAATAATTTGCTATTTAAAAGGAATCCTAATAACTTACCGATCATACTCAGAATACCCCACAAACGCGTGGTTGCTTCGATGAATTCTAAAGAAGATGGGCAGGAATTCGTATTTTTACGATCCATGACAGATTAGTTTGTGAATTTGTGTTATTTAACTATAAAATATATGAATCTACATTACGCATGCATGCCTCGCCAACGCTTACAAAATATAAACAAATTCAAGTTGCCATGCTAGAAACATAATTTATAATTGTTATTTCTTGTCAATCAGGTTTAGGAAAAATATATTAAGCTAGATTTTGATTTCATAGTTTACTTTATCATAAATTTTAAAATCTCAGATATTATATAGATTGAATTTTGATTTACAGTAACAAAAAATTTTAATCCTACCACAGTTCATTTACATAATTTATAATGCAATCTTTGAAATTGGTTTTTGGCAACATTAATGGCTTCTTGTTTTAGCAGACAGCATTTATTGATAATAAAAAACTTTCGCTCTTAACATGTTTTCTTTTCATTAGAACTTTATTTAAATTATTCGAACATATTTTTATAATTATATGCATGGCTTTATCTGTTTTGCGACTTCATTTCCGTTCTAAAGTAGCGATTGGTATTGTTGTCATCGTACTATTTTTCTTTTTGATCTTTATATCACTCAGTTTGGTTAGTAAGCTTTCACGTTATTATATTAATAAAAACGTGGAAATATTATTAATTGTCTATTAATTTTCAATCATTGTTACAAAATAAATATGCGTGTTTTCTGCCTCTTTAGCTGGAAAACAGTACTGAAGAAGACATCCTGTATAATGTTCTGGAAGGTTGTATTTTTGTATGATTATTTTATTCATTATTATAAAAAGTAGCCTAATTAATGTTGTATCGATATTAATACTTATTGTTGAGCAATTAGGGTGTTAAGCTTTTAAATATTCAACTATAGAAAAGTCACTCATTCATTTTGTGTGTATATTACAAAAAATTAAAATCAGCAGCATATTTTATCCTATACATAGGATCTAGTTGTAAATTTTTTATTTAGAAATATACCGGTAATGACATCATTGAGATTATAAAAAATATTGTTGTATTTATTCTGTAGTGTTGGTCATTTTAATTTTCACGTTGTGTAGTTTGAAAATTTATACTTAGCCTCATTGGTATTATTCAGCTTGGTGTAATTGAATTCTGCGTTTTTCAAAGATCTATTTCCAAATGCTGCTTCTGTGATCTTTCTACCATAATATGAAAATTATCACCAACTATTCTTACTAGTAATTTTTATGGTAAAACATGATGGTGTCATAAATTAGATGCTTTGTTCTGTCGATGAAGGCCATAATTTCACCCTCTTTTACATCCATATATTCATCTCTGAATGTTATTATTACTAAACACTTGGAGCAAGTGTTCGGTTTCAGTGTTAGACCCTGATATCTGTAAAGAAGAGTATATACTATGTTTTTTCTATAATGTACAATACCTTGAGCTTCCAAACTGATGGCTTAGATTCAAATACACCTAATTCTGTTTTTGCACAAACCTTTTTTACATGAAATTGATTTAAAATATTTCATTATCTTTTTACACAAATAATTTTGATTTAACGCGAGAGGTCCAATCCAATTTCTCTCTTCTTTTTTTCGTTTTGTCTAAATTCTAAGAAAACAAAATTTTATTTGTGGCATATTATTTTTGACGATAGTGTATCCAGTTCTGTTTTGATTCAAGAATTCAGTCCGCAAAAACATTTTCTTCTTTTATTTTATAAAAAATGGAGAAAATAAAAGAAAATGATCCTGTTCTAAATGCAGTTTTAATAAAAGAAAGTCTGGAACTGGCAAAAAAATTTAGTAATCATTTTGTCAAACATGACCCTAATGAGGAACGCGCTGGGAAGTTTCAACGGGAACTGAAGTTGTTGACAGCCTCTTACAGAGAACGCCCTAACGAAAACATGAACACAACAGTTAATAACTGAATTTGTTCATAAAACCAGTGAATCATCACTGTTGGAGGAGACTCGTGCAAATTTTGCTCAAGCGATCACAGAAAGAATTTCATTAATAGAGGAAGTAGATGATGTCCATAACATTTCTAGTGATAGCAGTGACATTCCAGTTGTATGCAAATGTATGTGCCATTTATTGTCAGAAAGTGGAAATGAATTTTTAAAAAATTATGTGTAAAACAGATTTTTTTTTTTGTTCATGATGAATTTTTTTTATTTTCATTACATATTATTACATGCATATTTTGTTGAAATAAAATATTAAGCTTAAAACGAATATTTTCATGTGGTTTTTTAAAATTATTTTTACTGATTTTTTAGAACCGGAACCAATCTTCTTTTCTTCCATAGATACAATGTCTTTTTTTACACATATTCTTCAGTAATGTATCTATCGTGTAAAAATAGAATTAGGTATACTGAGTAAGAATTGCATGTTCCCATGTTGTCCCTGTTAGGGAACAATGTTAGTTTATCTAAATGGTACTCCCATAATAAAGTAGCAACAAGATTTCATGTTGTTGTTGGCGAATGTCAAGAAAAGTCAAATGCCTGCTACATTGGTAAATTTAAAATAAAAAAGTATAATACGAATAAAATACTTTTCTCCTTACAAAGTCTTCCATAATATGCTGTTTTCATATGGCTTATCAGTTTAATGCTATTTAATCTATTCAAATTTCTCTTCTATACTGTTCATCATGTTAATATACAGCAGCTTTGGTTGAGAAAAATTATTCTTCTGTTTTGAAATGATAATGCTATTCTTATTTATAAATCGTGTGTTCTTATAATTGTGTGTTCTTATTCTTATGATTGATTAAGATTTCTTAATAAATCATAATCTTTTATTTTTGTGACACCAATACAAACTAATTTCTTATACTGTCTCTCTCTATATATAACTAATAAAACTCAAGTCTTCAGGGAAAAGAGATTCTTTAGATCAAAAGAAATACTTAAAAAGAAGTTTTTGTCTTTTTTTTAAGAACCTGCTTGATGGTTAGGGATAATAAATAACATAATATACATCATGTATGATTATAAATTAATTGAAAGTGCTCAAAGATGGTGCATCTATGCTAAAATACCTGAAATTCTTAGTTAAAACAACTTAATAATAAATTTCAATAATTATTATAAATGGTACCATTTCATATCAGGAGAAGGTATGATATTAAACAACATATTCATTTGATTTAACTTAAAATAATTAAAAATCTATTAATTTGTTAATATTTTTGTTTTATTTTATATATTAAAAATTATTACCCTTTTGTTTTCATTAAAACTCTTTAATAAGTAATTCTAGAATGTTATTATACTTAATGCTTTATTATACTTAATTTAAGATTATTTTAAGTGTTATAACCTTTTTTCAGATATTCCACAAGGAACAAGAGAGTATCCTGTTCTACTCTGGTGGACTCCATTTACTGGAGAGAGTGGGAACTTTAAGAAATGTGGGAAGGAAATTTGTTTTTTCACTGATCAGCGAAAATATTTTTCAGATTCTTTGACTAGGGTAAATTTGTGTTTGTTTTATGAAAAATTTGATGAATGCTATAAAAAATATTTTTTATTAAGATGAAGGAAATTTTAATATAATACATATATGGTCATATTTTTCTTCCAGTGACCAAAAAAACTCACTGTAACATATTTTTAAGTTTAGAAAAAACACTTTTGGTACTTACATTCTTGGTTAGAACAAAAAAGAAAAAAATATATTGCAGATAATGTCTGAAAAAAAAATGTTACTACCATTTAAAACTTTGTTGTTGTTGTTGATATGACATTAAATTCATTAAGGAATAACTCTTTGATGGTTATAGAAATTTATTTCTACTTTTCCTATTCTCGAAGTTATTAAAAGCAAGTGAACTGCATTTTATGTGGAAGATATGTGTATATTTGAAATTTGAGCTGATGTAAATTCAAACTAGAAATTTTTGTCCATCAGTAATTTTTATTGAGAAGATATAAAAAAGCACGTATAGCATGTTTTCCCCCCCAAAAAAATTAGAAATTTTTTTTAAAATAATGAAATTTGTCGTAAGTCTTACTAATAAGATTTTAAAAATTTTATATTTCTGCTATGCTATTGAATGTGGTCTGTTGTTGAGAAGCTTTATTTCATATTTTTAATGGGTGCTTTAAGATCCAGAATGTTTTTAGTATTTTCCTTACAGACCATTCTTTATAAGCCCAGTAATGGCTGAATGGCTAGGAAGTTGCTGCCAGCTACTCACAACTTGTACCTTTGTTGCAATCATTCTGTTTATTCTTAATGAGCAATCAAGCTTGCAGCTTTGCAAATTAATCATGGATATAGTTTGTACATATGTGTAATTTGGAATAGTAAAAATTTAGTTTAAAAAGTAACTATTAAATCAATTAGCTATTAAATGAGTGTCTGATTAATTTATTTTCCTAAATGGTAACTTAATAAGGGTAATTTCATATTAAAGCATATGATGTATTAAAGTTTCAAAGGCATTTATTTTTATTCAAATGAATATTTGTAAA
The DNA here is from genome assembly GCA_907164885.2 of Dolomedes plantarius. Classification (NCBI taxonomy): domain Eukaryota; kingdom Metazoa; phylum Arthropoda; class Arachnida; order Araneae; family Dolomedidae; genus Dolomedes; species Dolomedes plantarius. Next base: position 95,088,019 of record OU015490.1, read on the forward strand.
GGAAATTATATTTCAGCATGCTGTACTATCTGATTCAAAAAACAAAAATTTTAAATAAACTCTTCTCTTTTGAAATGTAATATTAACCTAGCTCTTTCTGTGAGATAGGTGCCTAATAAAGTTTACAGATTTCTAAATGTAAACAAAAATTAGAAGAAAAAGGGGCAAAACATTAATTCATTGTTCTTTGATGACATGTTTTCTATGTTTTTAAATTTTAGTTTTTATAGAAACTTTACTAGAAATATATGTATTGTTATTGTTAGTACCAGATCAAAAGATATTTGATGGGAAAAAAGGCATGTTTGATGTGTTCACATGATTGTAAATGATTACTGGATATGTATATAATTTAATGGGAATGTAATATCCCTAGAATTGATTTATTTTTCCCTCTACAAATTTAATGGTGTCAGATGGGGTGCTCAATCTCTTAAAAAAAACTGCCTAATAAGTTAAATATTTTTCTGTTTCATGGAAGAAGGATCAATAAAAGTCAGGTACAGTGGCGGCTCGTTGCTAAAATTAGTGGGGGTGCTGGTTTAGAAAATTTTAGCCATTGTTTTATTACTGTGTAAAACGGAACAAACATATAAAAAAATTATACAATAAACTTGATAAAATACTAAACGAAAAATGTATTATTTATTTACTTATAAATTGTCATCGTTTAACTTTGATCCATTCATTTAAAAAGGAAATCCATCCTTCTTGTTTTACTTTGAACGAAAAGGTTAATAATTTTCTCCTTGATCCCTGAAGGAAATTTTTCTCTATTAAAAGCACTGCAAGTGCACTGAGTCTTTCAGGATTCATAAAAAGTTCCATATTGTATAGGATGGACGTGGAATGCTGACGTCCATATGCTTCTTGAAACAATGTTGGAAACATGTTGTGGTGATCATGAGAAGAGTTCCAAATTGTTTGGGAAAAGTATTCTTGCTTTCCGTCTAATACTTGCTGTTTTTCTCATTATTAAATTATGTTGATGTGCATAATAGTAAATGAAATGTGCATTGCTATAAACTATTTTTATTTTTGCTTGAACTCCTTTCGTGACATTTGCACCATCAAATGTCTGAGTTTTTATCCATTTCCTTCATGTCTAACTTTTCTAGACTACGTTTTGATATGCTATCTGCAGTTTTATTTTCTTGAATAAAGAATGCCCAAATATGTCAACACGTACCGTAAAACAATGACCATTTCAGTGTTTCTGTTTCCATTTGAGTGTGTTATATCATTAGCCATGACGCCTACAAACAAAGTTTCTCTAACTTCTATCCTTATCTCCTCATGGTATATTTGTAGCAGACAGTCAAGTATCTCATTCTAACTGGTCTTAGAAACACCTTTGATGACCATACTGATTTCTAATTGATTCTTCAAATCTGGATCTAATTTAGATGCAAAATTTATTATTCCTCTAAATACCCCTAGATTTATTGAATCATCTTTTTCATCATGTCCACGTAAAGGAGTTTAAAAGTTTCCACAAAATAAAATACAGTCTATTATTTTGGTTAAAATTTCACGGTTCTTTTTAACCTTCATGATATGCTCATTGATTAAAAGTCTGTAAGCCTCACTAAGTTTCTCCTTAATATTTACGTTTCCTAAAAGTGATAGTGAAACCACATTTTCAGTATGCTTCTTTGATTTCTCATGTTTTTCAATTTTTTCTTTCATTTTGTTTACATTTCCAAAACCGTCTTTTGTTCATGTTGCATCACCGCCAAACAGCAAACATGGGAAGTAAAACAATGCATTTTTCACCTCACAGCAGCAGAGCAACTTTTCCATTGGTACTATTCAGAATTAAAGCTACGAATATATCTGTTGTTGTTGCTTATTCCTGGCTGAGGTATTTGAATATCAGATGTTGAACGGCCTATTTTCTTGACTGTAACATTCTCATGGAGAGACAACTATGAGACTTAAGCTGTTGAAGTTCACTTACTGTCACAGAAATTTTTTTCTTTGGGATTTGAAGAGTTCATGCATAAGCATTAAAATTTTCTATACAAGAAAACAACCCAAAAATAACCACTAAATTAAATGGAATAGCTAATAGTCATCTACAGTTCATCACATTCAAGAATATGGTACATGATTTTTAAACATGACACATGCCGAGTCAAAAATAAACATGACCAGATACTCAGGGAACCGCATAGGCACTGCATGGGCGACAGTGCCAACCCTGCTCTACCCAGCGCGAAAGAGCTCTAGTACCTGGGCATGCGCACAACAGCCAAACACTGCATTACTAGAACTGTGAAGCGTGCAGTTCCATACAAAGATTTTTGTCATTTTTCATGAACAAGAGGATGGCTACTGACATTAACAATACAAGTATAAAGAAAGGTTTAAAGGAAAAAATTACTCATTTTACCTACTGAATGTTATTGATAATACTGAGGGAAAATAGGGGGTGCTGCAGTTCCTCAGTGCCTATACACGAGCTGCCACTGGTCAGGTATTAAATCCAAGTTACTGTATTCTGATACAGATGCGTATGGGTTCATGTCCGAGTTGTTAGGCTTTTATACACCCATGCCTTGCTTTACAGCCTAGATACGTTCCGGAAAAGTTGACCGTAAAGTGAAAAGCTGTATATCAAATCAATTATTTTGATACAAACCCATACAAATTTAATTGGATCTGTTCCAATTTTTTATAAATAATACAGTTTTATTTCATAAAGCATTTGATTCTTTTTATTTCCTACAAAAAGGCTTACATAAAAATAAAAGTACTAAAAAATGTAATAATGAACAGAAATTCAAAAAATAAACATATAAACAAAAACCAAAAGAAATCATCTGCACATATGTATACATATAATAAAAAACATAAAATAAAATGTTTAAAAACTGTTTTAATGTGATGACGAACATTAACATGAAGAATCACTAAGCTATAATATGCTGCCATTATCACTTTCTGCTGTTGTGGCCATATAATGAAACATTGTGGGTCATAAATAAAAAAAGTGCCATAATTAAAAAAGGCCGTTATAGTGAAATGCTGTATAAAGAGCGGCCGTATAGCGAGGTATAGGTGTATTTCAATTATGTCCCTTTTGGTTCTGTTATTCATCTGTTGTATTATGTTTGATTTTTTATAGGGTCTTTTATTTTATGGAAGTGATTTCAAGCCAACAGATCTTCCATTGCCTAGATTGTCCTATCATGAATGGGCATTACTTCATGAAGAATCACCTAAAAACAACTATTTATTTTCAGTGGAAAAGGCAAGTTATGTTATAACAATTAATGTCTGTATGTATTCAGAATCTGTCTAAAGTTACATAAATGATAATAATAATAATAACTAAATAATAATAATAATCTTTAACTAAATAATAATTAGCAATAAAAATTTTGTTTTTTAGTATTTTCAGTATACTAACAAGTAATAATTAAATAATTTATTGGTGGTATTTATAATACTTCAATATGGTGGTATTTATAATACTTCAATGTGGTGGTATTTATAATACTTCTATATTTACAATACAAACAATTATGATTTTTTTCTATCTGCTTTTTTATTATAGGTTACACATCTAAAGACTGCCATAATTATGTGTAGTAGTGCTCTTCTTCAGTGTTTGGAGAATAACTGATATACTGTTAAATACTACTGACCAATTTCTTATTTTTTCTTCTTAACCCTATATCAGGCAGATTACTTTTTATGACGCATGTAGTCACTTTGTTTACATTTCTAGACCAAGCATTTTGTAGATCAGTTTAGTTTTTGTATAGAATTTATTTGTGTAGTTTGGTAAATATCTAATGAGGTATATTTATTAAATTATATTCAATCATATGGAGTTGATTTTTAGTATATTCATTTATTTTGATAGGAATGAATAAAACACTATATGCTCCTTGAATGTTTTTTTTGCAACCGTCTATGATTTGTACATACCTGCAAATTTCATGTAACTTAAAATAAATATTTTATTCTACAAATAACATATTTATAAATGAAAAAACCTGAAAAAATTGATAAAAGAATAAAATAAATATGATAGAAAGTTATTGAAGGCTGGATACAGCATATTTTTATTTGCTCTAACATGTAGAACAAGTATCCCTCATGTGAACTTTTAATGCATATCTTTTACATTTCACACAAAATTTTCTTGTAGATTTGTTGTGGTTTCTGAGGCACATATAACAGCAGTCAACCATCATTTGGCAGTCTATCAGTGAGTAGGAGTAGATTCTCCAAGCAACCATTTTTTCCACACTGCAGGATCCCTCCTTGTCTCATGACATGAATTTTTTAGAGTCAGACATGTTTCTAACTTCAAATTATTCAGTTACAACACTGTAATACTTGCAATGTATGAAAGCAATCAAAATATTTTTTTAAGTGTATCACAAAAAATATAATACAGTTAGGTACACAGTGTACAATTGTAGGCCAACCGTATTTTACCTCTAATAACTTCAAATGATCTCGTTGATAGCACAAATCATACTAAAGAGGGGGGTTAGATGTCTTATCAACAACTACTCAAAAGTACACATTCTTGATTAGAATTTCATCGCTACTGTCCAAAGAGAGGTGGTTTACAACTGTAGACCATGTACTGAATGGAGGTTTTAGACTATTAACATATTGTTGACTGGATGTGTGAATCAACATCTTCTGTTTTTGAATTGCTGGTGACGTTGTCATATTCATCTCATGATCATTCATCTTCATTCAATAATTTAATGTTTAGGAATATGAGGTGTATGCATTTGACAGTGATCATCAAAGGCCATTTCTTAAAAAATTATAAACAAGTAATGAAAGTCCTAGTTTTTATATTTATCATATCCTATTAAAAGGCTAAGTAGTAATGCATAAATCATTTATTTAGCATAAACTGTGGTAAAATTTTAAATTGGTATAATATTTTGTAATTCAGAATGGAAAGAATAAAAAAATATACTTTTCTTAACCATTTTTTGTGAGTAGAATTGCTGTAATTTTTGGCAAAATAATTTATCAAGCTTGATATATTAATGATATCAACTATGTTAGATTTTAAATATTACTTTGCACTTGGGTTGATCTGAATATCTTTACTTTTAGTTTTTTACTTCAATACATATGAATTTTTTAAATGCTAAATAAATATACCCAAAAGTTGTTTTAAATTGTTTAAAAAATTTTTAAATATGTGTAGAATTTGTGCAGGAGAATAAAATTGTAAATAATAGCTTCTTAAGTCCATCATAGAGCTTTAAAAGAAATAGAAGGGAAGCTCTGTAATGCCAAAAGACCTTTTAATCATTATAGAACTTAAAAATACTGTTTTTAATTTATTGACATGGTTCTTCTTTAGGCTTCAGAGCATTATTAGTGATTATCTCTAGGAGTAAATCGTAGAACTCTTTGAAAAGAAACATCCTCTTAAATAAGAAAGAACATCTTTGTCATTTTATATGATGACTAATGTAAATATTCTTTTTCATCTAGTCTAGCTCACCCTGTCAGAGTTTTATGATTTATTGTACTTAAAAGTTAAATTTCACTTAGGATACTTAGGTATACCAAGTTGTACTATCCTTGCTTGTAGGGGGAAAAATATGATTTATACTTATATAGAAAAACAAAGTCTTACCTGTATACACCTAGAGAGATAAGTCAGTTATCATTACAGTATTTAACTCATGTCTTTGTGTGATAGAAATGTTTGACACAGTATATGTTTGATTAGTAAAGCCCATTAATCTTCAATATTGATATTTAACAGTTATATAATTCTTTGTATTGCATAAATTCATAACTTAGTTTGCTTTGCTAATCTGTTTAAGATTTAAATTTATTTTTTATTTACTAAATCTCTAATATTTTAATAGTATTCATTAGCCATAAATAAGAGTTTCCACATAACTGTTTTGACAATTACAGCACTGTTAGTGTTCCATCATACATTAGAATATACTACTACATCATTAGTAAATATTTGAGAAAAATTTAAGATCTTTGAGAAATGCTGTAATAATTGCAGTGCTATTTTCACTCAATAATGATATGAATTACGCAATAACTTTCTTAGGGGTAATATGATGTACTTATTATGATTTTTTTTCTTTTTTTTTACTTTTAAAATTTTTCAGATCATGTCACTTTTTAATCACACTGCTACATTTCGGAGGGAATCAGATCTTCCCCTCACTCTACAGTATTTAGACAGTTTGAAGTCACTGACATCTAAAAAGTACTTTGTTAATACTTCTGAAAAGTTTTCTGACAAGCATAAAAACTTGGCACCCGTGGTATATGTGCAGTCAGACTGTAATACTCCATCAGAGCGAGATTCCTATGTAGAAGAATTATCAAAGCACATTCCTATTGATTCTTATGGAAAATGTCTGCAAAACAAAGAGCTTCCTCCTCCGTAAGTAATTGTCAAATAATCAAACTAGTGTTTTCAGAAATTTTGAACATTATATTTTGATCATAACACCTATGGTTTTGTGCATACATGTGATTTATCCATAATTCATGGTTTTAAAAAGGCTCTGTGTGAAAATTTGTGAAGTTTTAGAAACTTACCATTGATACCTAGGCCACAACTAGTTAAACATATGTTCCACACTGTTAGGACCTGCAATCTTTGTGTAATAGGTAAATATGTTTAAGATACTTCCAAGAATTGTTTTAATTCAAAATGAGCTTCAAGTGGACTTATTTTATTCCCACTAAACTATTAATGTATTAATGGTGGAGTAGTTGTTTTTTGAGTAAATATTGTAGACTGACTGCAGTAATATTTACTAAGCAGTGTCTGTCATTCTATTATTCTATACTGATTTACCTATGACAGGATTATTTCTGAATGAAATGAATGAATATTTGCTTCTAATATTTGAACTAAAGATTAATATATGTTCCTTCTATTTCAAGAATCTCTTAATGCCATTTTTTAATTGATTCTTTATACCATGAAAATTATGCTAGCTAATAACATATTTATGTGTTTGATATTGTTGGATACATAACTTTAAAAGTACTATCTAGAAAAAAAATATGGAATGTTTATTTGATAAATACCCCGTAAATTTTAAGAATACCCCTTTAAACCAATAGAAATGAATATTCTTGTGCCTTGAAGAAGGGACATAACCAAACTTGAATATTTTATAAGAGGGGGGGAAAAAGGGTACTTAACAACCTGAATTTAAATTATTTTTTAATCATTCATTTAAATCGTTTAATCTTGTATACCATTCTTGATGAATTATGTGAAGTTTCTGTATTTTATGAAGCTCTTTATATAATGTTGTTATTTCTGCTAATGCTCCCTGGCCAGAAATGATCCAGACCAGGTTCATTCAGGCTTTGCAGGTTAACACGTTCGCTACCACTAATGCACTAGCGCATCAGCATGGCACTACCTCGTATGCCGACGATGCTCTGGGATTACGGTCGACTAAGATAAGTTATGGACACCTTAGAAACGTCGGCATCTGAGGATGGATACGTTAATTTTAGTGGCAGCGAACGTGTTACGGAGTGCGGCTCTAGTTTGCAAAAACACCACATGGGTTGGAGTCTGTCTTAGCCAGGTGTCACTTCAATTTTCACCAAGTATCACCAGGTTATCATTTGGAGGGATCATACCCTCTTCCACCCTCTCTGACCTTATAGAGGGATTTTCCAGTCTAAGGATTTAATGTGCCCATATCTGGCCTAGACATGGAGGTATTTAATAAATAGTGCTTGTCAGCATTTGAACTGCCCATCTTCACTGCCGAAAGCTAACTTACTACCACTAGGCTACCTCAGTTCCCCCTCCTTCATATAATTTTAATGTTCAATTTTTATTTTTTCAAGTTGTAACATTTTCATAAAAACTCTTCAACATTGATTCTGCTTTTTATTTTTTAAACATTTTCTAAAAATTATTAAAATTTATAGTTTAAAAAATATTATAAAGGAATATAGGAGCATTTATCATATTTTTATTACTTGAAAAAACAATCTGTATTTGTTTTCGAGACTGATTATCCAAGATTTATTCAAGGGTTTTGTGACAGTTATCTGTTATTCGGGTACAGTATCTATAAATGACATTAATTACTTTGGAGTTAAAAGTAGAAAGATTATTTTTAAAACAAATACTTTCCTAGTGTTTGGACTGTTATTACCTAAAAAGTTTTGAAATGTTACAAATGTGTATTTATACATAAGATTAGTAATTTATTTAATATTTTATCTAACTTTATGGCTTGCTATTAATTTGAATTAAAATCTGCTTAAAAAACTTTGAATAAAAATTATATGAAATCAAATTTTAAAAATAAAAAACTGAATAAACACCATTTTATGAAGTTTTATCATTTAAATACTGTTTGAGAGAAAAATTAAGAACTGATCAATTTGTACATTTGATGATTTGTACAATTACATTTTATCAGGATATGAGAGAAACCTTATGAATCTAAAGCTAAATTTAGAATTATTTTTTAATGTTGCTTCTGTGTTGTGAGTTTTTATGTTTTATGATATTGAAGCATTTATTATGTTAATCAGTGAGGAATTTTGTTCAGTTGGTATAATATCTATAAGCTTTATGACTTATTGTAGTAAATTAGCAGTTTTAAAATTATTTTTGAAAATTTCCTTCATACTTTATATATATATGTATTCACAAAAATTAGCTAATGATTGAAATGGAATTTCTTTATTTAGCCTTTCTGATCCCATCGAATCCATGAATTCAGAAGAATTTTTGAAGATTTTATCTAAATATAAATTTGTCCTTGCATTTGAAAATGCAGTTTGTAGAGACTATATAACTGAGAAACTTTGGCGTCCTCTTATTGTAGGATCTGTGCCTATTTATTATGGCTCTCCTGCTGTTGAGGTAATGTATTTGAGTTTAGTGTGCAAAAATTAATTAAGATGTATATCAGTTTTGCTAAAGTTAAGCTGTATTACATGTACAATGCCAGTTTATGTTTTATAATTAATAATAAAGTTGAAACTTTTAATTAGTGTGTATAATAAACTATCCTTGCATGAAGAGGTAAAAGAAATAAGTTATGCTTTCTTTTTGGTCTGAAATTCTAAGCAAAAATTATAAATATATATACATATAGCATATTTACTTGAAACTTTTAAAATTTTATTTTAAAAAATTCTTATCTTATTTAAAAACAGTACAAGCTAAACATAATTATTACACTCTTCCTATATAAGATTTTTGTCATTGGCATTTAGTGGTGTAACTAGATTTACTTTCTAAGGATAGTTTACCCAATTTATAGGAAGGCTTTTATGTTTCTGGGTGTGTGTAATTTTTTTTATTTCATATGGCAAGGAAGTTGATTAAAAGTAAAAAAAAGGAAAAGAAGAGAAAGTGATATTCTCAAAAAGCCTCTAGCGTCTGAATATCTATCAATCTCCAAGACTTGGAAAATAATGGATCCCTCAATAACTACATAAAGCCCTCACAGACAACAGTTTTAGGAGTTGGCATTGCATTGATTTGAAATAAATGCCCTGTGAGACAGTCAGGACCATTGAAAAAGCAGGGACAGCCCCATGATGAGGTCCTGATGATCACTCTGCTGCACTGTACCCCAAATCTTTCAAAAGGCTTTGCATCTTAGATCTTTTTGATGTTTAAGGCTCATAAATCTATGAATAAAAAATTTGACTGTGAAAAAATACCCTTTGCTGTTGATCTCATTAAAAATTTAGCACCTTTTATTTTGCCAAACTGTTGACCTACCCATTCCTAACAATTCACTGTATGCCAAGCTCCACTGAAGAACAGTCTGTTTTCCCTCTTCTCTTAGCCCTTGAGCAAGCATTTGGCATTCAAAAATCCCCTCTGAAATGGGAGTATTAATAGATCCAATAGACTGAATGTCAACTTGGGATTCAAATAAAATCACCTTAAAAAAACTCACAGTGCAACAGTCCGATGTGGACCAGGGCCGGCGGTACCCATCTCCGCTTTCGTAACCGTGGGCTTGGGGTGCCATACATCATATGTCTCAGTCAGGTGGTCAACCTGACGTGGAACCCCCAGAGTTTAGTTCCCAAGCATGCTTGGTCCTCATTTTATCGACCCACTGAAGGGATGAAAGGCTGAGTCGATCTTGCCCAGTCACAGGGTTGAACCCTGGACCTGTGGGATGGCAGCTTGACGCTTTTAACCACTACGCCACCGGGCTTCCAAATAAAATCACCACCTTATCAAAATTAAAATGGAGGACATCCAATTTTTACCATGCTACTTGAATAGTCAAGACTTCTCCATCAAATGATGCACCATAATTATTTGAAAAACAAGAATTACTCTTTTTTCTACCATTTATTTGACATTTAGGGGATGAATCTATCATTTCCTACCCTTGATATCTCCACTGATAGTATAGGGTGATTCAAAAAGAATCATCCGATTTAAAAATATCATAACTATTCATCTTTTAATCTGTTTTGATCAAATAATGTATAGGCAGAAAGAGGGAAACCTCAAGTTTCCCACAGTTTCCAACAAGTAGCACTAATGCTCTTCCTTCGCCCGCCACTTCAGTGTTTATAAAGATGGCAACTGCACAACAAAAGTAATTTTGTGTTCTACGCTTTGCGAAGTGTGAGTCCGTAATAACTGTTCAACATAATTTTTGTCTGCAAAACCCTGGTAGATTGAAGTTCCGACCTCTCAGAGCATTAGGCGATGGTATAAACAATTTCAAGACATGGGTTGTCTATGTATGCATAACAGCCGTGAAAGCAGTGTATGCGGACATGCTTGCAAATGTTTGGGATGAATTTGCCTACCATATACACATATGTCATGTATCTAAAGGTGGGCATATTGAGCATCTTTAATTTGGTTTGTAAAAAATCTTTATGATTAGCCATGTAATATAAAATTAATTTTAAGTTTCTATGTTCAATATTTTTCATAATATACTCATTTCAAATCAGGTGATTCTTTTTGAAACACCCTGTATTATAAATAGAGAAATCTGTGGATATTTAGGAATTGTTTAAATATGTAATTATGTTATCTTTAGGTAAATCAGAATTATAATTTTTGCTTCTCATATTAAGAGGGATTTATTTTCAAGGATCTCTGAATGTTTCAACCACATATAATGTTAAGAGCAGGAAGTCAAGCTGTAAACTTCAATATTTTATATCCAAATATAGCTTTTGACAACCTGCATTTCAGTACAAATGAATGATAATTATCTGAAGCTGAAATTATTCAGTGTCAGGGGAAAAGGGAATATATTTTATTTCAAAACCACTAGTTCTTTTAGATCAGTGATGACCAAATGGTAGCCACATGATAGTATTCAACTCTCAGAGACATATGTATATTGAAGATAATATATAGTCCTCTCTCATTATTATTATCTCTGGATGATGGCCAAATGGCTAGGGTGCTGGCATTCAGTACCAGAGTCTGTGGGTTCGAATCCCACTCTTGGCATGGATGTTTGTAGCCATTTGGAATTGGCTTTATAAAGCATTAGGTCCCATTCTAATTTTCCCTAATCTAGCAAAAGTTGACTGTAGTGCTCCAAACCAAACAAAACCAATCTTTATTATTATCAGCTATAAGATTCAAATAATTTCATCAGTTATGTTTTAACATTATATGCATTAAAAAGTATATTAATGAACCTGAAAAAACTTCATACTTTCTTTATACTGAGCTATAAAATACATGAAATGAACAGTTAGGAACATAATTTTCTGATACTTCCTAGCCTCTTTAGTCTGATATCCAGACTAGAGATGTGCACCTATTAATTTCTGGAGCCCCAATGCTTGCATTCATTTGAAACAAAAATATTCAATCCTATCAACAACATAAAGGAAAAGAAAATTTCAACTATGTAATTTTTTTAGTTAATGTTTTAACTATAGCCATGTTACTTATAAAAATGTTCAAGTAAAGCTAACTTTTATATTGTTTTTTAAAAATTCGTGTGAAGTTTTTTTTCTGTACTGTATGTTGTTTCAATGAAATAGTTTTTTTATCTTATAATAATAATGCGTGACAGAGAGTTTTATTCTTGTTACATGTGCTTTGATAAGAATCAAATATAACATTATAAAATGCTTGGGATTGCTAAATCATTGTTGCAGCAAAATATGTTTTGAAATAACTTTAAGTGAAACAAAAGTGACCTAAGAAGGAGTTAGCACTTTTTCTAGCTTTCACTATCCACAAAGTTGGATACTTGATTCTTAGATCAATTTTTAATCCAATAATTATGACTTATTTCTTCATAATTCTTTTTTCTAAAAGTTTTTTCTTTCTAAACGAACACCAAATATGAATCAATTTATAGTACTGGTTAATTGTTCTAATCATGTCATAGCTTGAGTTTTAATTGATTACTAAATTTATAAGAGGCATATTTATGTTAACCCTCAACCCATATGAGATATATACCTCTGTTCTGATGAAATTAACTAGAATGGGAAAATCAGAGATTTTTGTTCATAAATATACTGTAACATGACTACAGCATTCCCTTCAATTTTCTTTATTTTCTTATTCATGAGAATTTTTTTTAATATAATGAGGTTATACTTAATTTTTTCTCTGAAAATATAATATTTAAACTTGTTTTTCTTGCTCGTGATTTTTTTACGTATTATGAGTTGCCAAAATATTAAGGTTTCACCAATTAATGTTCAAAATATTCAAAAAAATTTCAATAACTATTTTTGGTTTCCACATACATATCTAAAGTTCAATTTCTAATACCTTTGATATTTTTTTCATTAATTAAAAACTTAAATGCTATTTTTACTTGTTTTTTTTCTATATAGATCACGTTTCATTTGTTTTTTTCTCCTAATTTAAGCCTTGTGTCAAATTCAAATCCTTAAATTTTAGGTTAAATTATTTAGAGGTAGAGATAAAAAGCATTGGTACAAATTCCAAATTTAGAAAATATGATTTTTAGTATTTTTAATTTTAAAAATGTTGGTTTTTTAAAGTTCAAATAGAAACATTTATAAAGATATTATCTCTTTAATATTTTCTATAATATATATATATATATATATATATATATATATATATATATATTGCAGTAGTACTTATCTAATTACAAAGAGCAAGAAAGAGGAAAAAGTCATTGATGAAACCAACTAGTCACTGAACACTTCGGAAACTTGTTTTCCGGGACATTCTTGAATGTATTTTGGAACAGTCCCTTTTTAAACTCAAGAAGTAATCTGCCATCATGTGTGCATCCCATCTTCCCTGGTAGCGGTCCTCCATAATTTTAATATCCTGGTGAAATCTTTCACCTTGTTCCTCACTGGTGTCTCCTAAATTTTCAGGAAAACGGTCTAAGTGGCTGTGTAAACAGTGCACCTTAATGCTCATGGTACACCCAAGGGATCTGAAACTGTTTAGCATCTCGTTTACCATTCAACATAGTTTTTAGCTTTGTGTTTGCCCAGAAAATTTTTGACAACTGCAACAAATGAAGTCCAGGCTTTTCGCTCAGCCTCATTCATGGAATTTATGAAGGCAGGATCCTTAATGAGTTGTCTTATTTGTAGGCTGTCAAATATTCCTGCTTTAATTTTTTCCGTACTCAACTTAGGCATTTTCCCCCTATATATGCAAAGCATGATCTGTTCTTATCAAGAGCCTTTACAAACTGCTTCATTAGGCCCAGCTTGATATGCAGTGGAGGAAAGATGATTTTCTCTCGTCCAACTAAGGGGTCGTTAATTACATTCTTTTCCCCAACGTCCATGTTTTCTCTCTTAGGCCACTCTTTTCTAACCCAGTGGTGTGTTTTGTCTCTGCTATCCCAGAGGCACACGAAGCAAGGATATTTGGTGTAGCCACTTTGCTGCCCAAGGAGAAAGTTTACCATTTTTAAGTCCACACAAATCACCCATTGATGTTCATGATACTTTATCTTCTCCGAGACCAAAGCTATGGTGTCATATTCTTCTTTCATTTTCGTTGAGTGAGCAATTGGTATTGAACCATATTTCTTCCCATTGTGTAGAAGGACACATTTCAAACTTCGCTTTGAGCTGTCAATAAATAAGCGCCAATCATCTGGAAAATATTCAGGAAGACCCATTTTTGCCAGGAGTCCTCTAAGATCGTGACAAAATATAAGATTGTCTTCTTCAGAGAAGAAGGGCAGCAGATGCTTTTCTATTGTACGATAAAAGATAATGTTGGTTCCTTGTTCCAGTAAATTTGTCGTTCAACCTAGAAGCCAGTAATTCAGAATCTCTTTTTCACAGGTTGAGATCTCTGATGAGGTCATTTAATTCATCCTGTCTGAAACGTTGAGGAATTGATGACATCCCCTCATAATCACTATCACCATCATTGGTATCAGAAGGGTGATCAGAGGGACAATACTCATCCTCACAGAGCTCTGGTAGCTAGTGAAACATTGGGATTGGCACTTCCTCTCAATGAGGGACAGGACGTCTTGCAGAGACTAAATCAGGATAAGTTCATTTGCTACTATTTTTCCGATTGATTCCATTAATATTTACTAGGCAAAAATAACAGTCATCGAAGTTGTTTTGGGGTTCTCTCCAAACCATCGGTATGCTGAATTTCAGACTTTTCCTTTTCCCGGTAGTCCACTGTCGTAAATGTTCTGTACAAGTTTTACAGACCAGATGCGGTGCCCAGGTTTTATCCTGATCACCAAGCCTAACATCAAATTATCCAAGATAAGCTCTCTTTAAAAAGTTACTAACAGTTTTTCTGTGTTCTTTTAACGTGTATTCTCCGCATATGTAGTAAAACACATCAGGATGATTTACACAAATTCTTCTACTTGAACTCATTTTATTTCCACTCTACAAAACAAAGACAACAATCTACAAGACAGTACGTTTTATTTAAACTTTTATAACAACTCTTTCCTAAACAGAAATATCACGCGAGGTCTACTTTGATCTACCCTGCAATGCGAGAACTAACAAACTAATCTCAACTCTAGTTAAAATATCTGTTGAAATTATCAGTTCGAACATTTTTTTATTGTCTAGAACCACCCCCACCATACTTTATGACCTGATGCTGCTAGTGGGGCCTCACCCCACTGTGACAAATTTCAGTACAATCGTTCTCGGACGAAAGGTCTTTTGGGGTAAGTTGCAAAATGGGTCTTCAGACGTCAGAGAGTTAAAGGTCAATACAATTACCGAACAAGCAATGCTTATTTATTTTAGCGGATTTTCCTGCAACTAACTGGACAGCAGACGGTTAATAAGTAGGATTAAATCACCCATACTTGAGTGTATTGCATAGAAAAAACACATTGATAAATCTGTGATATATTTATCAATAAGTGGATGTATCTAAAAAAGTAAAGCTGATAGAGAAAAAGTGATTTCATATTTAGATTCCGCACCCCAAATATAGCTAAAAACAGTTCTAAAATCCTAGGCACAAAAAAAAAAATTTTTTTTTTTTGTTGCCCTGTGTTATTTTTATTTTATTCAGTTCTACATTATTAACAAGCTTTATAATATTTTAACAAATATTTATTCATTTTACATAAAAAAAATTGTTAAATTAGAAACTAGTTTAAAGGTTAGCTGTACGCAATTTGTGCTTTAATGTTTGTTTTATAATATATATATCTTTAGAAAATTTTGTTAATTGCAATAATTTAGGTGTAAAGTATAAGAATTGAATTTCTCTTATTAATTTGATTATTTTGTGTGATTTAATTTAGGATTGGCTTCCAAATCCTGAATCTGCTATTCTTGTGAAAAATTTTGGGAGTCCCTCACAACTAGCTGAACATTTGCTGCGTCTTTCAGAAGACAGTACGTCATATGATCTATATTTAGAGCACAAGTTGAGTGGTAAAGTATCTAACCAAAGACTTACTGATGCTATGAACAAGAGAGGATGGGCCATTGACAATGAACCAAATGAACGTAATTTTATAGAGTGTTTTGAGTGTCTTGTATGTGAACGAGTTGCAGAAAATTATAGGAGAGAGTTAAAAGGTCTGCCTAAGGTACTTTATCAAGCTAATATTGAGCATTATGGATGCCCAAAACCTGTTTCTCCTTTCACACTTGAACCAGATTCACGTAGTTGGTGGCTGGAATTGTATAATAAAGCAGGCTATGAAGCAATAGCTTTGGAGAATCTCATGAACAAGGGCACAAATTTTACATCAACAGATTTTTATCAAGAAGTCATTAATTTATTGGAAAATAGTGCCAGAAGGTAGAATATTTTCGTGGAAGAGTTATATCTGTACTACAAATTTTGTGATGCTATAAAAATGAAATGTTTGTATTGTTTTTTTATTCCAATTACCAAATTTTTTATGCATGACAGATGTATTTTATTGATCCATAGTTTTAACTCTCATATCAAAAGCTGGAATCATGTTAAAAATATAAAAGCTGCTAAAATCTAATTTTTGTTAATTTTTTATAAAATTTAATGTGTATGCAAATTAAAACATAAACTTTTAAAACTGTGTATAATATGCACAGTTAAAATACCAAACATTGCCTTGTTATTACATAGGATATATTATTTTGTGATTCAATTTAATGCACTCTATTTGATCTCCAGAAAATTATGTGAATAAATATCCGATTCTTTTTTTTTTATTTCAAATGTCTCTAGGGCAGACAGTTATTTCTACAAAAGAATTGTGATCTTGTTATATTTTAGCCAAGAATTTTGATACAAAAATATGTGAGATTAATTCTTGAAACAAAACAGCTTCTGTGAATTATTTTGGTTGCCTCTACTTGCTCAAAAGTATAATAAGAAAAAGTCCTTTGATTCACTCACATCAAACACAGAAACAATTTTAGTAGTCTTCAAAGTTGGTAATATGTTATTAAATGTTGAATATTATTCAAAATAGTATTCATATGTTTATTTGATTAATCATGTTTGTTTTAAAGAGCAATTTTTGCTCAAGCATCATTCGATATTCGAAATTGTGGTTTTAATCTATAATTTGTAATCTAATCCTTTAAATGCAGTTACTTGGAACTACTGAAAAAATATTAACTGTAAACTTCTATTTCATTAAGGTGAAGTCTACTTTAAGAAGATAAAGTGTTATATATTTTTATTGATAATCATGTATATTTTATGGTATAAGATATTAATGATTAGGCTTTGATTTGACTTGCATGTTTCTGCATATTTGAATTAAAACTAATTTTAAAAAAATGATTATTATCTTCTATATCAGAAGATAATGATCTTTTAAAACATTAGGTCACAATATATATTTTTATTGACTGATTCATTGTCTGTTCTGATGTGTAAGATATTCATATTTAAGTCTGTTTAACAGCATGTAAAAAATGCACATACCTAAAGTTAGCACTATTAAAACAATAATTGTAAACTGCTATTTAAGTGTTAGAGTCCACATAAAATATAAAGTAAAGATGTTTATAAGTAAGGTTGAATACTTAGTTTATTATTCTAAATGTAAGTCTATTTGTAAACTTCTTTTTAAAATCCCATTTAAGACTTGGGTAGTAATGCATTTTCTTATTTTAATTATTATTCTGAATTTAGGTTTAGTTTTTTGCAGTTAGAACATGGTTTGTTCTTTGTCATGTAAAAACTGGCTAATTGATAGCTTTCAACTTCGCATTTTTCAAAATATTCCATTTGGTATCATTCCTGCATGTATTTGTTTGCCAGATTTTGGTGCATTTTGTTATGTATTTACTGTTATATGTTAATGTTTTGCATTAACTGAAAGTATTGTCAAAAAACACTAGTTATGGAGCAAGTTGAAATGTATAATTTAAGATGCTAGTGTAAATGATATTATTTTCTATAGTATATAAAATTAAAGTGCCATAAAGGAAAATATTATATTGTATGAATGAAGTTCTATACTTATAAAATATTCTAGTATATTGATTAAATACAGGTAGTCCTTAAATTTCAGATAAAATCCATATTTGATATACATGGACCATCAGAGTTGAGTAATAGTTTTATGGCAAGTTTCATTCCCAGTACTAAAGCATTTGTTAGCTTCTGAATTTAAGGGAGTTTATATTCCATGCTGCTTGTAGTATGTTAGTCAACTAGTAGAGACTAAGTTTAGCTATGATAAACAAAACTCCTGTTTTGCTTTATAGGAATGAATGTTGGTGTAATAGTAAAATAAATAAATGAGGTCCAATCAATTTTTAAAATCTATATCAACATATATTTCTTTCAAAAATAAGGTATTGAAAATGGAAAAAACAAAGGGAACTGGACTTTGGAATAGGTTTTTTTTTATTTTTTATTTATTTATTTTTTTTTTACTTCCTCAAGGATTTATCACGAGGAAAGCAATACTCATTAAAAATGCTATATATATTGTTTTCTTGTATATGTGTGTATGCAGTGAGTGTTTTAGTAAACATGCAATGCATGGCCCACATAAAATTCAGTATAATTCATTATACAATGCTTTAGATCAGGCGTGTTCAACCTGCAGCCCACAGACCATGTGTGGTCCTTGACAATTAGTAATACAGCCCCACAAGATCCTAAATTTTATAAAACCCTTCCCAGAAGAAATTATCCCTCATATAATTACACCTTACTCACATCATCATTATTTTGCCCTGTGTATATTTCCAAAGAACCATTTTTAAAGATGAAGCAAATGAGGAGTAAAGTTAGATGAAAATTTTCTGATGAGCATCTTTAAAACTCAGTATTGCAACACCCATTTATCAAGACATTGATGGAATAGTTTCACAAAAACAAGGTTAAATATCCTACTAAATTTATGTTTATGTTGCCCAATTTTTTTATGTTATATTAAAAATCTTTAAAAATTAGAGGAAATTTTGTAACTTATATACATTAAGTATATTATTTATTTTATATACAGTCCATGACAATTCTTCTTCCTTCAATGTGGCCAGAGCAAGCCAAAACATTGGATACCCATGCTTTAGATAAAATTAGATAAAAATTGAGTTTAAATCATTTTACATACTGAATCCTCTCATAAAAATTATTCTCTTTATCCATAAGATTTAAAAAGTATGAAAAAATTTTAACTGCCAGAAAAATGCTAAAAATGGATAAAAATATTTTTATTTATCTTTTAAAACTAATGAACTCAGCTTTCTAAAACTACATGTATTCAAACACTTTTTTACAGATGCCTATCATAATGAGACTTTTGATCATCTGGATACTAGTAATTAATAGCTATTAGATTTTTGAGGTATATTTAAATTAAAATACAGAAAAAAAATTTTACAGCAAGAGCTGCTAGTATGCTTATATTTTACAATTTATTTTCTGGCTGACTCATTTAACATGTAGCATATACCTCTTCTGTGTTTAATAAGCATTTATGACATTTATAGATAAGCTGTATACAAACCTTACACTGCTTATCTTCAGTTCAGCATAGAGTATATTTTTTACTGCAGATGAATTGCTTAAACATGAAATCATAAGGATTTTATATGGATTTACTTTGAATTTTTTTTTTACCTGTACCTGTGCAATTTGTTTACATACAGTCTAGGTTAAGCTTCAGATTATGGTTCATATTAGTATCTAGTAGTTCTAACCTTCAGCTGAAGTTTTCCTTGAAGATAAGCTTAACCAGGAGCTTTCAGAGAATATGTTCATGATTTTGTTCTCTTAATTTTTGTTTTGAAAAACTATATTCTAAATTACCATTTTCAATTTCTTCGTCATCAGTCTGATGGTTAAATCCATCGATTTCTGTCATCGTAGCTCCTCCCAATTTCTGTGACCTTGTCAAGTATGAAAAATTTCCACCATGTAGTGGCAGTCTTGGAACCAAATTTGTTGTAGGAATGGCTGTTCCAAACCGTTAGTAGAAAGTATGAAAAAAATGTATTTGAGTTTTATTCTTTTTTATTTTTAGTATCATTTTAAATATTTCTATTGTTTCATATATTTATTTCTCTTTGAAGTTTTATGAAAGAATTGACTTGCACAGCATATAGTATTTAACTAGGTTTGTAGATTCTTATTTTGAAATTGTTCAAATATGCTCCATAATATGTAGTTTAACCAAGGCATTCTTGCAGCTAATTTTGGCAAAAAGTTAAATTTTATTTCTACATTTTTTTATAAAATTTGCACTAGCAAGTTTGCAAATCCAGAAAATTAGATAAAAGCATTGTTATCTAAATGTTGTAGCAGAATGGCTTAGTGTACTTTGTATCAATACCTAAAAATATGCACCTTGTTGAAACAAAAAAATGCAATGCACCCATCCCTCGATTTACATGACAGATACGTTCTGCATTAAAGCTAAACCGTATAAATTGAATCTAAGGAAATGCATGCATGTATGTATATGTATATACATTTATCCTACTGATAAACTTATATACATACATGTACATACATGTACATTTATTCTACCAATAAACTTATGTCTGCATTACTGTAAAGTAGTGTTAACGGGAAATTCCCATATTGAAAATAATAAAAAAAAAATTTTTAAACCACATTTAACCGAAACCGCATAAATCGAGGGATGGGTGTATTCATATTTTTTGTTTATGAGAAAATGGAGAGAGTTGTCAATCATTTTAACTGCAATGCCTTATTTTTGAAAGTAAAATACAGTACAAGGGAATGTATGCACAGATAAATTATAAGGTGCAAATTATGTAATAAGGAGAAAAAAAATTATGAAAATTGAATGCCTGAAATTTTTTGACCTGTATATTTAATATTGACATTATATGCCTAAGTTGTGATTGAATTATTTAGCTTTTATCAGAAAATGCATCAAGTTTTTCCATGTTGTCATAGTTTATGTAAATATCATTCAGTTACCAAGCCATCCACTCTAGTCAGTTGTCTATAATATCAGTGGTTAATTAATAGGGATTTTAAAACTTATAAGAGGAATTTTTTGTAGGATTAAATCATGTACACTCAACCTTTTGTGTAATAAACAGGGATATATCCTTTGGTTAAATAGGTTAATGGAACTTTGGCCTTGAGCAAGATGTCTCTGTAAAAGAATACCTTTATTGATATTATATGAATTTATAAATAAAAATACAGTACCTTTGCTAAACTAAAATAGACAAAATCATAAAATTTTGTTAAAATTATGTAATTGTCCTGATGAAATTTTGTTTTAGAATAGAACTATATTAGAAATAATAAATCATAAATGAACATTATATGAGAACTTTTATAATAGATTCTCAGGCTTTTGATTTGTATATTATTTATTTTTGTTTTATCTCTGATATCATCGCACAGGAAGATTTATGAACAGGTAATATGTGTGCATTTGAATAATGTTTTGCGTTAGGAGTTAACAATTTTCCATCACAATTTTCAAATGTTAATGCAATAGGAGATGTCAATTCAGGATACATTAAAAAACTTACTTAATCCGCAATGCCCCAAATTTTCCCTACTGTGTATACTGCCCTTCTTTGTTAAAGCTTTTTAACTAACATTTTTAATTTTTCAAGAAAAAGAAGACGTGGTTCGGAGACAGATTGAAATGCAGTTAGTACAAATATTTAGTTTAAAGAGCCTTCCAAAGCAAATATGACATTCTAACTTTGTGAAAAAAATGAAAAACATATGAAAGTAAAACTTTAAAAAGGAAAATGAAAATTTTGCCCATAAGACATTTTAACTAAGAAGGGCAGTATAATATCTGATTTATTGCTTTTTAATACCTAATACGATCAAAGACTAGTTGTAATTAAAGCTGTGAAAAAAAAATCTAAGCCAGCAGCAAATTCACCAATTTAGGAAATATCTTTAAAAATTAAACATTTATGATCACTGAAGTTACTATTTTATTTTAGAAATATTATATTTTATATGCAAGCTTTTAGATTGACAAAATTAAGCACTTACAGCTCAGAAGGAAAACTTCCACATTATATATATAACCACAAAGTTTGAGTGTATGTTGCTAGAGTAATGTATTTTGGGGAAAATAACCTTTATATACAGTTAAGCTTACTGTGTTAATTTTTAGAAGGTTAATGCTTCCCTAAAACATATAGTTTTTTCTTTTGACACAAATATTATTATTTTTTTTTTTACCTATTGAATTGCTTACTCATTTCCAGTTTCCTGCACAAAATTCCTGTGATATTCTGTAATATTTACTGTGCAGTATTTTATTTTAAACAAATATATTTGAAATAATCTATATGTATATATGCATTACTATTTTATAGTATTGAATCACATAAATTTTTAATGCACAGTGTTGATGTTACCTGACCATTTATTGTATATAAATAATCAATTAAGTGAATCATATCTGTGTGTGAAGTCTTTCTTAATAATTCTTTCATTTTAAAAACAAAATCATCTACGTCCTTAATATTGCTTCCTTCAAATTAAACTATTATAGATTTATTTCTCTTTGTTGATTAAAAGCAACTGAAAACTCTTTCAATTAGTAGCTTATATATAAGTGGAAATTAAATGGGTTTTTTTGGTCTGACAAACTATGTAAATTATTGTACAAATTATTAGGAGGTCTCATTTCCTCTGATTTTTGAGCTGGGTAGAACTTGGACTTTGTCAACTGATCTTCTCTAACAGAGTAGCTTAATTCTTCTTGAATTATTACTGAATGCTTTTCTAATTATTTTAACAAATCTTAAATAATTTCAATGCTAAACTCATTTGACATGCTGATGAACCATTCCTGAAGCAGAGAGCATACCTCATACCAGTGATGTGCAAACTGTCGGTATCGAAAAAAAATTATAGGGGTCACAGAGAGTTTGAAGTAAATTTATATCATTGAATTAAAAATATGCTTTAAGTTTTCTGTAATTACATATTTTTAATATTTTATTTAAATTTTTTATGTTAAAAAATGTATGATATGATATTGTTATATAAGGTGGCAAACAGGCTTGCAAGGCTATACTTACATTACTTCAATTCACTTCTAACTATCTGTGTAAAACTGGGTTTTCAAAATTGGTTGCTGTAAAAACCATACAACAATCAAGACTTAATACATAAGATGATGCGAGAGTAGCCCTCTGAAATATTTTGACAAATTTTGAACAAATATTATTCAAGGTCTAGGCTCACCCCGCCAGGCGATGGACGAATGGCTAGGGTGCTGGCCTTCGGTACGAGAGTCTGTGGGTTCGAGTCGCACAATTGGCATGGATGTTTGTAGCTGTTTGGAATCGGCTTTAAGCAGTAGGTCCCGGTCTAATTAGCCCTCGTGTAGCAAAAAATGACCGTAGCACTCCAAAACCAAACCAAACCAACTAGGCTCACCCTACTTATTCATTTTTTTCTATTTTAGTTCATATAAACAAATGAAGTTTTTTTTTTATTTTTGATGTTTTAATATGTAGCTTATAATTTTAAAATCCTGTTGGGGGTTTTCTGGTTTTGTTAATTTTTACCTAAATGAAATACAAATATATATTGATATTCCATTATGAAGTTTTTGTCACATGAGGTTTTGCAAAAACAAGTGTAGAAGGTAAGCAAGACATTTTTTTTAATTGTTATTATGCAAAGTAATTATATACCCACAAAATCACACAAAATACAGTTCATTGATTTTAAAAATAGTTTGTCAAACTTATCTTGTTTTCTTTTTCTTTTTTTGTGTGTGAACATATTTCTAATTTAGAAAAAAAAAATTTGTTATTTCCAAAAAATGTTGAATGGGGATCTTGTGATTTAAAAAAATTTTTTTTTTTTTTTGCATTCAAAAAAGTTTACACATCACTGCCTCATACCAAAAAGCACAATAATATTGATGTTGCCACTGTTACATCATCTGATGTTATCATACATTTGCTTATTGTTTTACAAAAACTGCACCTGTTTCTTATTAACTTTTCCGTGTTTTATGTGGTCACAAGATTTACCTCTAGATTTTTATGCTGTACAAGTTATCAAGCTAGTTGTTAGTTTAGTTAATTGTTATGTAATATTCGTATAAGTTGAAGTTAAAATGACTTCAACAGTTATATTCACATATTTAAGTACTTGCTGTAGTATAAGTTTTTATTTCAATTTTATATCATTCATTATTTATTTTTGTAACTTATTATACATTAATTGTTTTAGGAAATAAGGTTAAAAGAACTGCAGCCAAAATAGTAGTAAATATTTGATTTCATTAATTCTTGAAATGGTTTTAACTTTTTTTAATTATTTTGTTAATTGAGATATTCAAATGTCTGTGATTATTACTAGTATGAACCTAAATACTTTTTAATAAATAAAAGTTTTTAAAAAGTGAACTAAACTATGCTTTAATACTGTTTCAATAAAAGTTATCATTTCTAAAATAGAAATTTGTTGATATTTTTTCTCTCAAAAATATCATTCATTCCAACATTAGGTTACATGAAGAAGTACAATTATATTTTTCTCCTTCCCTATACTGCTCTAGAAATTTTTGATTTCATGACATTATTCTCAGCACGTATTCGAGGTTTTTAGGCTAATCTGACACTTTAAATGTGAGTAACAAACAACACAACACCAGAATATATTAAACAGTATTTTAAATAGCCACGAGGTTCAGTAGAGTATTACACTAGGAGGGGTGGCAAATAGTGGCCCGCCAAGACAACCAGAAAAATCCAGACAGCCAAAAACTCCAAGAAATCCAGAAAAACTGCCAATATTTAATTTAATTTATATTTATTGATTTTTTATGATACAATTTATACCTTTTCTGAAATGCAAAGTTAACTAATAAATGCAATAATTTTAAAAGGTGCAGCGCTCCGCTAACACAAAGTGGCCCCCGGGCCAAAACGATTGCCCTCCCCTGCACTTGAGGGCTTCAATGGAAATCTTTAAAAAAGAGTTTTGTTGTATTAATGTGAGACTTGCAGCTGATGCTTATAGCACAAATGTTTGATATTAGCCCTTGAAGTTGACGATGAAACACACATATCCTCAAGGCAGTTTATTTCTTGCTTTGTATTTTATGGTCGCCATAACAGAGAATGCTTCCTCATACAAATATTATGTTAAAAAGTCGCAAAAGTAGGTCTGTTGCTTTCTTCACTAGGTTAAAGAAATAGTTCTCTTTTCTCTTAAGGGGACTTAGGACTCTTAACCAGGGCCGCCTCGTGCCAGTGTGCATGTAGTGCCCTGCACAGAGGCGACTGATCGAGGAAAGTGGGTGGTGCCATTTTTAGGCAATAAATGAATAATTCTGTTTGCAAATTTGCTTTGAACAAAGGTACCTCTTATCCAGAGGATGACACTGTTCCTAACGTTATACATATGAGTGGTTTTTAATCATTCACAATGGTTGATTCAGTATTGTTGTTTTTATTCGACATTAACATGAAGCTACAGCTTCATGGACATTAATAATTAAATCTTATAGTTTCATAGACATTAATAATTAAATTAAATTTTCACCTGATAAGAGTCACATAGACATAGACTTGGTACATTAACGAAGCACCAGAGAGCAGGCTCCATATCCACGGTATGGATAATTTTTTGTGGCTATATTTCCGTTCTCAGGATTAAAAGAAAAGTGTTGACTTGAAAGTTATAATAATAATAAAAATAATGATGATAATAATAATAATTAAAATAATAATAATAAAATAAATAAATAAATAAATAAAAATAAATAAATAATACTAATACTAGCAAAAAATAAATAAGTAAATGTATATAAATTGACAACTATTTAATGTGGCAGGTTTAAGAAGAAAAAAAAATTAACGGTAGCAGACGATTAAGCAAAAATCAGTAAGGATAGTCTTGAGGCCGATCCATCAAAAACAAACAGGTCAGAACCAGAAGCGACGGCAAATTTAGAATTTAGAAGAGGTTGGAGGGAAAGTTAAGAAAGGGGAAGGAGACCAGGGTGAATAATCAAAGTGGCCATAGGACGCCTATAGCATTCCCTTGGGCCGTAGTCGGGGAGGATAGCTATTTTTTACCATGTTTTTATTAACTCGCTTTCTTGTTTGTTTGTGTGTATGTGTGTTTGTCCGGTACAAATCTTGCAATCGATTTTTGAACTAACTTCCCGACTTGCTAGACATTTGAAACTTTTAGAATAGCTCAGAACACGATGACAATGCATTTTTTAAAAACTTTTAGCCATCTTTAAGTAGATTTGAATTCATTTTCAGTTAACTTTGTTTTGTAGACTGGTGCAGCCATCTATTGGCCGGGACGGGAACGAAAAATTAAACAAGTTAATTTCCAATTAACTTCATTTTCTTTCAAGTTGATGAGATAATTCATCAAAAAATTTTAAAAAGTATTTATTAATACATAGAATTGTCAAGTTTATATGATTCAACAGAAAATTTAAAAACATGGTATACAAAAAGTTATTTTTATCTTGTAATTATTTCATTGTATATTGAATATAATCTATTTTAGAAGTTAGATGCGAGATCTTTAATGTGTTGCCGAATGGGTTCGATTCCCAGATCCCTGTGAATAAGTACGTTTTTAAGGTACCAAGGCGCCTTCCTAATACCGTGGAGTGTTTCATTTAGAATTGTCTGCAATCGCTGGATATGGGTATCAGCCGCTGAGCCCCAAACAGGCACGGCGTACAACAGGATGGGACGCAGTACGGTTTTATGCAGTACTGTTTTATTGCAGTACGATGATAGGAGTAGTTTATTATCTAAATTCATTTGATTCTGATACAGGAGGTGGGCGATATCCTTACGGGCTTTAAAAAATTTTCTAATGTTATGTTCTATATTTTTCTTCCACGTCAGTCAACTATCGAGGTAAATTCCTAGTTATTTAACAGTAGCATTTATTGCACAGATTATCTTAGACTCTACAAAGCAGATAAGTTTAATGGTAGAAAGGGAGCACGTAACATATTTTCATGAAGGGAAAAGGAGTATTCTCATTAAATAACTATGCACTTAAAATAAATCTATAAATATATGTTTACAATAGGCACTCAGTAGTTTTTTTAGCACGCATTACAAATATGTATTTCGCATTAATAAGCCCATTTAGGGAATTTCTACGTTGGCAGCAGAACATATTCATCCGTGAAACAATTCTTGATATAGCCTTAGCTTTGATTATTAAGGAGTTATATAACTCCTGCTATAACGCGGCATATGCAGCGTTAATATATCTTTAAATTTTATTTGATACTAGACGGTAAATGTTATTGACCAGTTAAATAAAATTTAGCTCGAACCAATCCTACTCACTTGCCATGCAGAGGGCTGGGTAAACAATAATGGCGCTAAGGTTGGCGTGTAAAAATTGCCTTGGCGAGCAACTGAGACATTAGGAAAGCTGTTGCATGTACTTATTATATTTTATTTTTTATTTATTTATTTATATGTTAACTTTCAACTTAAACACTTTTTCTTTAATCCTGAGAACGGAAATATAGCCACAAAAAAATTATTCATTCCGAGGATATGGAGCTTTGCTCTTCGTTGTCTTCGTAACGTACCACGTCAATGTCAATGAGAGGTTTTTCGGCTGGTTACACACTATGGTCTAAAAGCAATAGTTAAAATCCGAAAGATTAAGCCCCGCCTGCGGGATCAGATATTACAACTTTTTTCCTAATTTAACGAAAACTGAAGATCAAACATGCACTTCAGAATCTAACCAGAATAGATAATTAAAGGTTAAGTTACGTAGATACCATACGAAACGTAATATCATCAACCACCGTAGATTTACGAATATTGAGCTTTATTAAATATTCTAAAATTTCAAAGTGGAGAGGCGGTCTTCTTTGCATTTTGCAAATGCATAATCTTATTTTCATCTTTGCTTGAAATAGGTAAAATGGAGTGTCAAAGAACTTTGATGTACCTTCGACCGGCTAACAAATAAGATTTCTATTCATTTTCTTTTTTCTCTTTTGGCTAATATAGAGGCAGTTTGTTAGAGACAGCGCATTCTAATATATGGGCAATGCTCATGGGCAAGGTAATAAACCAGAGTCAATAAAAACTAAATTTAACAAGGAATAAAGTAATGTAATATATATATATATATATATATATATATATATATATATATATATATATCATGAAGCTACAGATATATATATATAAGCCAGAAAGAGAACAAGCGTCTCCGGGGTTTGAACCCGGGATGAACAAATATGAAGCGCATACGTAATTGCATGAATTAGAAAAGCTACAATCGTAATTAAAAAGGTGGATGTCGTTCGCAGTGAGATAGTAAAATGCTCTCAATGAAATGAAAAACATGATGGAGGAGTTTAATCAATAAAATTAGTTAACAGGATAGGAGAATTAGCGTAAGTTACAGAGAAGACACGCCCGAGGGCGTTTATAATTTGCCCGAGGAGAGATATCCTTATTAAAAAAGCTCCGCAATTGTCTCATTGAAAATATTAGAAATAGAATCAAAAAATCTGATGGATAATTTATAAAACAGTATCAGAAAGTCAAGCAATTTTGAGATTTCTTCGAACATTTTTGCTTAATATATCGAATTGAGCTACCGATTCACCCGAGAATTCTAATCTGAACAATGTCTAGGTTTTTTTTTTTTTTTTTTTCCCCTCAATGTGAGTTTGAACTGATTAGAACCAGACATGGAAAGAGTATAGAGCTAATCATCAAGGTATATGGTCTAAACCAGGGGTCGGCAACGCAGTTCAAATATCGAAAAATTTTAGATATTTGAATAACAAACGCTCGTAGTTGTAATGAATAATTTTAGTAAAAAAAATTAAAAATCGTAAAACCGTAAAAATCGAAAACTGACCAACCTGATCTCCTGACAGCGACGCTCTCCATTTGCTTTTATGGTAACTACCAGAAATGCATTTAAAGCTAAATTAGGGCTCTGGAAATCGAATATGGAGAAAGGTAATTTATCGTATTTGCCCAAATTTAAAAATGGTTATATAAAATTATCGTGATGGAAATGCTACAACCTTAGTTTGCTAAACATTTTGATTCCTTATTGGAAGAATTTAATACCAGATTTGATGAGTTCTATGAATTGGAAACATTCTTAACGCTTTTTATTAATCCTTTCTCTCATACAAAGGAGGGTGTAACTCATAAAATCGCTACATATTTTGATATTTCCAATAAGGAAGACTTAGAACTGGAAATTATAAATATAAGAAATGAAAATGAATTAAAATCACATCATAACGAAGAAAAATTCTGGAATTTAGTAAATGGATAGTTTCCCCATTGTTGACAAAATATGCTCTGAAATTGAACTCTCTTTGCGCGTCGACATATGCTTGTGAATCTTTGTTTTCCAGTATGAAATACTTAAAATCGAAGTACCGATCAAGTTTCACTGACACTCATTTGGACCAATGCCTGAGAGCAGGGAATTCAACTTAAGTGCCACATTACAACGAGTTGGCCGGAAATTTGCAATGTCCAATATCGCATTAATTATAAATTTTAAGATTGTTTTGTTTAAATTTAAAATTTGCATTTAAGTATGAAAATTTATGTTCGCATTAATATTTTCATGTTTAAATATTAACCCCCCCCCCCCCTCCTCCTCCTCCTCTTCATCCGGCGGTGCCCGCCGAACTCCCGCATTTCTGAAATATGCCCTCCAAGTAATAAAGGTTGCCAACTCCTGGTCTAAACCAGCGGTTCTCAACCTGGGGGGCGTAGAAGAATTTCAAGGGAGGCACGAGTTTTAAAAAAAAGTTTAAAAAAATAAAATAAAACGTAAAACTAACTGTAATTTACTGTACTCAATTTTGCGGTCACAGTGTAACAGTAACGTATTTTCGACATGCGAACACGAACACGATAATTGTCGTAATTGTAAAAACACGATAACTATCTTAAGTCTGGCAACACTGCAAGAGCTTGAAAATGGTTTCTCGCTCAGCTGCTTTGCCTTTGTTCTTAATTTTTCCCTCTCTCCATTCAAATTCTCCTTTGTTGCTTGGAAGCTTTGAGGTTGTTAGTGCAGTTATCATTCACATATCTCCGTGAATTTGGATTTTCAGCATTAGAATACATAAAGTCAAAATATGTAGCAAAGCTGGACGTTGAAAGTGACCTGAGGTGTGCTTTGTCACAGTTACAACTTAATATTCAAAAACTTGTCAAGGACAAACAGTGCCAGCCCTCTCATTAATGTTGTGAAAGTGACTGGTATTACATGCCAACATCACCTTGATCCTTGATTGCCTCAAATATATTTGATCTGTATTTAATTCTTTGATTTCATACGTTCTAATAATAATATGTTCCAAATTAAGATATGTGTAGTAATATTAAATTTTGTGTATGCAATTATCTATTCTATATTTTCATTTAATAACCAGCTTCAGTTTCAAATTCCAATTGTACTATTTGTATTGACCACATATGGTGGTGATGGTGGTGGTGGGGAG
The DNA here is from genome assembly GCA_907164885.2 of Dolomedes plantarius. NCBI lineage: Eukaryota > Metazoa > Arthropoda > Arachnida > Araneae > Dolomedidae > Dolomedes > Dolomedes plantarius. The sequence continues at coordinate 95,118,402 of OU015490.1, forward strand.
GCGTGACCTCACATCAGTATTCAAAGGGGGGCACAGAGCCTGAAAGGTTGAGAACCCCTGGTCTAAACGATGTCATCTTGGCCACGCCCTCTGACGCCGGTCTCGGTAAAGTATAGTCCAGAGATAATCTCCAGGAGATGTTATGGAAACAATAATTCATGGGCCGAGACTTCCGTTGTAGAATTATTTAGCAATGCCCGCAAAACTTCAGTGATCAAATTTTAAAAAAAAGGAACTTGAGAAAAGATTAGAAAGTGAGATATAGAGATAATCGAAAAATAACTTGTTAAAAATGTAAAAATGGTATTGTTAATTAAAAGTGACGATCCAAAAGAATTAACGATCCAAAATTATCTTAAGCTCTACGAACACTGGCTCACTTGCTGGCGTATCAAGGTGAATCCATCCAAATGTTCCGCCGTTCTTTTGTCTAGAAAGAAACCCTCTATCCTCAACATAAATTTTAAACTTAACGAACAATCCATTCCCTGAGAATCCTCATATAAATACCTAGGTGTTATCCTAGATTCCAAATTAAATTGGATCCTTCATACCGACCACACGGTTAGTAAAATGAAGGCTGCAATTGATTCCCTTAAACCCCTTCTCAATAATAAAAGTCGCCTGTCAATTAAGATGAAAGTGTTATTATACAAGAGTTACGTGGTTCCCATCATGACATAAGGTTCTGCTGTATGGGGAACCATCTCTATCCAACAACTACGGAGACTTCAAGTTCTTCAGAATAATGTCCTAAAATTTTTAATCCTCGATGCACCTTTTTACGTCAGAAACGACCGGATTCATAATGAACTCCGTATTCGTCCTGTTTTCCCAGCCATTAAAAGGTTGGCTTACAAATGCCATAATCATATTTCGACCATCCCTAATCCTATTCTGCATACTTTACCAGCTTACGATCCTGGCGTTGCAAGCTTGGCCAAACGGCCCAGAGCCTTGTTACAACGTGCAGACATCTTTCGCCCTCTGTCTAAAAAGCGTAGGGAGACGCATCAGAATATGATTAGGGTCTCATAAATTCTCGCCGCTAGGCCACGCCTTCCAGCCTCCATCGCGTTTAATTTTACATTTATTTCATCTGTCCCATGCATTTGGGCATGCGTTGACTAATCATTCTTTTTCTACTTCAGTTCTCTTAATTTAATTATTAGTTTAATCACTTTTTAGCCATCAACGTAATTTTTAGAATCCCTTGGCAACTAAACTCTCCACCCCATTTTTGGAGTAGTTTTAGCTTCATCTCCCCGCCCATAGATGGCGCCAGGGAGTAATACCCCCTTCCTATGTTAGAGTTCGTTGTTCTAATCGAACTTCTGTCCTCGCTGTGTCATCGTCCAGGTGTTACGCACTCTTTTTTTTTTTTTTTTTTTTTTTCCACGCGTTATTAGTTTCCTCTACACTGGAGGTAACGGATTCTTACACGCCGGTCTCTAAGCCAGGATGGGTTCCGATCCAGGCTTTCAACCGAGCTCTTTCTTCCAAATTATGTGGCCTATTGGCAAATCTTAATTCGCAAACTCACTACTAGTCCAGTCAATGAGTGCTCAAAAGAGGGGTGCATGGAATATGCGAGAATTTTTGACTTCAGGACTTTGTTAGGAGTAGTTAGTAGGTAAACATACTAAAAGTCCCCGCCCCTGGGGGTGAGCTAAAGGGGGGAGGGGGTGGAAAGATCCCATTTTTGGGTTTTTCCCTTATATCTCGGAAACGGTTCACTTTAGAAAAAATGTTAAAGATAAAAATTTAAGCTAATTAAATTTCCTATAAAATTGTTAATATACACGTTTGTCATATTCCCAACGGTTTTCGAGATATACGCTGTTGAAAATCGGTAATTCCTGAAAAAATCATTTTTACCTCACTCTTTTTGTCAAACATTTGCTTCTGGTGCCTCCCACGATCGTTTCTCAGAAAAATTGTCAGAGACGAAGTTGTAGAGCATTAAATTTCCATCAATTTGATATAAACTTTTGTCGCTTTATCTTCAACCAATCAAAAGTTATAGTATTTCGCACATGTACGCTCAATTTCGATGTTGTTATAGAAATGAGTATGTTGAGAGTCTGTTGCATTTTAACTTCTGTAACATGCTATCATGATGAATAACAACACTTTAACAATGGAAATAAGGTAACTGCAATTGAAACACAAAACTTTTTTTTATAATTATAGTATTTATTATTGTAGTGTTTTTATTAGGTGAAGTTGATTAATAACAACTAATGGTGGTAGGGGTAGAAAGTTCGAGAATATTCCAGGCTTCCCCCTCGATATCAAAAGGGCGCCGACAGGCTAGAATGTTCACCCTTCTTCTGTTACGTTCTTATCATCTTTGAAGGCAGAAGCCGCCCGTTCCAGACCCTTCCACCCTTTTATTTCCAGTTATTTTCTTGATAATTATTTTCACTATTTCGTTTTTACAACATTTAAATATAAAATTAATACATTTAAATTAATTTTAAAAATACAATTCTTGAAATTCAATTTATCAAAATTATTATTTAAAAACAATTAATAAAAATTCAATTTAATATTGTCAAAAATATAATTCTTGAAAACTAATGAATGGGCACGCCTTTGCCAGAGTAGTGCGGGGTGATTTTCTTGTTGAAAATACATTGTCAAACATGATATTAGACGAAGTCGAACTCTCGGAGGAAGAGCAGACATGCATCAGCATCCTTACGTCAGATTTCCTCTTCGAGCCTCCCTGATTGAATTCTTTGGACCAAAACAAATTACTCGAATCAGTGGCTATCAAATTTGGAGAAGGGATGAACAGGATCAGCAATAATGGACCCACTGAAATGCTATGGATCCAATACTTCAAAATGGTGAAATTGATAAAGGAGCACATCCATGCAGAGAGGTCTAGCGATTTCCTTGCTCATCTGAACTGCTGTAAGCGAATGGTACCCTATTTTCACGCTGCTGGACACTTCCCGTATGTGAAGTCTTGCCACTTATATGTACAGAATATGGAAAGCCTCCCTACTCTACTGACACCAGAGGAGTACGAGAAGTTCGTGAATAAAGGCTACTTCACTATGAGAAGAAATGACCGGTTCTGGTGCGGAATGTGGTCAGACAAGACATAGAGACAACCTTGATGTGGTCATCCTCAAACCGAGATGGCATGACGCGTGGTAGAGTAGGGATGGATCGGAAATACTGGACCTGTTACTTTGTAACAGGTATGTACTAACTGAACTTTGGACCTGTTACCGATTTTTAAAAGTAACAGGTACGGCGTACGTGTCAAACGATAGAATACTCCCGCCAGGCGAATAGAATAGGGCCGCCAGGCGGGGAGCGGGGACGAAATAAGTATACGAGTATTTTTCCGTACCTGTTACCAGAAAATACTCCCTTGCCTGGGCGGGGACGAAATAAGTATACGAGTATTTTTCCGTACCTGTTACCAGAAAATACTCCCTTGCCTGGGCGGGGACGAAATAAGTAAACGAGTATTATTCTGTACCTGTTACCAGAAATACTCCCTTGCCTGGGCGGGGACGAAATAAGTAAACGAGTATTTTTCCGTACCTGTTACCGGAAAATACTCCCTTGCCTGGGCGGGGACGAAATAAGAAAACGAGTATTTTTCCGTACCTGTTACCAGAAAATACTCCCTTGCCTGGGTGGGGCCGAAATAAGTAAACGAGTATTTTTCCGTACCTGTTACCAGAAAATACTCCCTTGCCTAAACGAGTATTTCCATACTCGTTTATCTATATATATAAAAGAGCTTGTCTGTTTGTTTGTCCGCTATAGAATCATAGACTGTTTCACCCACCAGGACCAAATTCGGCACAGTTAATGTTTTGGACCCGAGAAACTTGAATCAGGAAAAACGAAATTTGGGGCTCAATTAGTTTTTTTTTAATTAATTTTTTAATGTTTATTGTGCCCGATAGAGGTGCGTCTACCCCCCCGTGGATCCCCCTCGACCAGCTGCGTTAAGAGGGGTGGTTTGAGGATGACGGAGGGGGGTTTCAAATTACAATGCGGGGGAGAGAGAGGGTTGGGAATGACCTTAAAATCAGACGAAGGTCCGCAGACTCAAAGTTTCTTTCTTTCTTATTGTTTGTATATCATTTCAGTAGAAACGTGCTAAGCGCATTCTGTCTGGCCAAATGAACATGAAGAGCGGGAGTGCAGCCCAGTATTTTTTTTTATGGAATGCATGAAATATTTTATATCTATATATCTACCCGGGCAACGCCGGGCTATAATGCTAGTAATTTATATTTCTAAGTGGTACGTAGGAAGGGTCGTCGGGGGCATACAAAACAAATAGACGAGTATTTCTACTTGTCTTGTGACCTTCCCCACTTCCTGTTTACCAGGAAATATTCGCTTACCTAAACATTTTCACGTTCGTTTATAACCATTATTTTCCAATAAAATTGACAGTTGATCTGAATTTCGTTGGACATATTCTTACTTTCTTCTTCATTTTAATTCATGACTATTATTAAATACTAATACACCCAAATACCTTTATAAAAATATTTACTTTCATTGGTTTTGAAATAAAATAACATTTTTGGGTTAATGTTGTTGATAAAATTCACTGATTATTCATTATAATATTCGTAATCATTTATTTCTTTTATGACAGGTGAAAAAATTGTATCTGCTCACTTGTCAGGATTTTCAGAATTAAATTGTTGATTATAATAAAAACAACGTCTCATGAAAAAAAATTTATTTTATAGTAAACAAGATTATCATTAGCAAAACATAAATATTTTTTAGAAAAAACAACTTGGTATATATGTATTTATTGTACAATAGGTATACAGATTTTATAAAATTCACTGATTATTCATTTTATTATTGGTAATCATTTAAGTGTTTTATGATAGGTAAAAAAATTGTATCTGCTCACTTGTCAGGATTTTGTGAATTAAATTGTTGATGATAATAAAAACAACGTCTCATGAAAAAAATTTATTTTATAGTAAACAAGATTATCATTAGCAAAACATAAATATTTTTTAGAAAAAACAACTTGGTATATATGTATTTATTGTACAATAGGTATATAGATTTTATAAAATTCACTGATTATTCATTATATTATTGGTAATCATTTATGTGTTTTATGACAGGTGAAATAATTGTATCAGCTCACTTGTCAGGATTTTGTGAATTAAATTGTTGGTGATAATAAAAACAACGTCTTATGAAAAAAATTTTATTTTATATTAAACAAGATTATCATTAGGAAAACAAAAATATTTTTTAGAAAAAACAATTTCGTATAAATGTATTTATTGTACAATAGGTATACATATTTTATAAATAATCAACTGAACAATTGTAGTTTGCACATAAATATTAATTATCCCTTTATGTAAATATGAAATAAACTGTACCTAATACAATTATATTAATATTACAGAAAATCTATTTAATAAATTTTTATTGAATAAAAAAATAGAATATTATTTAATGTTCTAAAAATTAACAGAATTAACAGCTACCTAGATATTAATACTAACTTTTTGTATCCAAATCAAATAACAAAACTGAATAGGTATTTAAATATAAAAGCATTACATTAATTATTACGCATTATTGTTAAAATGTACATGGCATTTGTAAAAATATTACATTAATCTTTAAAAAAGTTGTTACACTTAAATTTTTGGTTTCGTTACTTATTTGTTTATTTTCTTTATTTATTTTTAATCTTAAAATAATTGCTCACGATAGACGGTCAATCACCACAGAATTGGTCTATTAGTTTCTATTTTTTTATGAATACAAAATAGCTTAATAACTATCAATAAATAAAACAATGAAAAATAATGACAGTAAGTAATAAAAAGATTGGTAGTTAATTTCTAATGATAATTGCCAAATTTCGAAGCCCTTTATAAGCAAAATTGAGCGTTCGTGTTTAAAAATAAAAGTTGATGACTTTTTCGCTATCTAACCAAGAACGGCGATCGGATATTATTTAACCAGGCTAGAAAAATATTCTCTCGCACGGGACAGAAGTTTCGAGGGCACAAAGCTTCTTTTTTGGCAATTGGCTAAGAGACGGGTAATTAAATTTTTGTTCCGTCCACCATTTCATAGCAGACAAGGCACTAGGCGAAGAGTTAACAGGTACGGGGTATAGACCTCGGTAAATGAGTGTGGAGGGGAGAGAGGATGGCGGGATCACGGGAATGAAACTAGAAGATGCAGTTAGAGTAACAGGTATTTTGTAACAGGTATTTGTAACAGGTATTTTTTTGGATCTGGATCAGTTGTACCTGTTACTGAAAAATACTCGTTTTTGGCATCTCTATGGTAGAGGTGTGACAGATATTTCTCTCAGTAAATGGGTAATTAGGATGACTTAAACTCAAAACATATGTTTTTCACTCGAAGAATATTGTGGTGTTTTGTTTTCATCAAGAGAGCAGCACATGGATTTTAAAGAAGCTCTCCAAAGTCGAGACGCAGGTGACATTGGCAAGCTTACACAATGGTTTGATAATTACCCTCCTTTTCTGAGGGCCGAGAAAATCATGTCAATAGCGACAGGAGCCGTGGGAGATGATACAAGCTTATGTCACGATGGAGTTACAATTGGAAAACGAGCAATGTCAAAAATGGAATACTTGCCATTCACAAATATCAAACTGTCACGGAAAGATCACGCACTTCCTCTTTGCTCAATGAATTCGAAAATCAAGATTGACAATGAAAAAGTTGTTGTGGATTCATTCTTGCTTTTTCAGCGAATTTCCATTACCAAGAAATCGGACTAGGATTTGAAGAATTATATGCAATATGAACTGACTCCCTACCCCCCTGGCATTCATCAACGAAAGTGGAATGAGGAAGTGCATAAAGTCAGCACTATACACACTGTTTAAGCAAATTGATAAGGATGTTGATTTAACTACCTTTGAATTTGTTGTTGATGGGGGATTCCTAGTCCACAAAGTTGTTTGGCAAAAAGAGACAACTGTATCAACCATTTGTGATGGTTATGTTAGATTTCTGAAGACCCATTATCATGGGAGGCAGGTGTGGTTGTAGAAAAGCATCATTAAACTGCTCTGTCACATGCCTGAATTGTAAGGGCAATTGCAACAACGGAGTCGCAATATTAATTCAGGAAGAAGGTGACGACGACGACATCAATACTCTACCAATCTCTTTGGACGACGTCTCCACTGCTGACAAAGATGAATGAGCCTCGACATTTCCACCACAAAAAACCCAAGATGTTGCCTTGAATGCACATTTTTTTCATTTTAGAATTACTATCAGTCCATGTAAATACTTTCATTATATGATTCGTAATAATATAATAAAAAATATAATTATATAAATGTGTTGTGGTTCAATTGCAATTACCTTAATTCCATTACTAAAGTGTTGTTATTCATCATGATAGCAAGTTACAGCAGTTAAAACGCAACAGGCTCTCAACATACTCATTTCTAGAGGAACATCGAAATTGAGCGTACATGTTAGAAATACTATAACTTTTGATTGCTTGAAGATAAACGGGCAAAAGTCTATATCAAATTGAAGGAAATTTAATGCTCTACAACTTCGTCTATGACAAATTTTCTGAGAAACGATCGTGGGCGGCACTTGAAGCAAATGTTTGACAAAAAGAGTGAGGTAACAACGATTTTTTCGAAAATTACCGATTTTCAACAGCGTATATCTCGAAAACCATTGGGAATTCGACAAACGTGTGTATTAACAATTTTATAGGAAATTTAATTAGCTTTAATTTTTATATTTAACATTTTTTCTAAAGTGAACCGTTTCCGAGATATAAGTGAAAAACCTAAAAATGGGACCTTTCCACCCCCTCCCCCCTTTAGCTCACCCCCCAGGGGCGGGGACTTTTAGTATGTTTACCTACAAACTACTAACAAAGTCCTGAAGTCAAAAATTCTCGCATATTCCATGCACTCTTCAATGCATTCATTGACTGGACTATACGTGTTTTAATTAATTCATATCCGTTCGGAGCTTAAAGTACGCGCTTCGCGCGTACTAGGTTCTCTGTAAACTGCTCCAGCCATGTAACTAGCTCCAGCCATGTAAATATGAGCTAGTTTCCCTTTCAGATTATAATTTAAGGATGTAATGGATATATTACTTACACACACACACACATATATATATATATTTATATATATATATATATATATTTTTATATATAAAATTTTAATCACGTTGTCACACTACAGTTATATTTTTATCTATCTGTACAAGTAGTACCCCAGTGACATGTACATTTCCAGGGGGTACACGAGGTATAAAAGGTTGAGAACCGCTGATCAATATGGATAACTTCAATAACTAATACTTTATTATATCTATAATAAAGTATATAACCAATACTTTATTTTATTTACAATAAAGTATTTTCGCGCATAGGTTTTTATGATAGTGTTTCCTCTTAGAGCATTTTAATAATTATTTTCCCATGATTTACCATTTGAATTTACTATAAAACTATGAATAATAACTGCTAAACATATTTTAATGTTCATTCTGTAAGTAGATATGTCTGCATGCTTAGTTATGGCGGAAGCTCCTGGACGTGATAGTGCTTTTGTATCTGTTCTTGAACGAAATAAAGCTTCAGAGAAGTATAATCCAGGCTTGTTTCGCGTTCTTAACAATTGTTTATATAGTAACAACAATTAAAACATCGTGCATTTGGTAGAATATAGGTTTATGAACACCTTTTTTCTAATGGAATATAGCGGTAGATTAAACATGAGTTCACGTTTCTTAACTGCAGAATTTCATCTATTAAATTTATGATAACTTAACAAGAGAATAGCTCAATTTTTTCAAAGCATCATTCAACAAATATTCAAATGAATTCATAATAAAGATCTTACATTAAGAACACAAAATAAGCTTGGATTTCGCTTCTCTGATGCTTTATTTCGTTTAACAGCAGATTCAAAAGCAGTATCACGTCTACTAGCAAAGCATACAGGCATGTCTACTTACAGAATGAACATTAAAATATGTGTAGTAGTTATTAATCATCGTTTTACATTAAATTCATATGGTAACCCAAGGGAGTAACGATTTGTCCCGTTATCTATCGTCGGGCGTCGACTTTAGGTCGATTTTCCCTGAGGATTCTCTGTAAAAGCTGGCGTTCAGTTACTTTTCCTTCGTAGCGGCAGTCAAAAAGATCGGAAGTAAAAATTTTAGTTGACTAAAGTTCGTAAAAATGTATAATTAGTAAAGTAAAACGAAACAACTATCTTTTGTGTTTTTCATTTACAATCATCACTGACTTTACTTTTTGATATCATTTTTCTCCCCTCAGATTTAAAAGATTAAACTTTTGATATTATTACTGACAAGTAATAAATTAGCTCACTCCCCTCTGTATTACTTTATTAAAGCATAAACAAGAGTATATAGTGCTCATCTATTTTGATTTACGAGTGCAAAAAAGTATGTCAATTTATACATTAAAAAAAAATAAAATAAAATAAATATCAAGCAAAATGAAATTTGTCAAAATCAGGTTGATATAAATTGTTAAACTCTGATTAATTAAATGTTAATAGTTTAGATCGCTAGGATAATCTTTTACTGCATTAGGGCTAGTTAATCTGTAAACAAATCCCGTTTTGTTCCTCATCAATAAATTATACGCAAGTTTATTAAAATTTCCAAGTTGTAAAATGCATAAAAATATTTTTCTTTGTAAGATATAATGAAGAAATAAGAAGAGAAATATTCTATCAGGTACTACTCAAAATAAATATAGGAAGAATTTTTGAGTGTTTTAAAGATTTTTTAGAACATATAAAAATATTTAAATTTACATCTTTCAAAGTATTTTTTAAATCTTGTTGAAAGTTTAAATTTATTTAACGTTATTCAGACATAAAAGTTCTGCGGTTTATATCGCTAAATATATTTATATATATATATATATATATATGCTTAAAAATTAATAAAGATATATCCATCTGCCTGAAAAAATTTCAATACATTAGTATAAAAGTTTGTGACATTTAAAGATTTCCCCAGGCTTAGGGCAAAGTCTCGCTGTATTATTCCAAGTTGAAAGCTGTACGTAAAAAAAAGCCACTCCTGTCTCTCATTAAATAAACAGGAATTCACTGCTTTTTATCTAAGCACCGCCCTTCCAATCGATCAAAATCAAAACTTTATTGAAGAGCATTTCTAACAGTGGTGACTCTGATGTTCCTTCATCCCTAAAAAGTACCAGGCACCAAGAAATCATAATTAGAGTATTAGGAGCTGAAAACTAAGCGACTCACGACGATAAAATATTGTTCAACGTTCATATTATTGTGATATTCTTAAATTATTAAACAAAAGTTTCTTCAAAGGTATAAGATTAAGTGATTTGCTAATTTAGGAATTTAACTACCTTAAAATCTACGTACATTGTAGAATTTACAGAACCTATCGGGTAAGGTAACACAAATAACACACACAATGGGAATTAATGTTTATACATATAATTGTTACGATTTCTCAAACTTTGGAGGGATTAAATATAGCCTTTTTATAAAAAGATGTTATATAAAATGAAAATTATGATTTCCGAGTTTAAAATTATGTCTCTTTTCCTCTTACTATGAATTATATGAATAGCTAAGTAAATTATCCTTACAACTTTCATAACATGACGTAATTGACAAATGTCCTTAAGCATCTGAAATTAGTAAATTGCACGCTACTCCAGTCTCTGAGTTAAGAAATATTTTTCTGAAATCCTAAAAGTTATTTTTACATCTAAAAATAACACAAATTTATTTTTTTTTAACGTAGGATTATGTTCCTCAATAACGGTCCTTCCGAGAGAGAAAAATTGTCGGGCGTCGCGAGTTATAATTTTGGCAGCGCGCCAAACCCAGTAGCTGTAAACAGCTAAACAGAAAAATACCAAAATGAGTCAAGGGAGAAAAAAAAAAGAAAAAAAGTAAGCAACGATAAGTAATCCTACGTTAGTAACTCGCGGTAGCTTCGTTAGAAGAGACTACCTGAAATATTTTTTTAGTCTGTTAAAATATTTAAAATAATAATAGTAATAAACCTATACTGACCACTCTCTGCAAGACAACGTATACCTTCGCACCGTAGGATCACTGGAGAATGTTTTTCTCTTAAGGTACGAATTTCTTCCCTCAAATAACAATATTTAAAACTAATGAACGTTTAAAAAACAAAGTCTAACAGTGAAAAAGTAAAGATAGCATTAATGCTAAAACTTTCATATATCAAAACAAACCAGGAGAGGAGTATGCTACGGTGTATGTTTTGATCGAACAAATAATTACTTTAAATTTCATGTACAAAAATTAATTATTGAGCATATTTTTAAATCGCCTTGCATTATCTCTCCCTTCATGAAACCGTGAGAAGTCTATCTTCAACAGAGGTAGTTATGACCATGAAGCTAAAGGCTTCTATGTCTTTTACTATCCTAAGAATCTACGTATCATGAAGCTCTCATGATTAAGACCAAAGTTTTCCTATTAGCTGTCAAATGTGACTTCTACGTTACTCCTCCCTAAACTCGTATATAGCCCTAACCGTAACGCGAGTACACCCAACTAAATTTCCCCGCGTTACGTGAACCAGTTTAGCTACTGACTTTAAATTCCAGCCTTCGTTAGACAGCTGCTTTCACGATTCTAGTTAAATCAAGTCTACATCGTCATCCAGCAGCAATCGGTTGAAATTATCATATTAATTGAAACTAATTTATAAAATTGGTAGATGTAAAAATGTTTCTATAATTTTCTTTTTAACCTTCTGATATTAGTTTCTGAAAGGATATGTTTCAGGATGTCTAGGAGAACATGAAAAAATTAAATTATGTAGGTGAAGGTTCGTATGAAAACAGTAATGTACATTTCCATAAACCCCAATAGATTAACTTAAACTAGTTGTAGCTTTTAAAGTTTTGGGTATAAATAATAGTGGAATGTTTTCACGCATTATTTAGCATCGATATTAACTTCCTTCACTGGCGCATTTCTTTAGTTACAAAACATAGGTTTGGAATAATAGCAAAATATGTCACTGTGGAGAATACTATCAGTTCAATTTATAGAAAGGTTATCCAAGGGTTCGCAATGAAAGAAAATAGACCACTAATCTCCATGGAAGATAGCTAAAGTAATATACCGATCAGTAGTTATATTCAGAGGGAAGGGGTCATTTTTTTTTCACAAACCCATGACGTAAAAAAATAATGATATAAGTAATTGCGGACTAATTGAAAAAAAAAATTAAAGTTCTCATGTTATGAAGAAAAGGGATTTGTATTGACATCATATGAGCAGCAGGAATGCGAAAATATGAGTAATGCGCGTAGCGGAGGGTGTGGCACGAAGTTGCCGTTTCTCGGTACCACCACCCATTCCCATCAGCAAGTATTTCTTCAAATTTAGTAATGAGACTCTCCAAAATACATGTGCCTGGGAATCTCTCAAACTTTCTATAGTCCCCTTCGCTACGCATTTACTATCAGTTTGATGAGTAATACCAAATAAAAATCCAATGTTCTGGAGGTAGAGCAAAGAGTAGGCTATAAACATGTCAAACTCGTTGAAAAAAGTTGAGACCAATATCTGAAGCAATTGGGTTTGGATGTAAGATGAAATGATTCGTAGAACTCTTTGAAGCTAAAGACCTGTTTTAAGATGCTATGAGGCACGTTTTAAATTTACTTTTGATAGTATGTAATTTAAAAAACAGGACTTTCATCCTAAAGCTTAGCAGTAGTCTTCAGGAGTCTCATAAAAATGTAGTATATGGATATCAAATTACAGTTTTTAAAGATAAGTGATTGTCGAATAGTAGTCAAGGTTGAGACAAAGAATGTTTTTTTAATTTAAATTTTCTAAATGTAATGAGACACATATCAAGTAAAAGTAAAATGAGTCTTAAAATGGAATATATTTTAAATAACGGTAAAGTCGTACTTTAACATTCATCAAAAAGTAAGAAAAGAGAGAAAGGGACAACATAAGCTGATAGAGACTGCACCAAACTACATAAAACCTTCCGGAAATAGAATCATAGATCTGTGGCAGGTTAAGATTATTTATCAGTTGAAACCATAATTGATCCGGGTGGGCAGGACCATCAGGTGTAGATGAGTAGCTGCGCGTCCTTCTTAACGCCCTCTGGGGCAGTTCCATGAACAAAAATTTGCAAAGCGGCAATTCATGTGTATTTTAGTAACATAGACATAGACATGGTACATTAACGAGGCACCTGAGAGCAGGGCTCCACAACCTCGGTATGGATAATTTTTTGTGGCTATATTTCCGTTCTCAGGATTTAAAGAAAAGTGTTGACTTGAAAGTAAAAAAAAAAATAAATAAATAAAATAATAATAATAATAATAATTAAAATAAATAAATAAATATAAATGATACTAATAATAGCAAAAAATAAATAAGTAAATAAATATAAATTGACAACTTTTTAATGTGGCAGGTTAAAGAGTATTTTAGTAATGACGTTAACATGAAATGTGGTGGTCGGCTTCTTCTGGGCCACGCCCTCGGGAGCCTTTCTTGCTATCGATTGGGGATATTTTCGTAATTTGTCCGTAATTTGATTTAAGTAGTGGAGTTCCTTGGTCGATTGACTTTATCTCGAGTAAGCAAGTTATAAGTAACAAGGTACGTGTGCTCAGTAAAAAAAGTATTAAGTTAAGAATGCATATCTATTAAAAATAAAATATTTTAAAGGTGAAAGGAAAATTTAACTATTAAAATTAAGTTTTAATGTGTAGAAAAATTTAGCAGAGAATATTAAATTAAGTTTAACAAGTAAAGAAAATTTAAAAAGAATGGCCCATAGCAGCAAACACTAGATGTTAAATAAGAGATGAAAATTCACGCAAAGTTGAGGAAGTAATGAAAAAAAAAAAGGCCCTCTTCGAGGTCATACAACTTCGTATCGAGATAATTGTAGAGCTTCGAAAGGGAAGCTAAAAATAGCAAGAGGGAAAATTTGGAAAAGGAGAGGACTGCACGATCGGGGTACGAACCCACAACCTGCGTGTCCCACGAGCGATTAGTTTAAGGAAGCGAGGATTTCAGATTGCCTGACTGCGCATGCGTGTCATTTCTCGAGTTAAGTTTGCATATGGAGACGGTTTGCAATAGCTGGCAACTTATCGCTATTTTTGTTTCACCAAAAAAAAATTTCTTAGAACCAAGGGAAAGCCATATTTGGCGACTTATTTTCTTTTCTAAATAAATTTTACTTATTTTTATTTAGTGTTGGGAAATTCATTCATCCTTGCACATAAATAAAATGGTTAATACTTCGAAAGTTGAAATGATATTTTAAAGTCAAGTAAACAATTTAAGTTGTTCTATAAAATATTTTTATTTATAGTTTTTAATTTGCCTTTCAGTTCTAATAATTGAAATACCAGATTAAAAACTATCAAATTATGACACTAAACATTTACTTATAAGGAGAAAATAACCAGATAGGGTTTATTTATATGTTTTATATGAGCTATACATCTCTTTTTTTCATATTTATTTAATATTTTCTTGTGTTTCCAATATCTATATAATACTTTTAACATCTATGTTTTATAAATTTAACTTTCTCCACATACCTTGTATATTAGATTTTCAATTATTTAGCAATATTGATACTTATACTGTTATAATTTTCCCCCATGAGAGAAGCTTAAAGAACGTTTGCATTAACATTTTTAAAAACCCTTTTTACATACTTTCAAACATTCCCTCATATCATTCGTTCCTTTCTTGAATGCTTGTTACATAGAATATTAATACATTAATTTTAATGAACCTTTTACTTGTTCATGTTCCATTATGAAATTTCTTTAGTTGATGCTTTCTTTATTTGACTGATGAGAACTTTTTATAAGTAGAATATGAATTGAAAATCGCAAATTCTTTTCCGTCCTTTATACAGTATACAGGATTAAAAAATACATTTTTTAGAATGAACTATGATTTAAAATTTAACATATACTAAGCAACAATTCTATTCATAAGTAATATACTTAACAATCAATTACGTATGAATAGAATATGTAAAAAAGTCAAAAAAGACTTTAGTGATAACGTTAAAACAAATAATCTGCTGAATCACATGCAAAATACAGAATATTATTTTTAGATTTATAATAGTATGAAAAGAGTATATAAGCAATGGATATTAATATTTATTAAATTCTAAAAATAACCAATAATTTATTTGTTAGAGCAAATAATTTTTGTTTTCTCATTAATCCTATTTTCTTGCGGCCTACAGCAGCTTTCCATAAAGTTATATGGCCCTCATCAAATTTCCAGTTGTGCAGACTTGCTCTAAACAGTAATATTATAAAGATATATTTCTCACTAGCTGAGTATCTGTGTTTCGCTACAGAGTACATTCAAATTAAATACAACAGTCAATGTATACAATTAATGCCAAAATATATATATATATATTTATAATAAATACAATAGTCTTTCTATGCAATTAATGCCAAAAAAAATATATGTATATTTATAAAATAATCGTAATGGATATTTTTATAGACAAAACAATGTAAAGGAAAATATTCAAATTAAATACAACGGTCAATGTATGCAATTATTTGCAAGATATATGAATAATTTCAAAGGGAAAGTATCACAGTGTTTAAGTAAAAAGTAACATACTCCATTACTTGTTAAAATCTACTAGCCAAAAAAGTCCACTGATCAGACACTGCTTTTTAATTTTACAGCAGTACTGAGCAAGTACTCATTTAGCTTAATACACTATTATTTTAGACATCTTTAGTCAGTAAATTAATCATTCACTGAATATTCATATACAACACATTATTTTAACCTAGTGATTAAACAGTAAACAATAACTACAAATACTAATTTAAAATTATATTTTGAGAAAGAGCTTTCATAAAAACATGTCACACTTGTAAATATATTTTTCTTGTTTGACACACATTATAATGAACAATCTGCTAATTAAACCATTTAAAGCGGTAAATAGAAATACATATACTTACATATTAATATGGATGGAAAATAGCTTCATAACAGGCAGCAGCAAAAGTAACTTATTTTATTTCACAGTGAACTACTAAGGACAAAAGTTGAAACACATAGCTAATAATTATTATTCTCAAGATGCTATAGAATGATGAGCTTGTAGCACAACCATGAGCTGACCACTGAACAGCTTATAGAATTGCATTGTCTTTCACAGCAAGAAGTTGTAGAGGAGAGTTTGTCAGTGGAGAAAGACGAAGGAACAGCAAAGCAACAATCTTCTGGCGCAATAAAAGAAATGATGAAAGCATGGGAAACTGTTGAATCATACGTTGAAAAGCATCACACTAATAAGACGGTGACTATGCGCATTATAAATTTATTCAATGATAATGCGGTGACACATATTTAACAAATTTTGAAGCGCCGAGAAAAACACATGTCCCTAGATAGCTTTCTAGTAAAAAAAACTAGATATGTGTCATAAATTCATAAATGATAAACTACATATGGATGATTTTGCTCCTTAACAATTTATGCATAAGTAATTAACTTTAAATAATAAACATCACATGTAAAAAATTTTGAGGATATTTTTGCATGGAATGCATTATCGTATTTTACATTAATTTATATGGGAAAAATTGTTTTGCTTAACGAGTGTTTCACATTAAGAGTACAATTCTAGAACGAATTATGCTTGTTATGCGAGGTTCCACTGTAGTATGTTATATTGTAGTACATGGCTATTCAAATCCAAAACGAAAAAATTATGTTTACTGTTTCAGCCATTTGTTGCATATTTAAATATGACATAATTATAAAGTAATCCAAATCCTGACAATATACTCGCCTATACATGATTTTTTATATTTTCGCCAAACCATATTTTATAAGACATAAAAAACCTTAGGTAATGTCTTAAAAGTCAGTGCAAACTGTTTAAAGAAATGTTGTAGAAAAAATATACAACTATTAATTATAATAAGCTGCTTCCTAAATGACACACAAAATTTTCTGAAAAAAATGTACTCAGAATGTTTAAATTACTATTTAATGCCATCAACGTTTTAAAGCATTTAATGCAAAATAGGTAATAAATATGGTGATGTAGAAGATAACAATTCATAAAATTGTCAAATTTGCAAAAGATTTAAGTGAGCAAGCAGTATTTGAGTCTCCATAACATCTAAAGGAACGTAATGTTAATCTACATATTCTGGTTAAAGGGTAAAATTCTTGAAAAGCAACATCTGATTTGCTAATTTCCTGTACAAAGGCCTGACAAATTTTTTATTTGTTCACTAAACGTTTAAAAACAAGTAATTACAGGAATTATAAACTACACTAACTGCAAGTAATAATTGATGCTGATAATCCCTCCCATATGAATATCATAAGTTAGAAGCGTACAAAACAAACAGTACTAATCTATTTAAGAACAAAATAAACCAAGTTTTTTCTTATAAAAATATAATTCATTAATTAAATATAATTATAATAAAAATTGTTAAAGCTGAGCAATTAATGGCGCCTTAAAATACAATATATAAACCAAAACAAGACTATAGCGATTGAAGGTTTACATAAACGTACTTAAATACTTCAATCTTGGGGTAAAATGTAAATAAATATAAATATGTACCTCAAACACAGCAGATACAAAAAAACATGCTTATGCGTCGTCGTGATTAGCATTTCAAATACGATGTTCAACAATACCTGTATAAATTTACGTCGTCAATAGACACCAGCAGCCAGCACAACCTCACGGACATTTTTCAATTAACAACGCGAAGTTTGCAATTTGGTGAAAAACGCCCTCAAATTGGCAGGTTCAGGTTCAGGTTCAGGTTCAGGTATATCAACTTGTCGGAGTTCCAAGGTCTGTAGGACTTTATCTCCAATTGTAACATGATGCATCAGAAATATATTTGCTCAGCAGGTAATTAAATATCATAATAGGCCCTTATCAGTAAAAACATAATAGAGGTAAAATAAAAGCGAACACCGAAAATCGAACCCGAGAGAAAAATAACAAGGCGCACGCGCATCCACTGGGCCAGAGTTGCCACAATTAATTAAGAAAAATGAAGATATTCGCGCTGAGAATATAGAAAAGTTCTAGGGGGTAGGTAAAAATACAAGAGGGGGGAGTATAAAAATAAGAATAAGGGCCTGTTCACATAGGAGTCCGTGTCGTTGCGTTAAGGAAAAGATGATGTTGAGACGAAAATAAACCAATCATAGGCCTCCAAACGATTAGCAATGAAATTTTTAACGCCTATGATTGGTTTATTTTCGTCTCAACGTCATCTTTTCCTTAACGCTCCTATGTGAACAGGCCCTAAGTAAGGAAGATAGAAGAGAAAGTGTTAGCTCTTAAGAAGACACGCCCGAGGGCGTTTGCGGTTAGCACGGTGGGAGTAGTCATAGTCGGGAAACTCAGCTATAATCTCATTGCGAATGTTAGGAATATTATCAAAAATATTCTTAGAGAGTTTAAGTGCAGTTTCCTTGAAGGAAAGAATGCTGAAGTCTCGTCGTATGGTTTCATTAGACATATAACGGATCGTTCGGCGAATACATCTGAGAGTCAAGTTCTGGATGACCTCCAGTTTAAAGATATGAGTTTTCGCGGCATAGAACCAGACCGGTATTGCATAAAGAGCTACGGGGAGATTAACTTGTTTAAAAAAAGGACTTTGTTTCTCAGGGAAAGATGGCTGCCGTATATTAATGAGTGAAGTTGCATGGTAACAGCGTTACATTTTTGTACTAGTTTATCGACATGGAATTTCCATGTCAGCCTGCGATCAAGGGTCACACCAAGATAGGTCACAGTGTTCTCCCAGTCAATAGGCGAATTGTAAAGATAAAGCCGGGGGGGGATTACAGTAACGATTGGAAAAGAAAATCGCGTGGCACTTAGAGGGATTGATTAGAATTTTCCATCGCGTGAACCAACTCTCTAAAGTGTCGATATGCCGTTGGATCTGACTGGCAAGATAATTAATGTTGTGAGAGGTAGAGAGAATAGCTGTATCGTCCGCATAAAGGGTAAGAAGAGTATTAATTCCTCTAGGAATATCATTTAAGTTCAAATTTAAAAAAGTCGGGGCGAGAATGCTACCTTGAATAACACCTGAAGAAATATAGAAATTGCGGGGAAAATCGCGATTAACGCGGACAACAAAATTACGATTATGGAAATAGTTATAAAGGAGGTGAATAAGAGAGTCGGGCAATTTAATATCGATAAGATTATAGATGAGACCAGGGTGCCAAACCTTGTCAAAAGCACATTTAATATCCAGAACGAGAGCACCAGTGGGTCTCTTAGCAATCAAGCCGTCGCTGGCAAATTCCACAACACGAAGGAGTTGAAGGGTAGTATTATGCTGGGCTCTGAAGCCGAATTGTTCAGGAATAATTATGTTATTGTCATCTAGGAAGTTAGAGATTCTATT
Organism: Dolomedes plantarius; assembly: GCA_907164885.2. Classification (NCBI taxonomy): domain Eukaryota; kingdom Metazoa; phylum Arthropoda; class Arachnida; order Araneae; family Dolomedidae; genus Dolomedes; species Dolomedes plantarius. The sequence goes on from OU015490.1 coordinate 95,137,933, forward strand.
AAGAATAACGCGCTCAGTAATTTTACTGAGAGAACACAGTAAACTAATTGAGCGGTAATTTTGAGCTCAAATTGGCACAGAAGCAAGATATTGCCATAAGGGTTTCCGTAATGTGAAAATTGTGCCAGGACGCCAAAACCAGGTTGCTGTACTTCAGGCATCCCCACTCCCTCAAATTTATAAGTTGGAAAGCATGCGCAGTCAGGCAAGCTGAAATCCTCGCTTCCTTAAACTAATCGCTCCTCACGACCCATTTCCTGTTTCAGCTTTATATTATATATAAGATTTTGTTTGGTTTCTGCTAAAAGGATTTTGCTTACTGAATTAATGTTATGAGAATGACGTAATGAGTGTGACGAATTTAAAGATATTGTAATTTAAACAAAACAATAATGAGAATAGTACATAAGTTTTTTACTTTAATTCTTTTATCTATATTATGGACTTTTTTTTTTTTTTTGTGTGTTATAGATTTGATATGATGAACAGCATTTTCACTTTATTTAATTTTTTATAGTTGTTTCTTTTATTCAGGTTTTAAGATGTATTCTTTTAAAGGTCATGTTATCTAAATTCATTAGACATATATGTGGATGGTTCAGACTTGTAATACGAGAATTAGCTCTCATCATGTAAGGATACTAGTTGTCTGCTCTTTTTTTTTCTTTCTGCTTTTTTCATATGGGTGTACAACTACCTAGCATTCCTTTACCTACCTTTTCGGGTAATGTTCACTTCACTAGGACCTTCACCTTAATCTTTGATTAATGTTCAAAGCAAGATTACGAGTGTGGACTGTAAGAAAAAGCAAAATTTTATTCGAAAGTTTGACGTCGAATCCCAACGATATGGGAACCGAGCTCAACATGAGCTCAACATGAAGGATGATTGGCTTCTTCTGGGCCGCGCCCTCGGGAGCCTTTCTTGCTGATGATTGGGTAAGGAGTAACGCTGATAGCCATAAGGCTTCGTTCACACGATACGGTTTCGGCTTTATGATCGTCTCGGTTTTGTCGTTTCGTTTGCAGTAAACAGTGTATTTTGTTTTGCCTGTTCACGCGTTGCGGTCGAAAACCGCAAACGGGAGAACAACCGAATCGGTAGCAGATGTCGTTCGATTTTGTCTACCGAAACCGGATGCCGCGCCGCCGTTTCGGATGCCATTGGCGTATAGAATATTTTTAGTTATTTTTTACAGTTTTTTGCAGTGGATTTTTTTTACAAATAACTTCTAAACGGCAATCCGCACGCAGAAAGGGACCTCACAACAGCCACAATGCGCCTCAAACCCCATGTCAGTATTTTATTTCTTCTTCCGTTTAAAGAACAAGACTCTTGTCAACTCTACCGCCAGCATTCTTCCTAGCTAATAGTGTCGCAAGTGCTGACCTGTGTTCGTCCGAATTCTCATGTTCCTTCATTCTTTGAACTGCGTTTTTCCAGTCGTTGTACCCTTCATTAGCTAGCGACCCCAATTTCCCAAACATCTTACAAGGGGCGCAAACACTGTACCCTTGCTCTTAGAAAATATGTGTAAAGGTCGAGGTCGTGTTTCACCATTGCTTAATGTTCGGCTAAAAATTGACAGCGATAGATACCTGGTTTTATCTGCGTACTGACGCCTTGAAGAAGAAAAGTCGGCATCAGTATTTTGTTTCACGCCATTTTGAACAAGGTACTCCAATGTAACTTCGTCTGGCATCCACTCAGCAGGATCGTCACTTAAAGAAGAATTAGATTCAGGATTTTCTTTGTAGCTGTTGCGGGGTTTTCAGAAATAATTTTTTCAGGTAGCTCGTTGCAGTCAGACACGTTTGTTCGAGTTGCCTGTTGACGGTCATCAGCAGCATCACTGCAACTGTCACTGGCTAATGCACTAGTACTACTAGTACTAGGACTAGAGCCAGAACTAGGTCTAGACGTAGACGAGACGAAAAATGTGTTCAACTTAGGAACATTACGAAGAAGCTCTTTTTCTTTTTCGAATTTTTCTTTATTCCGTTTTCATTTCTGGAACCCGCTTAGTTTTTTATTGAAGTCAAACATCGCGACATCGGTAATTTCTATAACGAATATAAAAGGAGAGGCTCATTAAACAATAGGAACTTTGTTTAATTATTTGGAATAATGTTTTTATGTTTCAATTTGTTGTTTATTTGTTAATTTGTTCAAGACAATTTCCGTTTTCCTCGAATTTTCTTAATTCAAGAATTTTTCTCTTGGTTCAAGTAAATCTTTTTTCTGTGCATACTTACATATCGACATACAAGCATACAACCATACGATTAATTTAATAAATGACAAAAATATGAAAAAAAATTGTAACCCGGCGTGACGCGTCACAGACAGTAGAGGGGATCACTACAAAGTTCATATTAATATTACTAGGTAACTTACCTACTCTACTGATATCGCACCGCTCTCACTCGTCCGTTGTCGTGTTGTATGCGAGCTGCGAGCGAGATGAACGACCGTATCTCAACCATCGACACAAGAAGACTAGAGACAGGAGAGTAAACTCGTGTGGAGGGGGTAGGCTAAAAAATTTCAGTCCTAAGTAGGCGGATCTCACGTACGCGTACACTGCGCAGTGGAACGAAATTGGCTTTCTTCGCAATGTTTGAAGCTTGACAGTTGGCGCAGAACACAGCTTACAATAACAAACCAACACAAGCAAACACTGCGCGCTTGAATACTGCGCAGTGTACGGAATGCGAGAGCCGCCCACTTAGGCACGTATATTTTGGCCCATTTTATCTTACCCCCTCCACCCGAGTTTACTCTCCTGTCTCTAGTCTTCTTGCATCGACATATAGAATGGACTGCCTGCGCGTGGCCTGGCAATGCTAAGCGTGGATACTGCAGGTGAGAGAGAGGGGAAACGAAGAGGCCTAATTCTAGCTTTGTTGAGGGCAGGGCTGTAAATTATATTATGAGCGCCCTGTTTTGGCAAAATGTAGTAAAAATATTTATTATAATATTATTTTCGATAAAGCTTTTTGATAAGGCAAGCCAGGCTTTTGAGCTAATGTAAAGCCACCGCGGCCCCTAGGCTGGCTGGGCCCCTAGGCCGGAGCCTTGTAGGCCTAGGCAGAAATCCGGCACTGATCAAAATACGTCTAACAATAATGAAGACCAAACGAACCAAAACAATAAAAGGAATAACTCAAGGCGGCGGGGAAAGGGTCCCCAAAATGTAGAGAAAACATGGGTGGGTCCAATAATAAGACCCAATTACAAAAATCAAAATAACCAGAACAACAGGAAAAACTTCCAGAATACCAACAGGAATTACACTAACAATTACAACAGGAGAGGACGATGGAACTACGAAAGAAGGCGCCAGCCATACTTCCCACCACATGACACGGACAATACATATTACAACAACCCACCACAAGACTTCGAAAACACATACTACAACAACACTTATTACAACCAACAACACACCATACAACTCGGGAGGACAAAGAAACCAACCTTATCATAACTATGAAAACAATTATACACTTAGGAAGACGTAGAAAATGACATTGGAAGCTGGTAGCTTGGCAGCTGGTAGTTTGTAGTGGGGATTATCATAATCCCCACTACAAACTACCAGCTGCCTCCCAACAAAATAATCCACACTCTCTCACACAAACACAACCACTAACACAATTACATTCGAGTGCACCTCCACAAACTACGAAGCGTAAGAAAAATAACGATAAAAGATCAAGACTAAGTTTACAGAGAATAAGCCCAACTACGCGGACTCCGCCAAGGCGAGAATTCCCACGGCAATGGGACTTTTAGACGCTACACATTTCAATAAACACAGCTGCGTGTTTTGTGAAAAACAGAATCATGAGTCAGCTATTTGCCGATATGCGTTGAAAATGAGTTTAGATGACAGAAAGAAAATGTTAATACAAAAGGGTTGTTGTTTTATTTGCTTGAAAGAGGGTCATAGGTCCCGCGATTACAAAAGTAGAATTTGCTGTGAGCGGTGTAAAGGAAAGCATTTTGTTGTGATGTGTAACGATGATAAACAGAAAGAGCTTAACAAATCCAAAGTAGAAACTATAGGAAGCAGGAGCATAAAACCTGTTATTAATGACACGATGTTAAGCAACAGAACTTATAGTCGAGAAATTCTTCTACGAACGTTGTATGTAAAACTGCGAGGCAAAAATGAAGGGAAAATTATTAGATGTCTCATTGATACGGGTAGCCAGCGCTCGTATTTGAGTAAACGAGTGGCCGAAGAAATGCGTTATGATCTTCTTAAAGAAGAAAATGTTATCCATAATTTGTTTGGGGGTAAAGAACACGCAGAAAAACATTATCGGTACAGAGTGCTGGTTAGCAGTATTAGCGAAGATTATCACTGCAATTTCGAGGTACTTGACCAGGGAAGGATATGTTCTAATATACCAACTTTAAAATTAGAGCCTTGTTCTAAGGAATTAAATGAAAGAAATATTATTTTAACAGATCAGTTGATTGCGAAACATGAAGAATCGGGGGACATTGATTTGCTAATCGGGGTGGTTGTAGCAGGTAAGCTACTTAATAGGAAAGTGGTACCTCTACCATGCGGGCTTGTAGCTATCGGAACACACCTCGGATGGACCCTGATAGGGAAAATGCCATTTGATGATTCCGATGATAATTCTACGATGGTAATAACAAATTTATTCGTTAAAGATATTACCATTATAAAGTTGTGGGACTTAGATGTCATCGGTATTGCTGATCCAGTCGCGAAAAAAGCCACGAAATAAAAAGACTTAGAAATAAAAATGCAATTTCAGAATTCTGTTTTCCTGAATAGAGAGGGACGTTATGAAGTGACGTTACCTTGGGCTGAAGATTGTTTACCATTACCTACGAACAAGGACATGGCCCTGAAACGACTGGGAACAACAACAGAGAAACTTCGTTCAAGAACTTTGTTTAAACGATATGATGAAGTTTTAAAAGACTGACAGGATAAAGGTATAATCGAAGAAGTGGAACACGGTGAACATATCGACTGTGGACATTACTTGCCTCACAGACCGGTAATTAAAGAAAATAGCTCAACTCCAGTGCGGCCCGTGTTCGATGCATCGGCGAGAGCTAAGTTTTCACCGTCACTTAATTAGAGTTTAGAATGCGGATCTAATTTATTAGAGCTGATCCCATCCCTCTTAGATTTCGAGAAAGAAAGTTGGGTGTTGTCGCAGACATAGAAAAAGCATTTTTACAAATTAGTATCAGACCTTCAGATAGACGTTATCTGAGATTTTTTGGTGGAAGAACGAAGACATTAAAGAAGTGAAAATATTGAAACACACCAGAGTTGTTTTCGGAGTGAGTTGTAGCCCTTTTCTGTTAGGCGCAGTAATAGATTATCATCTTCAGAATGACATGAAATATGCAGAACATGATAAAAAGTAGTAGAAAAACTTCGCCAGAGTTTTTATATTGATAATGTATTGGCCAGTTTTAATAGTGAAACTAAACTTTTCCAATTTATTGAAGAATCTCGTAAAGTTATGGCATCAGCGAAATTCAATCTTAGGTGTTGGCAATACTCTAATGATCCAAATCCAGAAGTCGTTACTATTCTTTTAGGTTTGGTTTCGAACCGAGAAAAGGACATTATAAAGTTGAGATTGGATTGGGTAGAAGATCAACAAGTTGACCAAATTACAAAAAGAATTATTTTGACTATGACACAGAAAGTGTTTGACCCGATAGGGTTTGCAAGTTCAGTTCTCCTTATTCCTAAGTTGATGTTGCACAGTCTGTGGAAGTCTGGACTATCCTAGGATGCAGAAGTAGATGAAAATACTAAAGAAAAACTTGTAAATTGATTCAAAGATCTCTCTCTCTCTTAAAAGAAATGTCAGTACCACGATGGATAAAATGTAACGAAGAAAACAAGAAGTTTTGCAGTATCCACACCTTTTGTGATGCCAGTAGCAACACCTATGCTGCAGCAGTATTTTTAAGAATCCAGACATCCTCTGGAGTTGAAGTCCATTTGTTAGCTTCCAAATCGAGAGTAGCTCCTTCAAAACCAATAACAATACCTCGTCTGGAATTGATTGCTGCCACGGTGGGAGCTAGACTTTGCGCCTCAGTTTTGGAAGGCTTACAATGGCTGAACGTACACCTTATCTTTCGGACAGACTCGACTGCTGTTTTGACTTGGATACAAAAGGAAGAAATTTGGACTGTTTTCGTGGCAAACAGAGTACGAGAAATAAGAAAATTAACAGAACAAAATGCATGGAGATACATAAAGGGTATTGAGAATCCAGCTGACCTTCCCTCCAGAGGCTGTTCAGCAAAACAGTTTTTGAAGATGAGATGGTGGGAGGGACCAGCTTGGTTAAAGAAGAGCGAAAATGAATGGCCAACAGTCAATTTGGTTTTTGACCAAGAAGAAATTGCTCGAGAAAAGAGAAAGATGACTGTAGTCACCACGCAAGTAAACGTTGAAACTGAAGAAATCTTTCATAAAATTTCTTGTTATCCCAGGCTTATTAAAATCATTGCTTGGGTTTACAGATTTTGCTTCAATTTGAAAAATAAAAATTCGAGATGCACTGGAAATCTCGCTGTGAAAGAAGTAAATCACGCTGAAAGAGTTATATTGAAGATTGTCCGGAAAGATGCATTTCCAGAAGGAGTATCTGAGCAACGAATTAAACCACTAAATCCTGTTGTTGACGAAAGTGGACTTTTAAGAACGAAAACACGTATCTTTAGAAGAAAAGATAAAAGGAATTTTCGATTACCGATAATTTTGCCATCAAAACTCAGAATCGTTCACATGCTGATTGAGAGTAAACATAGAGAAATGAAACATCCTGGAATTCAAATATTGATGAACAATCTCCGAGAAAATTATTGGATTTTGCAAAACCGAAAAACGATTCGGCATGCAGTCTCGAAATGCACACGATGCAAACGGTTCACCGTGACTCATCCAGAGCAGATGCCCACTTTGCCTGAAGACAGAGTAACGGAAGCCACGATATTTGAAGTTACAGGCACAGATCTTGCTGGGCCGCTCTTCTTGAGAGACGGAACAAAGGCCTGGATAGTTCTATTTCCTTGTGCTGTTTATCGCACTGTGCACATAGAACTGATAACTTCACTAACAACAGAAACATTTTTTCAAGCCTTAAGAGGGTTTATTGCGCGTCGAGAAAGACCAGAGATTATATATTCCGACAACGGAAGCAATTTTGCCAAGGCACACAAAGCACTGAGTAAACTAGATTGGCAAAGAATAGAAATGCAATCCACCCTGAAGAAAATTACGTGGAAGTTCATTCCTCCATCTGCACCGTGGTAGGGTGGATGGTGGGAGAGATTAATTGGCATGATGAAGCAGATTTTAAGCAGAATATTAGGACAAGCCTTATTAAATTATGAAGAATTAAAACCCTCTGAAGACCATAGCCGGCCGAGCCGGCCGATCATTCAGAAGTCCAGCCGGCCGGCCGAAACTCTCCTAAATTTCCTTCCCCCTCTTGTGCCTGCTAGGTGGTCATTTTATCAATCGTTCAATGTCACCGCACAGTTGTTATGTTTTCTATTTATCTTCTATTATTGTCGAGAACCTGTCCCCGCGTACTTGAAAACCGGATGCTGAGAGGGGGTTTTTGGAACTGGTGCACAATTTTAGCATAGTTTTTTCTGTCTAGTCGCTTTCATTTTGAGATCTAGTGCATTCAGATTACATTTTTAGATATTCCAAAGTTATTTTATTTTTAAAATGAGTAGATATCGTAAAGTTTTGAGCCAGGAAGAAATAGATGCTATCCTCTTTGCGGACACAGATGAGTCCGATTTAGAATTAGAGGATGATGATGGATGGGGTGAAAATAGCAGGCTTGAAAATGACGAAAACAATTTAGATTTAGAAGTTGAAGATTTCAATGACAGTGCAATAAGTGATCAACTGGAGGATAACAAAATTGAAAACATCGGTTGGGTTAATTGTGTAGAAAATACAAAAATGGATTTTACAGAATTCTCCTGTCATGCTGGTCCAGTTCATAATTTACCTGTAGGATCAAGTCCTCTCCAATTTCTTAGGCTGTTTATGACTGATCAAATAATGGATAAAATACGCATAAACACAAATAAATATGCAGAATTTTGTGCAAGAAAGCGTGGATCTGAAGATGCTGCCTGGTCTCCTATAGACAATATCAAAGAATTATGGACATTTTTTGCTGTGTTATTAATTATGAGCATAAATCACCTTCCTCGAATTTCCGATTACTGGTCATCGAATCCTATTTTAGGAAATGAAATGATAAAAAAATTGATGAGCCGGAACAGATTTAAGAAAATAAAACATTATTTCCACTTGTCTGACAGGGAGTCCGAAAAAAACAGAGATGATGAAAATTTCACATACACGCAAAAATTGGAGCCTCTTATGTCTGAATTGAAGGAAAAAAGTCTCGAGCACTTTCACCCATATAAAGAAATTTCCATTGATGAAGCTTTGGTGAAATTTAAAGGCAGGCTGGGAATAGTTCAGTACATGCCTCTAAAACCAGATAAAAGAGGTTTAAAATTATGGATGATGTGTACGTCCCATTTAGGATACACGCTGAACTTTGAACTGTACAGTGGAAAAAATGGAAAAATGGAAAGATCAAATAAAGGACTTGGATATGATGTCGTTCATCATCTCACGAATTCATTAAAAAATAAAGGTCATGATATTTATTTTGACCGATTTTTTACAAGTGTTGACCTAATGATCGATTTGCACAAAAAAGGATTAGGGGCATGTGGTACAGTTATGACCAACAGAAAGAAAATGCCAAGTGAGATTAAAAATCTTAAATTGAAAAATAGTAGTGAAAGTAAATCTTTTCAATGCGTACAAATTCCTAATTTGCTGTGTACAGTATGGTTAGATAAAAAACAGATCACCATGCTGTCTACTAATGTAAAAAATAACATCTGCAAGTATTTAGAAGAAAAGGAGCTGAAAAACATCTTGTTCCCTGTCCCTCTTCTTTTGCTATGTATAATAAAAATATGGGTGGTGTTGATTTAGCTGACCAACGTCGAAAATATTTTACATCAGCTAGAAAATCATGTAAGTGGTGGGTCTATTTGTTTTCCTTCCTTTTAGACACAGCTGTGAATAATACATATATTATTTATCTAACTACCAACTGTCCATTACCAAAGCAAACATTTCAATTGTATGATTTATAGCTGAAAATTCTTGAAGAATTGGGAAATAATATCAATTCACAGAAAAGGAAACGTGTTGTTCTAAATGAGATAGATTCCACTGTTCATCAGCATATACGTCAAAAAATTAACGGGCGCAACGCACATGCGTTTCCTGTAGAAAAAGTGGAAGGAAAACACTTTCTGGAGGACAAGTCGAAAGTTCTTGGGAATGCAGCATCTGCAGATTGTGTCTATGTAAAATTTGTTTTGCATAATTTAAGACCATTTCTGCATAGGTATCACCCAATGATGTTGACATTTCTTTCTTTGTAGTAAATTTATGAAACTGAGGGTGGTACTACATATAAAAAAACCTTTTTTATCTGCACTAAAAATTATAAATACACAAAATTCAAATAATAAAAAAAGTTACTATAGCGCTGAACATCTAACAATATTATAAAAGAAATAGTTTCAGGCGAAGCTTAGTTACACTTTTTGAAACAGAAAAAACCCCACTAATCTTTTATTGAATAAATGGCACTTTTCTCATGAGGAATATGAAAGCAAGATACCCGAATGTTAAGTCAGTTAAAATTATGGATAAGAAAAGACAAAATATAAAGATTAATTTTATATGTTCTATTAAAACTCATGATAGTAGTGCAGTGGTGCACCCAGGATATTTTCTTGGGGGGGGGACGAGATGAATGGGTAAAAGTATTTATAATGCATGAGGGGGAAGGGTGAGATGAACGAATAAAAATATTTATAATGCAAGTGCACCACTGTAGTAGTGATAGAGACGTTTTTTCAAGAAAATAAAAAAAAATTCCTCAAGTGATACCCCCGTTTCAACCCCCCCCCCATCTCCATCAATGTTAGAAAAAATCAACGGTAGGTGGGAAATCCAAGATTTTACGAAGGTAACAAGCATCTACTTTTGATCTCAAATGCTGTGCCACTCTTTCAGCTAGGATTTGGGGGGGGGGGATAAAAAATCATCTTTTTAATTTTTTTATAGCTTTCTTGTATTTGCAACCTAAGACAATTATCGCTTTTATCACCGTTTAGCTGCACTTATATGAAAAATGTAAATTTTCATTACCAAAAAATTTGAAACATTACCTCTATGTATGTGTTATATGAAAGATTAATAGTGCATGGTTTTGACATATTATCAGTATTTATTTCAATATAATATTGCTATAATATATCTTTTATCGTTTAAAAATTGAATTTCATATTATAAAATTTTTCATTTAAAAAACTGGCATATACTGGAACATTAATCATTTGTAATTATTAACAGTTCATTGGAAAAGTTAAATAAAATAATGCCAAGAGTTTTATACATATATATATATATATATATATATATATATATATATATATATATATATATATATATATATATATAGTGTGTGTGTGTATATAGAATTTAATACGTTTAAATGAACCAAATTAAAGTAATATACTAGACATAGACTTCGTGTTCAGTATGTGGTAAAAATATTCATTTCAAATCAGATTAAAAAAAGACACGTGCTGGTAAAATCCTACATTCAATCACTTGCACATTTCTGCTTTCCGTTAGAAAGATGGCCTCACGTGTCTACCTCTCTTTCACTTAATTTCTCAACCTCTGTTGTCTGTCACCCCACCGTGACAAATTTCAGTACAATAGTCAGAATGTTCTGTGGGGGACGGAAAAGTGGATTTCAGTCTTGGACCGGTTCGGTCTTTTGGGGTAACCTGCAAAATGGGCCTCCGGTCGTTAGAGGGTTAAACACGGTTTTGTGTGATACCGAGAGTCTGATAAACTCACGACCCTTGACATATTTGTCCGAAGATGCAAATGATTTGGTTGCTTTGTCACCTTCGATGTTCCTACAAGAAGCAAGAGAATGTGGTGTACCAGATATTGACAAAGTGGATGTTGCCTATAGGCGGAAGAGATATCTGTACCTTCAAAGAATAAGCGAAGACTTGCGGAAGCGATTTCGACTCGAATACCTTGGACAGTTGCAAAATCTCAGAAAGTGCAGAGAAAATTCCAAATTGATCTCTGTCGGTGAAATTGTTCTCATCGGAACTGACAATTTAAAACGCTTACAGTGGCCAATTGGATGAGTTCTAGAAGTCCTACCAGGCAAGGATGGCATAGTCAGAGTTGTGCGGATAAAGACCAAATCCGGCATTGTAACACGTCCTGTGCAACGAGTGTATCCCTTAGAATTATCCGAGAACACTGAAGGTACATTCCTAAGAGATAAAATCCTTGACAATAAAAAAAGTGTAAAAGACCAAGAACCAGACAAACCCCTTCAGGAGCCAAAAACAGTGATAACCCGAAGTGGACGAATTGTGAAAGCTCCCGAAAGAATGGACATTTGAAGGTGCTCGCCAGGAAGGTTGAGTTCATTGATATAGAACTAAAGGTGGGAGTGTGTTGCTGCCGAGCAACCTTTCCCTCAATCCTCTATGAGTTTTGGAGCTTCTTTCCAAACTGAAGTGAAGAGAGAAATAGACTATAAACAGAACTCAGATTCAGACTTTCGAATGTAGCGGATAAGCGCGGTCATATCACCCGAGTTGGGAAACTATGCTCATAAAGCTTTTGTAAATAATTTTGCTTTTGTGATGTGAATGTGAGTAAAATAAATCTTTGTGTGTTTTAGAGATGTAGAACTCTTTATCCATCCTAGGAATATTACTTTTTATAGATACAGACGTCCAGAAGAAGCGAAAGAAAGGTAAGTCGTACACCTTTCATAACTTAACGATCCGCTAACAAAACACGGGCTGCCCGCCATGTTGTTTTTCTTTTTTTTTTGAAGGAGTTGGGGAAGGAGGGCCGGACTTAGGCTTGAATGACCGCTTCTTGGTCCAATGAAAGACGGCGCTGCAAGGAGAATTCCACCGACCAGACAGGTTTTCGGGGGTAGTGGATCAGTATCGATGGAATGCATGCGCGTGGAGGTTGGAGGTTTTTCACTCGCTGCGATGCTGGACGTGCTGGAAAATTCTAAGTTACGACAAGGGATTTTGTGCTTGAGAACCACCTCCGTGCTGATGTGTTCCAGTTTATAGACCTCGTGTTTCCCTCTATCCAAGGTTTACCCTACGATGATTCACGTTATTTCCTCCGACCAGACGGGTTCCCGAGAACATCAGAAATTCTGATCCGGTGGACGCCATTTTTTTCTACGATACAGGAGTGCAATTCCTGCCGGAAGCCTGGAAAGCTACAATTTCGGCCATTCAACCAAGCTCCTTCACAGCGGGGATTCACCAGACGTGTTCCCATGAATAGCAGAAAATTTTGATCCAGGAGTCGCATTCTTCCCACGACTTTGGAGTATAGTACCGGACGGAAGCCTGGAGTGCTACCAATTTCGGCCCTTCAACCGAGCTCCTTCACAGCACAGATTTTGTGAATCGGGTGATGTTCTTATTCCCTTTTTTTATTATTATAATTACTTTTCCTATTTTTTTTTATTACACCAAGTAGAAACCTTTCCTCTAGGGTAATTTATATATTATTTGTGATATTTACTAATGTTTTATATGATGTGTATTGAATGGTCAGGAAGCTTATGATTATTAAATTTTGATAATCCAACATAAATTCTGCCGGCCGGTATCCCCCGAAATTCTTTCCTTAGCTTGTAAGGTTAATTTCCTTTTGGCCTGGTCATATCTTGATTTTATAAATGTTCGTAAGAGAGATGATCAATTCTTTTATTATTTGATGTGTAATGAAATGTATTTTTTTATTAAATGTATGTGTTTGTAAATTGATAGTGTCTGTCATTTTAATTCACACTAAGGACATATATTAAGCAGAGGCAACCAAGTCTAATTTACTTGTTTCTTTTGAACCTGGGTTTGTGAAAAAGTGCTAGGGGTGTGTAAGCATTGACTTACGTAAATCTCTTCGTGTTCTCCATGACATTATCGATTTCAGTTTTGCCTGCTTCTCTAATAGTTTTAATTTGCTGGCGTCGTTTTTTGATGAAAATAGGGTGGTTAATGGAACCTGTATAATTTGCAGGGTTGTCTCCACTGCAGTTAGCACACGTTGCCTTTTCAGTAATTGGCTTTTTCGCAGGATTTGGTGTTATGATTTCCTGCACACTTAAGACAACTAGTGTCCATTTGGCAAGTGTCGCTGCTGTGAGGGAAATTCAAGCAATTATAGCATTGCTTAACACCCCTTTTGAATTAGTAGGTTTCTACTCTGATGATGAAAATTAGAAAATCGCGAATGTCTTATATAGTTTTAGTTAAATGGTTTGGGAAAAGATTGCACAAGAAAATAGGAAGTTTTGTCTTATCTTTGAATCTTTTAAGCTGTGAAACTCTCTGCACAGAGAAGCCTAAATTTACTAACTCATCGTGAACTTCCTCCACTGGGATATCTGCAGGTACATACTTAATTAGGATTTTTAGAGGTCTTTCCTCTCTAGGATTCATTGCGAAAAATTTTATTTTATTTTGCATAAGTAAGTTTTGTATAAGTCTAAATTGATCTGCGTTGTCTGGAAAGACTAACGAATTTTCCAGCATCCTGTAAGGGAAGTTTAGCATTGGTTATTGTTTGAATTTCATTAGTGATTACTTTCCATTTGGTTGGTTGATCTCTAACGATTCAAAAGGAATCCGGTTTCCTAATCCGTGGTGTTCGCGCAGTAGTTATGGGGTATTATTATGGTTTTCTTGATCTTCAATCATAGCATCACCCTCGTCCTCAAGACTACCGAAACAATTTTTCAGTTGAAGAGAATCCTCTCTTGCTTCTTCGATCTCTGACCTCTTTGCCATTTTCTTATTCAGCAAAAAACAACCACATACGTCTCATTAAAACGTGATTTTCTTTCATTATACTTGAGACATGTATCAAAACTACTATGTTATATATGTATATTGTTTACCAAAGAATTATATTATACAGATCTGGAACTAAAAAGCTGTTTTATTATTTTCAACTAATTTCCACGTAATTTGGTGTGCTGAATACGAACAAAAATTTGAAAAATAATCCTAGATGTCATGATCTAACACAAAATGCAGAATTCTCTTCAAATTTAGCAAATTTTTCTCAGTTTTTGGTATTTTTTTATCTTAGGGTTTTTAACTAAATTTAAAGTCAAAATTACTATTAATTAACTCACATCAGTGCATTTAAGATATACAATGTGAAATAAACATAACTTTCAAAGAAAAGAACTTCCAGAATGAGCTAATGGGAACCAGAATCCATATGCTGCAAGCTGATCGCGCATGCAATATATGCAATATTTCCTAGGGTTGCAAAAAAATATCGATGATAAAAAAAGGGTCATGAATGAAAAAAGTTTAAGAAGCGCTGTATTAAGGGGATATTCTCTATTGGGATTTCTGATAAGCACTTTATTTTAATCTGTATGAGAAATATTTTAATTTATCTGCAGTTATCTGATGACTATCTACGTTAGGAAACCTACAATTATCCGAGGAAAAAACCAAACATTCAAATAAAACTAAAATCTTTCGACTAAATACTCAATGAGAGTTAATAATAATAGAAGTATTTCTAAATATTTTTACATTAATTATTCCAAAAGCGAAGAAATATTTTATAATGGTGAAAATTATTTCATTCGTTTTAATAATTCGTTCAATTGAATTTTTATCTAAAAAAGAGATAAATGTTACAGTGGTGTAAAATATTTTTTTTCAATATGATAATTCGTTCAAAGAATTTTTATCTAAAAAGAGTGGTCAACACCGCCTGTAGATGGAAGTTTAAATTTTTATATCTATTATTATTCACAATACACCTTACAGACTTCAGACCACTCTACGAATCACATCAGTTAAAACGTTATATATAACTGAACTAACTGCCTAAAATTTAATTCTGGTAACCTACAACGAAAATATTTCTTACAGTTATAGTATATCGTTCTACATAGTGTTCATACAGACACGTATTGTTACTCTTACAAATAATAACAAAAATATTTTTTAAAACTTAGTTTAGAAGAAATTTTTTGCCGTTATTCGCGTTCTACATGGATGCTTTTCAATCGAAAGTAGTATCTAAATTCTAAAAGAACGCATCAAGATCAAAATCATAACTTAAAACAAAATTATGATTACTGAATAAATGAATAAAAAATTACTAATACTATTAATGAAAAGTTCACAGAAATCTTATTGCACAAGAATTTTATACGGAGACATGGTTACAAGCATCAAGTTAGTTTTTAGCGTGGTTTTAAACACTAGTAAACAAACATAAACAATGGGCACTCTCTATAATCCCTCCCATTATTTTCCTTTTTAAACAATAGCACTTCAGTCTTAAAAAAATATAGGTATTTGAAGTTTTTTTTTATCCGTCATGTATGTATATCAGTATAAATTTTCTCTATAATGTTTGTACCTTCTTTCAGCAAATAAACAAATAATTATACATTTTTATTACTATACGTCTCTCTAGGGGAGGACAGCGCTATCTAGGGCACGCCCTATAGCAGAATTAAAGAGCTATGATTATCGTTACAAAAAAATATATAATGGTGTTCTTAAAGTGTATTCCATTTCAGGAATAGAAAATCACATTTTCAAATTCTTTTAGAATATTAGAAAATAGAATTTTACAATTCTGATTAACCTTTTACATGCCGCACTATGATCCAGGAATAAAAGACACAACTAATTCATCAAATTTACATTATAATACACCCATAAAGACTATAAAACAAAAAAATTGCCGTAAAAAAATTTCTGTCTATGATTTCCCGGATGTTCCATTCAATGGTTCCATTAAGGAACATTGGCATGTAACGCTATCTTTTCTTTTTTTCGGTTCATGAAAAGAAAGCGTTGTATGATGAATCTTTAAAAATTTTATGCTGTAATAATGGTTTACTGAATAATTTGATGTGAAATTACTAAAATTTAAGTAAAACTCATTAAAAATATTTACATTATTTTTAATTAGCGTAATATTTTATAAGAAATGCAATGCAAAAGGTATAAAGAAACAATAAAAAGTATTTTACACTTACACAAACTTGACTAATAAGATACATAATATGAATAAATGCGATTTTAAAAATATAAAATACCTTACTAATAAAAAAATATTTTATCCTTTAGAAGCCGCGTGGGATTTTAACCAGTAGCACAAAAAATATAAAACATTCTAAAAAACTAATTTTTTGTAATCCTTTTTACCAATTTCTCAGTGTCCATGATATTGTGGGAAGCAGTATACATGGGGCCTTTTCTTGCATTCAAAATACACGTTTGTACTGTTTTTGGCACACTACACAACGACCTTGTGATGATGTAACTATATAATGTGCATCTGATTTTCTTGTAGACGTCGACTGATGGGCACGGGGTCCAGGTATAACGTGAATTTTAGGTTTCGCTCGAAGCAAATTCAAAGTAATTTCTCTTCTGAAATTCAGATGAGTCATTTCTAATGTTGTGTTTTTGTGTAAATCAGTGTGTAAGATCCACCCAGCAACCACAACCATATTCAGTGCGTTGATAAATAAGTTCCAGTACCATTTTTTGCTGCGTAATTTTGGTCGATAACACCCAAGAAGTCGGTCCAACAGGTCTACTCCACCCATTCCTTCATTATATAATTTTATAATGTAAGGTTGGGGAACATCAACTTTATTTTTTGAGCTCGGACATATCTTTTTGCTCTTCCTAATGGTTCGTGAGTGATAAAATTTGATGCAATTGTTACAACAGAACTATTGTTCCAACGGCACATATAAACTTCTCTATCGCATCGGTAATCAAATTCTCCACGTTAAAATTTCGACATTTCTTTTGCTGTTTTAAGAGGACATTGCCCCGTTCTAGAATCTCGTACTGTGTCAATTGCTTTAAAGCCTTTGTTAGATAAATCTGTCAGCAGACTGTGCGATGTAAAAAAGTTATCGAAAAATATTTTGTGTTTCTATGGATTGTCAATAAAAGATAATAGTTCGGAGACAACTTTGGATCCAAGCGACAAATTTTCATTTTCGAACTTTTTCCACCGTAGATAGACATAGCATAAGGATAACCATTTGCTGAGCAGAGCATCCAAACTTTGAAACCAAAGCGAGTTGGTTTTCCACGTATGAACATCTTAGCCGGATGATGTCCATAATACGGAACCATGGATTCATCGATACTCATATTTTCATGATAAAATCCAAATTAACGAAATTTTTTTCCAACCTCTCCATAAAAGGGAGATATTTTCCCTAATTTATCACCTGGTTCCAATTTACTATTATCAACAATATGGAAATACTTTTTTAACATCCGAAATATATATCTGGGCATTGTAGTGCTAACAATTGGGATATGCAAATCTTCCTGAGAGCTCCAATTTGAATTTTCATCAGGTACTGAGTGGTAGCCACTAAATAACAGCAATCCAAGAAACTGCCGAATGTCATTTGCGCCGACGCCCAAAGAGTCTCCTTTTTATACGGCATACAGCTTTGTAAGTTCTGATAAATTTTCTAAGTAATCAGACGGTAGAAATTTATAAATTTTCAGTTGGAATCCCCTTCCTCCAGTCCCTCCTCCTTACATTTTTCAGAAATAAATGACACATCGTTAATGCCTTTCAAAAAGGGCATGATTACGAGATATGAGTACTGAATGTATTTAAATCTAATAAAGCAAAATATACGTGTGATATCACTGATTTTGTATATCGTCACATGTCAATGTTCCTTTTTTGAAACCTTCCATTTTTACGTTGTGTTGAGGAACTATTTCTTGTTATTATTCGAATTTCTTTTATTAACTCATTAAGGGGGCTTGGGGTGCCTTGAGAGGATGACGGATCTGTACTGATTGTCCGGCATCATCGAGCCCCACAGCAATGAATAGCACCGAACATGGGAAATTAACCTTTGTCTGCGTATTCAGGTATTGATACGTAGCGACTGGTCTTCAGTGTTTTCAAAGGCCGGTACTCGAATGAGAGGGGGGGGGGGGGGAGGAGTTAATACGACTTATTAACTCATTAAACTTGTCCTTTGCGAGTACGATGGGAAAATTTTTGGGTAGATTTGAATTTTGGGGAATTTTATAGAATTTTTTTTTCTTACGTACTGTAAAAATTGTAAAAAAAAGCCGATTTTTAGAAATTTTTCTTCGACGGAATATTCATATTTGAAAAATAAATTTCATTTCAAAAAATCAATCATACCTTCTATAATAAATGGTAATTTTTTCAAACTGCCAGATATGACAGTTTTTAAAAAAAAAATATTAAATATGATGTTCCAAAAGAGGAACACATTGGCGGCTCCAAGGGGGGAGGGGCAATAGGGGCAATAGCCCCTCCCAAAAAATCCCGGCGTATTTTTTTTTTCATAGCCTAAAATTATATAATCGTAAACCTAATACTAAATGAGTTTAAATTTAAAATGAAACGATGTTTATTTCTTATATATATATATATATATATATATATATATACATATATATATATATATATATATATATATATATATATAAATTGCCCTCCCCCCCCCAAAAAAAAAAAATCTGGGCTGGAGCCGCCCCCCTGGAGGAACATTGGCATGTAAAAGGTTAATGGCAGAAGAAGAAAAATTACTGATATGGCTTCATAGATAAATACAATATTTTCATACGACGTTAAAAAATCTTATTGATTATAAACGTTCTTTCGTTTTACCTTTACAAATTTGGAGAATTATTCCCTCATCAGGGAAGGACTTCTTTGATTTTCCATCATTCGCGAACATTTATTTAATGAAGATGTGTGAAAAAAAAAAGAGTTAAAGAAATTAATTTTTGTATTTTAAATCTGACGAATACAGTCAAAGTTTCTAACATTTATCATCGTCTTGCTCGAATGCGGTTTAATGACATTACAGAGATATATTTTCAGCCAAGAATTCTTGTCGGAGCTTTATAAACTATCTAAATGGGCGTGTACTAAAGAAGAATAAAGAAAAATACAATTTTAAGACTTCATTTTGTAAAAAGTGCGAATAAAAAGTCAAGCTAAGTTCAAAGAACCAATTCAACATTCGGAGTGTTTAATAAGTATTAATGCAAATATTGACATAATAAGAAATTCAGTTAGACCAGAATAGAGGTAATACTGTAGCAGGACCCTCTCAACTCAACTCTTTCTGACAAGCTACAGAAGGAGCCATGAAGCTACAGAAGGAGCGTAAGCTTCAATGGGGAATTTTTCGTAAAATGAACCGATTGTTGTCGCTCACCGGTAGAGGGAACGACATGCAAGCGAAGTGACTATTTTACATTGAGTTATACGGCGTGGTGGTGAAAGTTGTTTTATAAATTTTAAAATTTATTCTGTGTGCAGAAATATGCCAAACACGTGTTTTGCTCCGAGTTGTTCTACTGGCTATAGATCTGCCTTAAAAAGAAATAAAGAAACTGGACAGAGAAATCCTAGTATATTTGCTGCTCCTAAGGTAAGAACATTATTATTGTTTTGTGTTAATATAAGATGTATAATAATGAGAGAAAAGTACAGCTGCTGTGTTTTAAGTGAACGCAAAGTTAAGACATCTTAAGTTCTGATGGAAATAAGCGTGTTTTATTTTTCAATCATCCCTATATCCCATCAAAAATAATCATCACGTGTTCACAAAGCTCTATTGTATGTAAAAAGATGTAAATAATTACTCATAATATTGCTCTAAAGGAAATCGCTCATCAATAAAAGATGTACGATACTTACGTATATAAATTTATCTATAGTAAATTGTATATCACACATTTAATTCCTATTTTAACCTTTTATTTTATAATAATGTATTAATACTGTATGTTGTTAATTTCAGTTCTTTATAATTATGAAATACTTTTCTTCTATTCAATATATTTTGTGGTTATGGCAAATTGAGCTACACGTCTTAACTAAAGCCATCATTTTTTTTTTAAATTGTGCACAGAAATAAAATATTTCCAGTTAACTTTTCTTAATATTGAATTTTATCACTATTAAGTTAGTTGATAAGTAAATAAGTTTTCATTGTATGATAAAGAATGTTGTTACTATAAATGCTTATGCAAAATCTGTTGAGTATAATTTTAAAAAACATTAATATTTTCCTATCTTTTTACTGTGATTAACAATGAAACCCATACTTTGTGAAAATGCGAAAATATAGCTGATTTGTCCATATCAATGTTATTTGGGTTTTTTTCTTTTTAATTTGCTGAAAATATTTGTAATCGATAATTTACCAACTTGAAGGTAATTCCTGACAATGCTGGAACCATATTATTGAATTTAATCACTATTAAGTTAGTTAAATTACGTTAGTTAGTTAAAGTACGTAAAAGTGACCACTCCCCTTAAGGGGAGTGGTCACTTTTAAGTACCTTTAAAAGTATCATTTTTGGACCTATGCTGGATTGTATGTACTACTCATGATTTTTGCTTGATTTACAAGAAATTTTTTGAGTAACTGCCTATAATACTGTTTATTATATATGCAATATTTCAAGGTAATTAATAAAGAAATAAAATGATTTTTTATGCATAAAAAGTGAATATTTTTTTTTAAAATCAAGCATTTTGCAGTCAACTACTGTGCGCATTCTATCAAAATAAATTATTAAGTTACATTAATAATTGCTTACTATATGGGATTACAACACTTTAGGCAACAAAATCTACCAAAATTTTTGAACCTTAATATATTTTAATTTTTAAAGAATTTTTTATATGCTTTTACTCAGTCATTTTTGAAATTTCTAATTAAAAATAGCACGTACTAAAAGGTTTTAATATATTTTAGAATAATGTTGCTGGATATTGTTGCCTGAAGTATTGTAATCACATATAGTAAAAAATTATCAATGTACCTTAATAATTTATTTTGACAGAATGCGCTTAGTAGTTGACTGCAAAATGCTCGATTTAAAAAAAAAAAATTCACTTTTTATGCATAAAAAGTCATTTTTATTAATTACCTTGAAAAATTGCATCTATAATAAACAATATTATAGGCAGTTACTCAAAAAATTTCATATAAATCAAGCTTAAATCATGAGTAATACATACAATCGAACATAGGTCTAAAAATGATACTTTTAAAGGTACATAAAAGTGACCACACCCCTTATGTAAATAAGTTTTCATTGTATGATAAGCAATGTTGTTACTATAAATGCTCATGCAAAATCTGCGTACAAAATCTGCTTATACAATAAAATGCGTACTTTGTGAAAATTCAAAAATATAGCTGATTTGTCCTTGTCAAAGTTAAAGTGACCACACCCCTTATGTAAATAAGTTTTCATTGTATGATAAGCAATGTTGTTACTATAAATGCTTATGCAAAATCTGCGTACAAAATCTGCTTATGCAATAAAATGCGTACTTTGTGAAAATTCAAAAATATAGCTGATTTGTCCTTGTCAAAGTTATTTGTTTTTTTCTTTTTAATTCTCTGAAAAAATTTGTATTCAGTAATTTACCAACTTGACGATTATACCTCCGGTTTTAAAAAGTGTAATCTGAGATGCTTTGACTGATTTTTTTTCCAAAGGAAGATATTTTAAAGTATTGTCTGATTAAATACTGAATTGACTTCCTATTTTATTAGTCCTGATAAGAATTTATTTGTGATTGATAGACAATGTTGCTTTTCTACTATGTGTGTGTGTGTTTTGGTTAATCAGTATTATTTCTCACATTTTTTTTCCATAAGAGATTATGAACAATGATAAAAAACTTTCTTCACAATTCTTTTCTGTAATTTTATTTCCTTAATTATTAAATTATTACAAAATTCTGAACTAATTTATTCTGAAACCAATACACAATTATTCTGAAAAAGTTTATTTACTCATTTCCTTTAAGAATTTTATTGAATTGTAGCAAAAAAACACTTGAAATAAAGATTTTGAATGAAAATAAAAAATTGTTAAATTGAATAAATAAATTCATATTAAATACGCACTAAAATAAAACAACTTGTTTTCGCTAGGAAAAATACGAAAAAATCCATATTAAAGTGTATGGTTGTCCGTGTCTAAGCCGCCCGCTAGTGCACGCGAGCGCCCTCTAGTGGCGGCGACAAAAAGGGAGACACATTTTTAACACTGAGCTGCTCCTCCTTCTGTAGCTTCATGGTCAAAACCATGAATCTCTAAGAAGGAGGTAAGGAGCCGTCTTATCAAAGTTCTCCCATTCAGTCTCCTTCACCAGATGGCGCGCGCGGCGTATCGAACATTGGTTTATAAACAGGAACCGTACAATTTATGTTCATATTTTTTCAGTTAGAAAAGTTATTTTTCTGAGTGTGTATTTAATAAAAATTTGCCTACTTTACTTAAAAATTGTTAATTTTTATTTAAAACGTTTGTATGAACTGCTCATTTTGCACAAGTTCATTAAAATTATTATGAGTATCTAATGATACATTATTTTTTGGAGCTAGTTAGTTATGTACGCAAACAAGAACGCACACTAGCCGCAGCCACTGAGTACATAGTGTCCAAACATGATACAACAAAGATCTGACACATCAAAAGTCTTCATTATATATTCCTTTTCAGAGTTTTTGAAGAATAATGAAAATTGAAAACAAACACGCACACACACACACAAAAAAAATAATGAATAATAAATAAATATGCAAGCATTTCTTTAATTTGCAGGTGTTTGTTTTAGTACGATTTTATGTACACTCATGTCCATAAATTAAGGCTAATTCAGAATCGCACAGAAATCGAACTCTAAAGTAAAAATTTCACCTGTAGAATTATCGCACACATCTTCAACAATAATATGCAAATTACAGGAAGCCACCAGATGACGCCGATAGTACGTCATAATGACAAGAGTGTAAGAGAGGGGTATATAAGGGCGCCCCATTAGCCTTCTAAATTCTCTTAGTAAAATTACCGAAAAATTTATTGCCAGAAAAATTAACGAGCACCTCGATGATAATCAATTCATTATTCCATACCAGTTCGGCTTCAGAAAATCTCTTTCAGCCCCGCACCAAGTTTATCGTCTTGCTTAAAACCTCGCTAGTGGTAAGAAAAATAAATCCGCCACTGTAGCCCTTTTCCTTGATATTTCCCTAGCTTTTGATAAACTTTGGATAGACGGCCTCATTCATAAACTTATAAATTACAACTTTCCAAACCAAATAATCCACCTCCTAATCTCTTATCTTAAAAACCGCACCTTTCAAGTAAAAATAAACGGCCAACTTTCTAGCAAATTTAATATTCTCTCCGGAATCCCTCAATGCAGCGTTATGTCCCCAATTTTGTTTAACATATTTATAGACGATGTCCCCGAAAATACCAACACTAATCTTGTAATTTTCGCTGATGACACAGCCCTTTAAGCCACCAGTAAAAACTTTAAATATGCAGTTAAATACATCAATACCCACATATACTCCATACAAAATTGGCTCGACAAATGGAAAATTAAAATTAATTCTGAAACTGCGTTGCTGTCATGTTTACCACTAAACGTAAAAAGACATACAACAGTCACCAAATTCAAACAGGTAACACAAAAATTCACTGGTCTGATACCGTTAAATACCTTGGAGTCGTTTTAGACAAAAATATCACTTGGAAATACCATATCCTCCATGTTAGGGACAAGTTCCGAGCAGCCAGAAGATTAATATACCCTTTAATTTCTCGGAACAGCAAATTAGGCATAGCCAATAAAATGCTCATTTACATCTCCTATCTTCGTCCTATCTTAACTTATGGAGAGCCAGCTTGGTCATACTGTGCGAATTCCCATATTAAAAAACTTCTGCTCAGAGCAGCACCAGGAGGCAAATCGTTAACGCGGATTGGTATTTCAGAAATACTTGTATCTACAGGGAGTAAGGAATCCCTACTATTCGAAATTATCTCAAAAAGCTATTAACTTTCATAACTCAATTGACAGTGAACTTTTAATTAATCTTGCAGACTATGATCACGCAGACCCCACTAACAGGAAAAGGCCTCGTGCCATCCTGAGTCTTTCGTCTTAAAATTCTTTGTCCTCGTCATTTACATAAAATATAAAAAAATAATTAAAAACTATACTTGGTTTTCCTAAGGCTAAAAACAATTGAAACTTTTATAAAATAAAATAAAAATCTATTTTACAATCCCTAAACTTCCTTCTAGCACTTATTATTTGTCTCTGAGTAAATCCTTTTGGATTGCTCGACTTCCTAGTTTTAGAACTCACGGATTCTGAACCTTATCTCTTTATCAAAACTCTTTTCTTCCTCCTCTCTCTACCTGCCAACTGAAAACCAGGTTTCAGACAGCTATTTACTCCGCCTTCACCAGAGAAGCATCACGAATATCTTGGAGACGTCCTTTGAGAACTCTTCATTTCACCCTCCAAAGCTCTGACCAAAAAACTCTCTGCTTCACTTTTGTATTGCAATTTACGCTTCCGAAGATATTAAAAAACGAACATTCCTTTTCTCATTTCGGGGGAACTTTCGCTCTTCGTTGTCAATCTCATGAAATATCTGTGTTAGAAGGCGATGGCCTAGGTAACACAGTTAATCACATGGTCTTATGGTCCTATGGTATATAAGGAATGGTGGCAAAGAAGTAAAATTGTTCACAAGCGTTCTGTAAGCCGCTTAGTGCTATAACCGAATAGTTATGACACAGAGGACGCATTGGATGATTTTTTACGTGGTAGAATTATCGGCCGCCTGGAATATGGGCGTACTCAGATGGAAGTATCCAGGGACCTTGGAATTGCCCAAAGTGTCATTTCTAGGCTTTGGCAACGATTCCAAGATGATGGAAATGTCAGTAGACGTTACAGTACAGGTCGCCCTCGAGTTACAACGCCGAATGAAGACCGGTGGCAGTAACTGCCAAAAGAAGCAGACGGAGCACAGCATCCGACCTGTCTCGTCAGCTATCTGCAGCCACGGGTAACACAGTTTCAAGGCAAACCGTGTACAGACGTTTGGGAAATATTGGTCTATATGCTCGCAGGCTTGTCAGATGTGTGCCGCTCACAGCAACTCACTGTCGCCAGCGATTAGCCTGGAGTAGAGAACATGCAATGTGGACATCGTCACAGTGGGCTTGTGTGATGTTTTCCGACGAGTCCAGGTTTAGCTTGCAGTCTGATTCACGTCGGACTTTCATATGGAGAACGCCAGGTACCCGTTATCACCATAGGCGTAGCGTGCTTCTAACCTTATTTTTTTGGGAGGGGGGGGAGGGCACAAATTGTATTGAGTTAGGGCGCTCCTCAGCGCATTGACTACCGGACGGTCCTGAAAGTATGAAATATTATGATTTTTTGAAATTGAATAAAAATAGAATTGATGTTTGAGTAGTATTCAAAAGTTATACAATGAGAAAAATAATTTTAATATAAATAAAATGTGAAAAAAATATTATACCATCGAATTTTTGTTATGGACCATATCATTGTTAAAAACTATGTTAAGGCTAATGACATAATCGGAATCTTCAGTTTCACGGTTTGAAAAGGCGAAAAATAAACCGACTATCTTAAAAGTTTTCTGCAATTTCCTGATATCAGCTGAACATCTATTAACGTTTTAATTTATTTCAAGTTAAGTTGGGAGGCACGTTGCGAAGCTACGGCTATGCCTGTGATTCTAAACCTTCTTTAGCACTCATTCTATGTTGTCTTGTTCTTGCCTGCTTAAAATATCTATCTGGATTAAAGGGACAGCTGCTTCATCCTCTTTCTGAGTCTAAAAATTAACTTCAGGTGGAGGGTCATTTTGCTATAGATCATTATTGTCCATATCAGAACCATCTTCTATTTCGCTATTGGTGTTTTCGGAAGCGTTATTAACTGTCTCGATTGAAGTCCGTAGCTCTTCTTCAGTTCTAAGATGTTCGCTTTTTAGGGCACGCAACTGTACGAACTTCGTCAAGTGGTCTTGATAGACAAATATAAACTCATTTGTCTATCAAGAGTCATTATCTGGTTTCGACTGCATGTCAGTTAGGTCTACTTGGCATCTTGAGTTCATCTCTTGAAAGACCATTGGCATAACAAGTCCTTTCTTGGGTACCTTGGATTTTTTTGACAACTTTCATACAAATTTAAATAAATCATTACTTTTTCGGTAGTAATGGTTTTGTACTTTTATGAAGTTCTTTTAACATCCTGTTTCAACCACCATGGCTTATTGATAAGTGTGCCTCATGAATTATGGTAAAAGTTCTTCAAAGTACACGTAAAATCTAGCATTGGAGCTGTCTTTACTTACGAGAAAGATATCTGTTTCAACATCGCCTGCCTTCATTACGTCGTATCTTTTTAGTCTTTGATAATCTTCCGGTTTTTTTCCCACTACTTTTGATTTTACTATTATTCAATTTGTTCAACAAGTCATTATATTTTTCTTTCGTCAGAAAAGCACTGTTTACTTTCTTAATATTCATAATATTAATTAACTTGGAATTAAAACGCTCAAGCATACCAGCCATTATTCACTATTTTATAAAATACGAGAGGGTAGCGAAAAAACTTCTAGCCGCCTCAAGATTAAAATTACTACTGAAATCACATGGTTGTCACGTGTTGATAGAAGCCAAGCAGCTGCGCAAACTGAACGAATTTCGGAAAGATTATGGACTTTTATCACATTTACCATTACGAGTTGAGAATTATGTAAACAAACCGGTTAATTTGATAAATTTTCAATTATTTTCCATATTTACCAAATTTAGTGGTGATTATGTATCAGCAATTATATATAATCACCGGATAAATCACATTTACCGTAACACACACACACACACACACACACACACACACATATATATATATATATATATATATATATATATAGAGAGAGAGAGAGAGAGATAGATAGATATGAGGAGGTGAAAGGCAAAGTGGTGTAAGTCTAAAGCGATTTACTGCAAAAACTACAAAAAATTCCACTATATATTGAACAAATTTTAATTCATAATAATTTTACAGTGGAATTGCAAATAATAATTATTAGCAATTGCACTGTAAATTGAACATTGAGATTACATTTTTGCCCTCAAATAAAACAAGTTGAAAATGTGACTTACATTACTTTGCCTTTCACCGCTCATATACAACCCCCTTTAATGGCTGTTTCTACAAAGGGGTATGAAATTTCGTGTTCAAAAGAGGGAAACAGAAATATGGGCCCCGTAAGCTAAATGTTAATAAGATTAAAAAATAAAATATGTACATGCAACTTTAAAGTAACTAATGAATCTTTATTCACGTCGAAAAGAACTCTTTCCAAAAATCTTTAGAATTCAATACGAGGTATTACATACTACGAGAAAAAAATAGTCTATTCATCTTTTGTAAATATCTATATTTTATTAATAACGGTATCCTTCTATCTCTTTTTCTAACAATTTTTGCTTCCGATGTTGATAGGCAATCTCCAAAGAAAAGACCTACTTCGAGAAGTTGAGGATATGTCATGCCCAGACATTTCTCTCAACACTCTAACCCAGGGATACTCAAACTGGGGACAGTGGGGCGCATGCGGTCCACCGAGTTTTGATGTGCGGCCCGAAACACTCACACTCATTATAAGGCAGGAACTTTTATGAACACTGTTTTGAAGATTAGTGCCTGAAAAATACAAAACTGTACAAAGATGTGCCCACATTCGGTTCACGTTGTTCGCATCGACGTATCTTTGTTAATCCTCCTATTCCAAAATGAAATATGCAAAGAACGTACACATAAATAGGTTTACCGATTCTCCCCTTTATGACGTATTGAGAGCAACATGTAGCGAGTATAAACCTAATTTGTCTAAAATAGTCGAAAGTCTGTCTGGCATGAAGAAATCTTATTTTTAAATAAACGTCTGAATACATTTCAGACGTTTCAAACAATTTACCGGGAGGAATCGGACTGCATATACTGTAACTGTAACCGTGGAGCTGTGACCATAACATCATTCAACCGTGTTCATAAACATGCTGTAGGATTGTTTCGCGATTTTTATTTTTTTCGTGATTTTAATTTTCACTAAAATGTTGTCATCTATTGCCCAAATACCTTATGTATTGTTTAAATGCCTTGCAATGTTTGGAAAAGGGGTAAAATATGTTTATGAAATTGGTTTTTAATGCATAATGTTGAGATTTTAACTGTATTATGGCTGTATTAATAACATTGCTTGATGTGAATGCCTTTTACGAACCACAGTTTTTTTTTCGTATTTTTTTTTAGCTCTTGATATGAACTCAGATGCTATCCTCCGATCTGGGAAAATTTTACAGTAATCAAACTGACTGCGACGTCGAAACCCGCACGAACACAGACATGCATTTCAAAGCTCACCGCCTCGTCCTATTCGCCCGATCACCTGTGTTCGCGACTATGTTCCGCAACGACACCGCGGGACGCCTACAAGGGATAGTAAACGTCATAGACACCGAAGTGCCAACCCTTGCTCTTTTACTGCGTTATGTATACACGGGTGAGGTGCACGGGCTAAACTCTAACACCGCCACTCCGTTGATAGCGGCTGCCGATAAATACGACCTGCAGGATTTGAAAGACAAGTGCTTTGAATTTTTACTTACTAACCTAACGA
The DNA here is from genome assembly GCA_907164885.2 of Dolomedes plantarius. Classification (NCBI taxonomy): domain Eukaryota; kingdom Metazoa; phylum Arthropoda; class Arachnida; order Araneae; family Dolomedidae; genus Dolomedes; species Dolomedes plantarius. Next base: position 95,166,753 of record OU015490.1, read on the forward strand.
TGGATAATATATGTTTTGAAACGTAAACGTAATCTCATTTTAGAGACAAATATTTATTCAAAACGTATATCTTCAGAACAAATCGTAATGCTACTGCATGAACATCGTAGCATATAATATCGTAATGACTCGAAACTAAATTCAAAACTACGCCATCTAACTGTGTTGCCACACAGCAACTTATAAATAGTAACATAATCTCGGCGTAACCATGGAGTCGTAACATACTCCCACCTTTGATTATATGGCTTATAATCAAACAAAAAATACAAAACTTCTTACAAACGTACTAATTCGAGTAAATATTGCAATAAAATTACATTCTTTTTCCTTTTCTCATATTCAAATTAAAATGAAACAGTTAACTAATAAAACAACAATATAAACACACTTATAAAAAATTACAAATATACATTACGATATAAGCAAAGTTACTAATGTTCATTAAGAGAGTTCCTTTAACTAAAAGTGTTAAGTGTCACAATATCTAGCTGGGAGTTTCACAACTCTTCCTCTTTTCGTGGTTTTGTCCTTCTCTTCAATATCAAGACACACATCGTCTGGACTGATATCAACACTAGGAAGTTGGTCCTTTTGAGCCTTAGTAGAAGTTGATCTGATATCCACTTCATCTTGATGCAACTCTAGAGGGTAGAGACTTTGAAGCGGTCGAATAAGCGATTAGCGACTCTTAATTTTGCTACTCTCTGAATTGTATCTTTGCCCGGAAAGAGTTCAAGAATTCTGGCAATCGGCCAGTGAATTCTTTTCAGATTGTCTGAACCGATCAACACTATATCTCCCGGAGCTAACTTATTCCTCTTTGCAGTTAAATGTGGATTTCGAACAAGCTCTCCAAGATATTTTTCTTTAAATCGTTGTCTCAACCTTTCTCTTAATGATTGTAGATATCGAGCCCGTTTTAGCAAATATTTTGAGTCGACAATATCTAGGTCTGTAGTATCCCCTTCTCGTATATCTTGGATAAAATGAGATGGTGATAAAGGCTTTAACTCATTCGGGTCATCCGATAGGTATGTTAAAGGACGATTGTTAATTGTACATTCGATGTCACAAGGTAAAGTGACCATCTCTTCATAATTCAGACTAGCTCGTCCAAGGTTTCTCCTAAGTAGCTCTTTCACGGATCTGACCATACGCTCCCACCATCCACCATACCATGGTGCAGCTGGAGGATTGAAATGCCATTTGATTTGGATCAACGCACTTTCTGTCTCTATTTTCTTCCAGTCAAGTGCTTTTAAAGCTCGAGCTGTCCCGCTAAAATTGGTACCGTTGTCTGTATACATAATTGATGCTCTCCCTCTTCTCGCAAAAAAAACCGCCTCATCGCTTGGATAAATGCGCCTGTTGAGAGAGAAGTCACCAACTCTAAATGGATTGCTCGGTAGACTCCACAGGTAAACAGGACAATCCATGATTTTGTACCTCCTCGCAAATAAAGGTCCTTCTAAATCAGCACCAGTCACTTAAAACTCAGCCACTCGATTAATTCTATCAATGGGCAATGGAGACGTTTCTGGAATCACTTTCTTAGAAGAGTAACGCTTGCACTGTATGCAAGTACGAAGGACTTCACGAACTACTCTTCGTGCCTTGGGGAATCCAAAATCGTTGCCTCAAATATGATAGTGTTGTTTGCACTCCACTATGTCATAATATCTTATGATTGTGTTCAATCAGTCGCCTTACTATAGGATGATCTGGCAAAACAATTGGACGTAAAAAATGTTCTGGATCATCACTGAGAATCAGCCTTGTCTTTACCTTTAGTAAACCGCCATCATCATAGAACTGTATGCTTTTGGCATATTTTTCTTTCTTTTCAGGCGACCATTCTGACTGAACTAATCATAGCACCACTGCTTCGGCATTTTCTACTTCTTGGCCGGTTAAATCTGAAGTGATTTTTGGAAGTTTCTGCTTAGCATTATGACAGAATCGGAGTACCCAAGCAATCGTTCGTATAATATTAGGATAACTTGAGAAATACAACAATCTTCGGCTAAAATCTTCATTCTGAAATGCAATGGAAGTGCTTGCTGTAACATACTTCTTTCTCTCCTTCAATGCTTCTTCAGGAATCGTAATCTTTGCACTAGACCAAGTGTTTTCTGGTTGACGTAACCAGGCTGGTCCCTCCCACCATCGGCTGCGTAATAGTTCCTCAAAGTTACAGGAGCAAGAAGGTAAATCTGCTGGGTTCATTTCCCAGGGTACGAATCTCCAGTTGTTGATATCTGTGAGAGTCCGAATTTCTTTTACAGGATTGCCAACAAAGGTATTCCAGGACTCATTCTTCGTAATCCAACTCAGCACAACCATAGAATCAGTCCACAAAATAATTTGCAGAGGTAACTGTAACGCTGACTGTATTGTGGATGCCAATCGTGCACCAATCGCAGCTCCTAGTAACTCTAGACGGGGAATGGAGGCCCTTTGTATTGGAGCTACTCTTGATTTAGCAGAGATCAATCTCACAGAAATGCCAGTCTCATCTTCTGACCGCAAAAATGCACAACACAGCAGAGATCAATCTCACAGAAATGCCAGTCTCATCTTCTGACCGCAAAAATGCACAACACGCATAAGCATCCTTAGATGCATCCGTAAATACGTGTAAACTATTTAGTGCATATTTTCCCATAGACATTCTTCTTGGAATGCTACACTGTTCTACTAAATGAAAAGTTTTAATCCATTTTCTATATCTTTTCCGTATATCAATCGGTAATATCTCATCCCAATCAATTTTGCTTTTCCATGCCTCTTGCAAAAACAATTTAGGCAATAATAATGCAGGACAAACAAATCCAATCGGATCATAAACACTATTCACAACGGAAAGCAAATTTCGTTTAGTAATTGCATCAGAATCAGCGAATTCTTTCGGACCACAGCACGACAGTTCATCCGTAAGGGTGTTCCATTTCAGGCCCAGCAACATTTGATCCTGCTCTGCGGATCCAGTATAGGCCCAACATCGGAGATCAAATTTCCCTTCATTCATAATTTGCTTAGCTTGTGACATTAATTCATTAAGTTCTTCCTCACTAGCCACGCTCGTAGCTAAATTGTCTACGTAGAAGCCTTCTTTTAATTTCTGGGTAGTTTTCTGCATATCTTCAGTTTGGTACTGTTGGGAATTCAGGTGGTGTCTAATGGTAGCATTGAGTAGGAAATGACTTGAAGAAACTCCGAATACCACACGGCAGTGTCGGTAGGTTTTCATCTTGTTACATTTTCTATCCTCCCACCACAGAAATCTTAAAACATCCCGATCTGGTGGGCTGACACTAAGCTGCAGAAAGGCTTGTTTGATGTCGGCAGTCACCCCTATGGCATTCAATCGGAATTTCATAAGAAGAGGGGCAATTTGATGAGACAAGCTTGGCCCCACACTTAGACAATCATTTAAGGAAGTGGAGCCTAGACCCTTAACGGATGCGTCGAACACAAGTCGAATTTTGGTTATGTGACTGGACAGTTTTATCACCGGTCTGTGGGGCAGATAATGGCAGAATTCGTTAATTTCTGGATTTGACAGATTTTCGATGATTCCTTCGTTTTCCCATTGTCTGAAGACGTTATCGTAAGACTCAAAAATATCTTCTCTCTTAAGTCGCTTGGAAGTGGACCGCAACCTTGAATCCGCCAAGTCATAGTGATTACTCAGAGGAGGGTGACCAGCTAACCATGGGAGGGTGACTTCATATCTTTGACCTGGATTAACCCTAACAGTTTCTTGGAAATGCGTAAGTGTTTCTTCGTCCAATAGATGTGAAGATTTTTTTCCAGAGGATCTGTTATTCCTAATGTTTCTAACTCCCATAATTTAGGCATTTCAAAATTCTGTAGACTGAAAGATATCATATTGATTGTAGCTCTTCTTTTCTGAGTACTCAAAACGCTCCATCCAAATCTTGTCTCGATTGCTGAAATTCCAGATCTTAAAATTTGTATTTTACCTGTCAGTATTTTTCCCAGTATATCGGCCCCAAGCAACATACGTATAGGAGGTTCTCCGAGTCCGATGTCAGTCAGGTAAATTCCGTGATCAGCGAGCTCAGAGATCAGCTCCGGATCTTTAAGTCTAGGCAGAGTTGTACATATTGTAGGTTGATCTAGAACAGATACTTGGCAAAAAAAATTCCCATTTAGACTTTCTAGGTTGATATCGTAATGGCCATGAGCTGCTTCTGGTGTTTGCCCTCCACCGAAAAGTCCTTGTGACAACACCTCTTTTCCAGAAGGAGAAAGTCTGAGCTCCTTTGCCAGGTCTTCTTCAATGTAGGATCAGTGAGATCCGTCATCCAACAATGCTCTTACATATTGTTTCCTACCTTTATTGCGTATACAGATCATTAGAGTTTTCAAATATATGATATTTGGGGATGATTCTGTAGAAAATAAAGAGCTCGTATTTTCATCTTTCTTGGAATGCTCTTTCGTACTTAATTCTGGGCACAGCAATGCATAATGTCTTCTGGCACAGACAATACATCTCACAGAGCTATGGCATGCTTTTGCCATGTGGTCAACTTTCAGACATACCAAACAGCATCTTTTCTTCATTACTGCAGCCTTTTTCTCCTCTAACGACATATGTACAGTTTTCCCACAGTCCTGACTGTTATGACCCTTTTCACAAAAGAGGCAGTGTAATTTAGAGGATACATTTCCCGAGGACGAAACGAGGGCCGAAGCAGAAGGAAAATCAACTGGCTGTGTTTCTTGACTTTGCCTTTTAATTTTAGTTTGGGGAACGAAACCAGATTCCGCCAAAGCTCGGTGCTCTTCACCCTCAACTTCGTTTCTTAGAAAGGTCATCAGTTCTTCGAGAAGTTTTTCTTTAATTAGAAACCGTGAAGAATCTGAATCCGACTCTGGATTCAGCCTATGCCTATCCCAAGCCTTTAAAATATCCATTGGCAGGCAAGACTCTACGACTGGATATAACATTGCTGCGTAATTTTCAGTCGTGACACCCAGTGTTTCTAAAGCTCTGAGATATGTACCCAGTTGGTCGTAAAGTGCACTGAGTTTAACATTAGCTCGATTAGTCACTAAAGTTAATAAATCTCTGATGTATACCTCTATTAGCAAGTCATCTCGCCCAAACCTATATTTTAGGTGATCAATAGCCTTGTTATAATTTTCTTTGGAAGGCGGGTAACTGTTGGCTATGTTTCTTGCTTTCGTTTTTGGTTTTAAAGAGGATAGCAGATACTGAAATTTATCTTCTTCTTTTAAACGATCATCCTCATGAATGCGGGAAAACTGACCCCAAAACGCTACTCAAGTCCTTGGCATTAAATCAAATTCTTTTAAATTTAACTTAGGAAGATTCAAAGTAACGCTAGATGACGTACTACTAAGGGAAATGTTGTCATCATTCTTCATATTGTTTACATAAATCTCATACAGTCTTGACTTCAGTGAACTGATCCCTATACGACTCAATTAAATCAATCTCTTCATCTGAATATTCAAGATAAGCACTTAGTTCAGTATCCGTATCAAACAAACGGTTAGATTTGTCAAGTATTTTATTATAAAGGATAAGAATTTGCTTACTTTCGATTTCGGATTCCGTATTCAACTCTACAAATTGATTACAGGCCGTAGTAAACAAACGTCGGAAATTCGTTCTTTGCTTCTTCAACCTTTCGACATCACTTACTTCATCAGTATTTAAATTTTTTTTATCATCAGTCATCTTGACCAGTATTGGGATTCGTGTATCACTAATAGAGTCAATTTCGTAAGCTACTGGAAAACGTAACAAAGTTCTTTTTTAATCGCGGACGCCACTAATTTTGCAACGTAAACGTAATCTCATTTTAGAGACAAATATTTATTCAAAACGTATATCTTCAGAACAAATCGTAATGCTACTGCATGAACATCGTGGCATATAACATCGTAATGACTCGAAACTAAATTCAAAACCACGCCATCTAACTGTGTTGCCACACAGCAACTTATAAATAGTAACATAATCTCGGCGTAACCATGCAGTCGTAATAATATGCAATGAAGTCGTTTTGGCTGATATGTGCGATATCCCTTCGATGAAAAAAGAAGTCCGTAGCTTTGTATCCGCGAACACGGTCGAAGTGATGACGTCTGACAAATGGAAGACACTGCAAGATCAGTACCCGATATTGTTAATTCTTTACTTCCTACATTGCTGATATCAGTAAAGGATAAAACGATGTAAATTTACGTGAGTAACTTCTATACTTAAACTTCCTTCTAGTAAACTGACAGGGTCGCCCCTGATCATTTCAGTACTGTTAAAGCTTCTGGATCAGCCGGTCACCCTCTACCCTCCAATAATTTTCTTCTTACTTTCTCTTCCACTTATGGCCAATAGGGTGGAACGAAAAAAACTTTTTTTTAAAATTTCAATATGCTCTAGTTTTCAAAAGTTGCCTTTTAACAAAATAAAGACGGAAATTAAATATTAGCGTAATTGGTGCATGTTTTCAGTTAGCGCAAGAAGGGCAAACTTTTGGTTTTTATTAAATTTTTGACAAATTTCGAAATTATTTTGAAATTGAATGCACTTGTAGTACAAAAAAGTAGCAAAATATGTAATTTAAACATTCCTTTTAGTCAGGAGATCTGCTAAACAGATTATATAATACGTTTTACTTCATAAAAATAGTACACATAAAGGCACTTAAGGACGAGGCACTTAAGGACAAGGCACTTAAAATACACTCGGACATCACGGTGGAACGAAAAAAATTTTTTTCGGAATTTCAATATGCTCTAGTTTTCAAAAGTTGTCTTTTAAAATTAAAATTAAGAATGTAAAATTTTTTTGCTCTACTAAAATATTTTTAAGTGCCGCAAAGGGCTTCAAAATGGATATTTTTATGAAAAAGTGATTATATTTGTATTTTTTGTTAATTTCTTTTATAGTATATAAAAATAATGTATATTTTCTGTAAATAAAATATTCAAAATATGATATTTTGACAGAAAACTTGCATATTCTAAGTATTTCTAATTTTTAGATGCCATAACAGAACAACGGATTTTGTGGAATTTCGCGATTTTCATCATATTAATTTTACATTAGCATATTCTTATAATACACATTGGAATGAAAGAAAAACAATTTTTAATTGACGGACCTTAGTTAAAATAAACAAATCACACTTATTTAGAAAAATATTAATGTAATGTCTATTAAGGCAAAACATTATTTTGAAAAAAATATTCATGTTTTTCAAAAGTCCATATTAATCACACATGGTTTCCATTACTTATTTCACTGACACATTGAAGTGTTATTTTGTTTCAAATTTTGGCATTATTTTTTGAGAATGTATTTTTGTTTTTATCAATGCATCTCTTGGAGAAGTACCACGGACGAACAAGGATGACCAGGTAACTAATTTAACAATCCTTTCTACTACTTGTGTGTGACATGGAATGTTGTTGAAGTCAATAATTTAAATGAACTGCCCCTACGTCACCTATTTTGTTTCCTAGATAGAAAAACTAAAGGCCCAAATGAATTTGGAGGAGAAATTCTTAAACAACTAGAAAACTGCTCTGAACTTCCAGTGATTGAATTTTTACCTATTGAAAATAACATTACATTACTAGAAATTAAGGAGGATTTAAGTGTGGACCCAAAATATTTGTTAGAAATGTATAATGCAATCTCTGTTGGAAAGTGTTCTTCTGATTTCTCCATGTGAAAACCAGAAAAATTTTGTCATTCACGATGGCTTACATTAGCAAACCGAATACTTCGCTTGTATGTGGGAACAGAATGTCTTGCAAAAAATCTCCGAATACTGACTGAGTACATTTTGAAAGTTTATGCACCAATTTGGTGTAAAATAACGCTTAAACCATCTTGTATCCGTGGATCGAAGCACTTGGTGAAACTTGTAAGCTATTCACGTTACCTCATTTAGACTCTTAAAAATGTAATTGACCCTGTCATTCAAAGAAATGCATACTTTGCCGCTTCGGAAAATCTCCTCCTTTGTATGATATTAGACGATCGCAGTCATGTAAAGAGAGCTTGGATTACGCCGGATTCTAAAAGCAAGGGCGGAAAATGAAGGAGGCATCAGAAAGAATTTAGTTCCACGTATAAACTTTGATGCCAAGGATTATATTGATATGATTGAATGGAATGATGCTGAAGTAACAGAACCTCCTATGACGAGTGATGTTTCTGATGACAAACTAAAACTGTTTATAAAGGAAGCAAAAGAATCTGATCACGAGAAACAAATTATTGACTTCAACAACATTCCATGTCACACACAAGTAGTAGAAAGGATTGTTAAATTAGTTACCTGGTCATCCTTGTTCGTCCGTGGTACTTCTTCAAGAGATGCATTGATAAAAACAAAAATACATTCTCAAAAAATAATGCCAAAATTTGAAACAAAAAAAACAATTCAATGTGTCAGTGAAATAAGTAACGGAAACCATGTGTGATTCCTATGGACTTTTGAAAAGCATGAATATTTTTTTTTTCAAAATAACGTTTTGCCTTTATAGACATTACATTAACATTTTTCTAAATAAGTGTGAATTGTTTATTTTAACTAAGGTCCGTCAATTAAAAATTGTTTTTCTTTCATTCCAATGTGTATTATAAGAATATGCTAATGTAAAATTAATATGATGAAAATCGCGAAATTCCACAAAATCAGTTGTTCTGTTATGGCATCTAAAAATTAGAAATACTTAGAATATGCAAGTTTTCTGTCAAAATATCATATTTTGAATATTTTATTTACAGAAAATATACATTATTTTAATATACTATAAAAGAAATTAACAAAAAATACAAATATAATCACTTTTTCATAAAAATATCCATTTTGAAGCCCTTTGCGGCACTTGAAAATATTTTAGTAGAGCAAAAAAGTTGTATATTCTTAATTTTAATTTTAAAAGACAACTTTTGAAAACTAGAGCATATTGAAATTTTGAAAAAAAATATTTCGTTCCACCGTGATGTCCGAGTGTCTTTTAAGTGCCTCGTCCTTAAGTGCCTTTATGTGTACTATTTTTATGAAGTAAAACGTATTATATAATCAGTTTAGTAGGTCTACTGACTAAAAGGAATGTTTAAATTACATATTTTGCTACTTTTTTGTACTACAAGTGTATTCAATTTCAAAATAATTGCGAAATTTGTCAAAAATTTAATAAAAACCAAAAGTTTGCCCTTCTTGCGCTAACTGAAAACATGCACCAATTACGCTAATATTTAATTTCCGTCTTTATTTTGTTAAAAGGCAACTTTTGAAAACTAGAGCATATTGAAATTTTAAAAAAAAGTTTTTTTCGTTCCACCCTACTGGATAGTAGCATCAGAATAATATTATACAATTGTATAATAATTGTACTTAAAGGTTGTAAATAGTATATGCTTCTTGTGGTTTAATTTGATGAGCATGTAACATGGCATTCGCTGCTCAAACTAGCGGTGGGATATCTGAAGCTTCCTCGTAACCCGAATTTTAGCTCGTAACTCGAAGCAAAAAATCTACCGAGAGAATGCTCGTATCTCGAAAAACTCTTTAAGTCGAGACACTCGTAAGTCGAGGTACCACTGTATGTCTTAACCCTGCACTGGTCGCGCTCCCTCTTACAGTTGCCAATAGCAATTAGTTTACAGTTTGCGTATTTTTGGATTTGCTCTGTATGCCCTGCAGATGTCATTACCTTCGAAGTGTTTATGAATGAGTCACGAAGCTTCATGGTTAAAAGGTTCTGACTAAACCTAAAATTATCCAAGGAACTAACGAAAAATTTCAACGAAATCTAGTCTTTTGAGTAAATGCTCAATGAGGATTAATAAACGTATATCTAAACATTTGTTATACTTATTATTTCAAAAGCGGAGATATATTTTATAGTGGTGTAAACTGTTTCTTTGATTTTAATAATATTCTCTTTAATGAATTTCCATCTGTAAAGAGATAACTTTACAGTGGCGTAAATCATTTTTTCTTATTCTCAAAATTCGCTTAAAGAATTAATTATCTAAAGAAAAAGTAGTCAACATCGCCTGTAGATGGGAGTTTAAATTTTTAATTGTAATATTCACAACACACCTTACAGACTTCAGACCACTCCACTCCTCTAGCAGACAAAACAGTATTTATAACCAAGCTAACTATTTAATATTTTAATTCTGGTGGTATTTGATGGGAAATATTTCTTACGGTAATAGTATATCATTCTATATAAAAACCAGTGTTCATAGATACGTATTATTACTCTTACAGGTAATAAAACAAGTATCTTTTAAATTTAGTTTAAAAGAAATTATTTTTTCGTTATTCGCGTTCTACAATCGTGCTTTTCAATCAAAGGAGCATCTAAATTCTGAAAAGAACACATCATGATCATTACCTATATCATAACTTAAAACAAATATTGAATACTTAATAAATGGTTAAAAAAATACTAATGCTATTAAAGAAAAGGTCGCAGAAATTTTATTAAAAAAGAATATTACAGGGAAAACAAGGTTAAAACATCAAGTTAGTTTTTTTTGCGCGTTTTTAAACACTGGCAAAAAGAGATAAACAATGGCCACACCCTATATTCCCTCCCATTATTTTCCTTTTAAAATAATTGCATAACAGTCTAAAAAATTTTAGGTATTTGAAGTATTTATTTCTTTTCCCGTTATGTACGTATATAATTATAAAATTTATGTATAACGTTTGTACCTTCTTTCGGCACATAAAAAACTAATTATTCAGTTTTATTACTCTACATCACTCTCGGTTGACTGAAGTCCAGCGCCATCTAGGCCATGCCCTATAACATAATTAAAGCGATATGATTATCATTACAAAAAATGTATAATGATGTTCAAAAACTATATTCCTTTTAAGGAATAGAAAATAATTTAGAATGTTAGCGAATAGAATTTTACAATTCTGATAAATGGCAGGAGAAAAAAATTACTGATATAGCTGCGTAGACAAATGCAATATTTTCATATGAAGTTAAAAGATCCTATTCATTATGAACGTTCTTTCATTTTACCTTTACAAATAGGAGAAGTAATCCCGCAAAAGAATGGAACTTTTTTGATTATCTATTGTTCAGCAACGTTTATTAAATGAAGATATGTGAAATAAGAGAGAAATTTTTAAGCATTTAAATATCAATTACGTTAGTCACATTACATTTGCTCTAAAATCGCAGAATTATTGGATTGGATGGACTTTTTTTCTTCGCAGTTGTTATAAGGTAGCAGTGTAGTAACAATTGCGGTCTAACGAGTGCAAGTTGCAATTTACGGTAGACCAGTAGTGGCGCACCCAGGATTTTTTCTTGAGGGGGGGGGGGGACGAGATGAACGGATAAAAATATTTATAATGCAAAATCAATATTCATAATGCAATTTCTATTTCTTTAGGGGGGGGGGGGGCAGGTAGTGACGTAGCGAGAGGGGGGGAGTCTATCGTGCCCCGAGCGCCATTCGCAGAGGGGCGCCAAATGGTCATTTTCACAAATTCTATATATTTTATTACTATATGTTTTTAGGAAGGAGGGGGGAGCCAAAAAGGTATTGTGCCCCGGGCGCCAGTTATGCTCGCTACGTCACTGGGGCCAGGGCCCCTTGCTTCCCCCCCCCCCCCCCCCAGGGTGCGCCACTACGGTAGACCAACGGAAGTAGCTGTTAAGGCTCGGTGCACACGAGCGATCCGGTGTCGTTGCGGTATCGCAGTTGCGATCAGGAGTACATAGAGTTAAACTAACCGACTCACACGGGCGGAGGCGTCGCTGCGAATTCGCAACGACCGGTTTTTCCCCCTCGTGTACTGCTTGATCGCATGAACGACAACGGCTTAGCATTACCTTCATTTCAACTGTGCAATTCAGACGGACGACATTTTTCCGAAACAAAATGGCTGAAAGTGTAGACACAGAACTTTTTAATAGAGTAAGTTAAAAAGTTTTAGTGAATTATGGGATATTAAATGTGAAAAGTACCACGACAAAAATCTTAAACGGAGTGCGTGATAAGAATTTGCATCAGTTTTGTATCCAGATTTCGAAGAAAAAGCACAAAAAGAAAAAAGAAGAAAATTTAAGTACAGTTATAAAATTATATTTTCAATTTAAAAAATAATAAAACAATATCAATTTTAATCGAAACATATTTCAGATAAATTTACATTAGTCATATTTCAGCGTCGTATTGATTTTTTTACCATGTTTTTATTAACTCGCTTTCTTGTTTGTTTATGTGAGAGTGTGTTTGTCCGGTACATATCTTGCAATCGATTTTTAACTAACTTCCTGACTAGCTAGACATTTGAAACGTTTAGAATAGCTCAGAACATGATGACAATGCATTATTTTAATACATTTAGCCATCTTTAAGCAGAATTGAATCCTTTTTCTGTTAATTTTGTTTTGTAGACTGGTGCAGCCATCTATCAGCCGGGACGGCTGATAGATGGGAAAATCGGAACGAAAAGTTAAACGCAAGTAACTTCCAATTAACTTTTTTCTTTCAAGTTGATGGGATAATTCATCAAAAAAATTTTAAAAAGTATCTATTAATACATAGACTTGTCAAGTTATATGATTCAACAGAAAATTAAAAACATGGTATATAAAAAGTTCTTTTTAGCTTGTATTTATTGATATTATTCTCAAATGTAATTAGATATAAATAGCAGAGCATAGCAGTAAATAACTTAATTAAAATTAAACACAAATCTAAACAATATGCAAAAAAGCAAACATTAAACATATTTTTCGATTATTAAACTTTTATTAATTTTTAAATTTAATAACGAACTTCCCATTTTAATTTAGGAAATAGTAAAATAATATCAATTTTAATCAAAATGTATTTCACATAAATTTTAAATCAGTCGTATTCTGGTGTGTGAATTATATTTTAATCCATTTTTTTTACTAAAATCACTTAAGATTAAAATAATAGAGCATAGCAGTAAATTACATAATTAAAAATTAAACACACACCAAACAATAAAATTTGATTAAGCAGAAAGCAAAAATTAAACATTTTTCCATTTATTAATTTTTACATATTTATTGTTTTTGTTTTAATACACTGCTGGCCACCCAAATTGCAACACCAAGAAAGACAAGAGATATCACAACAAAATTTATTTTGTAGATAACATGTTGACCAAGTATCAAATGATTAAATTTATAGACTTCTGTGAAGTGTGGTTCCTGCCAAAATCAGTAGCCAGAGTAGCCGCCATTGTTGGTGATCACCGGCTGCCACCACGCCTCGGCATTGATTCAAAGAGACTTGGATGAGTTCTTGGGGTACAGCAGACCAAGCAGCTTCCACACGTTGCCAAAGTTGATCTGCTGTGGCAGCTGGGGATGGAATATGGGTTAATCGTAGAGCAACCATGGACCTAATGTTTTCTATCGGCGAAGATCCGGAGAGCGAGGCGGCCAGGGAAGCAATTCAATCTGGCGATTGACGAGGAACAGTTGGACAATGCGTGCCACGTGTGGTCGCGTATTATCCTGTTGAAATATGGCTGTGGGCAAGCCCTGGAGGTAAGGAAGGACAACTGGCTCTAACACCTCGGAGATGTAGCGCTGGCTGTTTAAAGTACCGGCAATGCGTACTAATTCTAATCATTTGCATATCTCACCTCCGCTAATGCATGTTGTAAATTTCATGATATTTGCATGTTTCCTTCAGGGTGTTGCATTTACAGTGGCCAGCAGTGTATAACAACAATCTTCCCAGTTGACACTTTTTCCATTCGCATTTATTCTTAAATACATTCATCTTGCCATGGCAGTTTTCCAATATCGCTAATGAAATTGTCAGCCCATGAACTTCTTATCTGATTTAAGTTGATCCCTCCTTGATTTTTATGACTTCCTTGATTTTGCACACTGTTTGGTAAGTTGCACTATTTCATTCGGAATTAATTAAAAACTTTGATTCATCATTACACAAGTCTTCATATAACAAAGAAATGTCCTTTTATAATCATGAACTCAACAGTGGGTGGACCCAATAACATCTTTTTCCTATATTTAGATACTCAGGGCCCGATTTAGAAAATTCTTGCCTATAGGCACAACTTGGGATGGGGGCCCCCCCTAACACTGATGTGGGCTTAAAAGTTTCCAAATTGACACAGAAAAAAAAATATCATGAATCATTGTGAAAGTACCATTTTACCAAGAATTGGGCTTTTTGAAACGAAGAAGCCTAGAACATTATCAATAGCAAAAAGCAATACAACATATTAACTTCATCATTAAAGTACTATTCAATGCAACCAGAAAACTTATTAAATCTTTTATATACATATAACATACATATGATGAACTATAACATATAACTATACATATGATGAACCAATCAATAATCAATTTGAAAGAATATATTTTAAAAAATGCTATTAAAAAAGGCAAAATACAAAATTTGAATTGGGAATTTCCTTCTTTTTTTTCGTTTAAAATAAAGTTTGGGGGCCCCCCCATCATTCGGGGGCCCCTAGGCCCGGGCCTACCGGGCCTAATGGAAAATCAGGGTCTGTAGATACTTATAAAACTAAGTCAGAAAAACACACTCTTTTTCCTCGAGTGCACTTCTTACTCCATAGCTTGACTCCTACTGTTTAAATTCCATCATTTAAAGGGCTGATCTTGACGTAAATTTCACGGAACAGCCAAAAACCGCAACGGGATTCGCCTCTCGTGTGATACGCCATCGGAGTGAGGCGGCCATCTTGGATACCTTTGGAGAACAAAACTAGGAAACCCTATGGAGATTTAGCATAGCCTCCTTTTTGCGGAGGACTCTTGCTCGAAACCTATCCATACTTAAAGAAATTCCTATATTGTAACCCTTAGTTTTATTAAAATATGCGATTTTTGATAAATATTACGCCTGGACACACTGTTTTTAATGAGAAAAACAATAAATATATTCACTTTCGAATTCACTTTGCCAAACACTGCCTAGTAGGCGATAAGTGTATTGAATTAGAAAATTATGATAACCCTTGTATGGTAACCTTCTAAACATGAAGCTACAGAAGGAGGAGCAGCTCCTTACGGAGCGTATTAGAAAAATGTGTCCCATTTGGTCGCCACCACTAGGTGGCGCGCACGCCTGTACTGATGCCGTCATAACACGGAAACACGAAGCTACAGAAGCTGTAGCTTCATGCTTCTAAATAAAGATGCCAAATCATTTTTGAGATTGTTTAGATTAATTCATTCCGGTGTCTGTTAAGCCGTGTGCAATGACGACAACTTACGATATTTGTTCGATTCTCAGCGGGAATTTAAATTTAATAAAACGAAGGGCAAGATGCTTTGAAGTCTTTTTTATTACGACCCATGTGGGATTATATGTGCATATGTTCATGCATCATGAAAAATAAACGATGTTGAAGTAAGTTTAATTTGTAACTTTTTTTCTCTCAAGTCTCCTTTTGCCTATTTAAAAAAATATATGCTCTTCTGATTGATTAGTATTACCTAGGTATTTCAGTTATAAATCTGAATTTTTATAACTGAAACAACCCATCTAATTCCTACACATATGATTACTTCTGAATAATTTTCCTGTTGGCTTTCGAAGTAGATAATGATAGTTTATTTTGTGTGAAAATTGAAGTTTTCACACTATAAAACATGATTAAAAAGTTTTAAACTCATTTTCGCCATTATGGCTCTTTTCGGAGTACATGGGCTTATCCAGTGATGACTATAATTGATTTGAGTAAGGGTGCTCGTGAAATTGGTCAGTAGAGGTTTTTAAGCCATAATTTTTCTTGAGTTAAGAGAATTTAAATTTAAATTTTTGCTTTTAATTAAATGAAAAGAAGTACACACACACAGAGAAAAATGAAAGTAAAGAAAATGTGCCTTTTGGGGGCGATCACAAAAGAAATAAAGTAGGATTTTATTTAGCACAAGTGATTCTTCAATTACTGTCCATTAAATATGAGTTTCTTTCTATTTTAGACCTTATTTCTTTTCACTAGAAGCATCGAATTGTATTTATATTTTTATTTATTTATTTCATTATTTTTTTTTTTTTCCGGGGGGGGGGGGCAAGCATTGGGTGCTGTTTTATTATCTGAATTTGAAGGTTAGAATACATGACATAATTTATATGAGCATCGTAGTTTAAATATTGCATGTCTCCAAAAACAATTTAAAAATTCTCCTTATGTTTAAGTTCATTTTTTAAATCTTTGTTTTTAGATTATTATTTTTATCTCTAGAAATCCATAAGATTACGTATTTTTTCATGTTGTATGAAAATATTTTTTTTTACAATGGAAGTAGGATGAGAACAGGTGTGCTTTAAATTCCGATGACTGCAGTCAACAGCAAAAACAGAGCATAGTTAAATAAGGAGGGATAAAACGATCTGTACTACACCAAAAAATAATATAAAATGTATTCAGCTTTTGGTATAGTTCAAAATACTTTTAAATGAAATAACGTCGTTGTAAGACGAGAAAACAATAATTGTTGATAGAGAAAAATAATAGTAAAATTTTAAAACGAAATGTTTTCATCTAAGTCAAAACCAGAATATTTCAACTAACATCTGGCGTCTACCTCGTCACCAAAACATAGTATTATTGCCCTGGTGAATATTTATCGCCAAACCAGAGATTAATATAAAATGTACAAAGCACTTGGAGAAAATCACTTGAAGAAAAATCAGCCAACTCTGTGTCAAATGTTTGCGCACAAAGCGTAAAACAGCCGATTTCCAAAGAAAACCTTTCAATTTCCTTTAAATATTGTGTTTGGAACACTGTTAAAAGCATTTTAAAATTAAGTTTGACGTTGCTTCGGTATACATTTCAATAGGTTTTAAGAATTAAAAAATATTGGCTTTGATGTAAAAAATTCTCGAATTTTCCTCTATGAGCGTCAACATGGGAGCGATTGTTCTGGTCTCCAGAGCCGAAAACGGCGTCGCACTCCGATGGCGTATTGAAGGCTGCGGCACCGGTGCGAAATCGCAATGGATCGCTCGTGTGCACCGGCCTTATTCTTCAACATGAGTAATAAGTTAAAAAGTTCTAACGAAATAATGCTGGGTTTTTTTAAGGTACAATTTCTGAAATAAAGAATGGCCATCTTGGGGGGGGGGGGGGGGGAATAGCAATCCACTAGCGAAAACATTTTTAAACGAAGAGTAATTTAAAAAAAATTGACTCGAACTTAACAATAGTTATTGTTAGTGTCGCTGTGAATGTTCAGTGAAGAAAATGACTGAATAAGAACGTCTTGTCATACTTGCCAGATCATATGTGAAATAATGCATGGCAGTAATATTTTACTTCAAATAAATTTGATTTTCTGAGTATTTCACTCATCAATACTTGTTTTGTATCAATTACAGGTTCAATACGAGGTATGACTTCCGGAGCTTGAGTTAATCAGAATGCTCTCAACGTCTCTTTTCGATGTAAGTAATGTGAACTATCAATTATTTTCTTCCGCTTATCACAACCATTAGATGTTATTAAGCTTAACATATTTGAGGCTTATGGCATTAGAGAGATATATTTTCCTCCTAGAATTCTTGTCGGGCCCTTTATGAACTATCTAAATAGGCGTGTACAAAAGGAGAATAAAGTTACGAAAATACACTTTTAAGACTTTTTATTGGGAAAAGTACAAATAACAAATCTTAAGCTAATTTAATAGAAACGGTTTCAACATTCGGCGTGTTTAATAAGTATTAATGTCATGGTCGACTGTATGTGAGGCGGTGAAGGCAAAGTGGTGTAAGTCAGTAAGTCAAGTGGTGTAAGTCAAAAGAGTTTAACTGTAAAACCTACAAAAATTCCACCATAAATTGAACAAATTATAATTCATAACAATTATTACAATATTGAAAATAATAACTATTACAATTCCACTATATTGAACATGGGAGATTACATAGTTTGCCCCCAAATGAAAAAAGTTGAAAATGGACTTACACCACTTTGCCTTTCAACGCCTCATGTATTGTGTTTTAATAGAGAAAACTCTTAATCATTTTACACACATTATTTTCAGTCTAGCTACAACGCTATGGTACATCTATTTTCACGCTACGCACAAGATACAACGTTACCAGACAAATCAAAAACTTCTTGTTCTCGTTTCCCGCGTGTTCTCATGGTCACAGTTAAAGCTGTCCATGGAGGTTAACATTGAGGTAAAGATGGTCCATGAGGATGTCCGTAGTTATACACTACAATTAATAAAAAATATTGACACTATTCGGAAATTCAGTTAATCCAAAATAGAGATACAGTCGATTCCGTAATCAGACTACATCGGGACGCGATCATTTGGGTCCTAATACCGGTTTTGTCCGATTACACGAACATGCCTTACGTTGCAAGACCGGGATGTGCTATTCGTAACATATTAAAATGTCATTATGACTTATTGTACGGCACACACGTATAGGCGAACATGCAAACAAGAACTACTGTTGCTTACGAACTTTATTCGTCGAAAAATAAATTTACAAAACAAAAATCCTCGAAGACAATCTACACGATACTCAGCATGTTCACACAATAAAAAAAGTTCTTACCAAATTCCGTCAACGTTTAAGAACTTATTCAGTGTGATCTGATGCTTTATGTTGATGATTAAAAATTCTTCGTAATTTTCAACCAGACTGAAGTTCCACATTTCCGTCATCATTTTCACTTTCACCAGCATTGCCACATCCATTTCCAAGACCAAATGCTTGAAGCCACAATTAAAAAAACTGTCTGAATTGTTTCACTGCTTATTTTTTGCCAGCTATCGGTCACAAATATAACTGCTTGTAAAATGTTGACCTTTGCACTGACTTCTCCAGCTGTTGACGATGAGCAAACTTTCTTCAATTGCTTCAAGAACATAATTAACCAACCTTGCACTATAAAAGGTCTTCAAATTTTTTATGATGTCCATGTCCATTGGCTGCACCAAAGCTGTGGTCCTGGGAGGTAGAAATTCCAGTTAGATGTTCTTCAAGCAATCTAAATGAGGATGCGCTGCACAATTGTCAAGAAGGAGCAACACCTTTTTCGACTGGCATTGTAGCTCTCTGTCCCAATCCTTCAGCCATTATTTAAAAAGTTCAGAGGTCATCCACGCATTTCTGTTCGCACGATACGTAACTGATAAACTGTCCATTCTAAGTCCCTTAAAGCAGCGAGGCTTGGAGCTTTTTCATATAACCAACAAGCTTCCTCTTGTCTGTTCTGACATGTCCTGAGCAGCACAAGACAGTTACGCGATCCATCGCTTTTTTGGAGCCAGAGAGTGCAACATATTTGTAACTTAAAGAGCCGTCCGGTGTAAGCACGATAATACAAAACCCGGTTTCATCGGCATTGCAGATGTCATCTGCTGTAAATTTCGTAAGAAGCTCGGGAAGTTTTGTTAATTTCCATTCTTCAGCACCTGCACCATCAGCACTTTCTTTCTCTGCTATGTGCTTTCTTCCTTGATTAATGTCATGTCTAGATTTCCAGTGAGACAAACAAACCGTCCGTAGCTTTGAAATAATCGTGGCCCAGCATTTTAGCGCAGTTCTGCTTTGCACTTTAACTTGGGCCCTTACTCGCACACCTCGTCCAGTAACAATGGTAAACCATTCGTTAAGGGACCTCATCGACGTCCCGGATCCTTGCCTTCACGCTTCCGTTTTTGAGAAGTTTCCTCGCCGTCTTTCACATTGTGCCCATTCTTCTCGCAGCTCATTCCCTGGTTTAATCAAGCGCGTAATTGTAGCCTTTGCCAAGCCAATAATTTACACCAACCGACGCTGACCTAGTGTTTGGTTGTTCCTTGATCTGATCCAGGAACCATTTTTTTTCAGCTAACGTCATGTCCCGCCGTGGTATTTTGGCAGGGGAGACAAGACATGCACAGTTCACTGCTAAGTTTTCTGATGAACTTGGTGTTGCGGGGTCAAGATATGGAGAACAGAAGGGAGACAAAATGCTTGCCATTCAAAGCTTCTGCACTAAAAGCATCCATTAGAGATCAAGTTTCCTTACACGCGATGCCGGACACACGTGCTTTACATCCGCTCTACGCGGGCGACCTGTGGCTTCTTTTTCTTATTCGCTCTCACGTTCTTTGGTCTGATTAAACGGAATTTTGGTCCAAATAAGCGAATAATATTAGGCTTATGAAATGCGATTTGTTTCGGTTCTTTAAGATTTGGTCCGAATAAGCGGCAGGTCCGATTAACCGGTGGTCCAATCAACCGGATTCCACTGTATTAGAAATTTAAGTACAGTTCTTCCACAATTTTAGAAAAGTTTTGTGAAATCCTTCTCACCATCTCTTCAATACTATTGCTAACAATTTTAAAGAGTTCAGAGAATTAGTTACAGCCACAACGACTTTTGAATCAGAATTCATAATTATGGTTTACAGCTATCAAGAGTAGCAGATACATAATAATTAGTTACTAAAGTGAGGTACCCCTTTATTATTCACCCCTTTCGATTTAAGGCTGCTGTGTACTAACCCTATTGAATTCACTAACTTCAATGTTAACCTACGGAGAAAACGTCCAAAGATCACCACTTGGATTGAAAGATTAAAAAAAACAGTGAAAGAAATTTTACACCTTCGGACATTTTTCGTTTTTTTTTATAAAAATGGAAATAATGTTTTAAAATTTTAATTATTCGGGAGAAAAATCTGGTATAGTGTGTTTTAAACTCTCCTGAATTCCTATGATGGACGAAATTTATAAAATGAATCCTGTTGTAAGGTGCAGTAAAGTTTAGGCTATCTAAAAATACCATTTTTATTGGATTATTAGCATTTATGTAGCTGTAAGTAATAGGCAAATTTTCTTCACAGGATAAGGGCCCCGAGTTTCCCCAATTGGTCGGCAGATCTGTACTGTCCGTCCGGCGTCCTAGGCCCTTACTATAATAAACCGAACAGGGGAAATTAACCCTCGGCTGAGTTTGCAGGAATTACTACGCAGCATCTGGTCTTCAGGTTCACATTTGTCGTATGGACTAACCGTCCCGGCCGACGTATTCTTGTTGAATTTCTCCGTAGGTTAACATTGAGATGAGCGATTCCAATAGAATTAGTACACAGCAGCCTTAATGAGTAATTTAAATTCACTAGATCTTCCACAGTCTTCTACGGGATCTACACTCAAGAGCCAAAACATTATGACCACCCCTACATTTTGCAATGAATTCGCCTGGATGACGTGGAAGGCACGTGATCAGGTGGAAGTGGTATTTAACTGCTGCTGGAGAGTCCTGAAGAATCATTCTTTCACTTACTTCTGTGTGTGATGGGAAAGGCTGCTGGATCTAAGCGACTTTGATAGAGGGCAGATATGTAATGGCTCGAAGGCTCGGAACAAGTATTTCCGAAACTGCAACGACTCGTGGGTTGTTCGCGACCTACAGTTGTTAGTACTTATGCAAAGTGGATGAATGACGGTGAAACCAGCAGTAGACGACATGGTGTTGGACGTCCACACGCTATCAAAGAAAAAGGTCGTCGGAGACTGTCTCGCATGGTGAAGCAAAACCGAGCCAGACAGTGGCTCAGCTGACAGCCCAATACAATGCAGGGCCAAGTAGAATAGTATCGCAGCACACTGTTCAGCGGACACTGTTGGATATGGGGCTACGCAGCAAACGTCCCACTCGTGTGCCTTTGCTGACCAAGCGTCATCGCCAACTGCGCCTGCGCTGGGGCCCGGGAACATCGCGACTGGTCCATGGATCAGTGGGAGAGAGTTGCTGGTCAGATGAATCACGGTTTGTCATTCATTACGCCGATGGCCGTGTCAGGATTCGCCGTCTTCCAGGCGAACTGTTTGCTCCCTCAATGTACAGTAGGTCATACACAAGCCGCTGGTGGCGGTATTATGCTTTGGGGGACGTTCTCTTGGGCGTCTCTGGGGACCCGTGGTTGTGGTAGAGCAGACCATGATGCTACAGGGTATCTGAACACCATTGCGGACCAGTTGCACCCTTACATGACCTCTGTTTTTCCAGCTGAAACGGAATATTCCAACAGGACAACGCCCCGTGTCACAGGCTAAAAATTGTGTTGGAGTGGTTCCAGGAACATGATGCTGAATTCCAGTTAATGTCCTGGCCGCCTAACCCACCGGATCTCAATCCGATAGAACACATTTGGGATGTCATGGGACGGCAGCTCAGAGTTCAAAGACCACCAATTCGCAATATCTCGGATTTGCGTGACCGTTGCTTAAACATCTGGTACAATCTGTCTCCGGCCATCTACCAAGGACTTGTGGCATCCATGCCAAGGCGGATTGAAGCTGTGTTGCGCGCCAAGGTGGGCCAATTCGTTATTGACAGGTGGGCATAATATTTTGGCTCTTGACGTGTATACAGAACGTTTTGAAGTAGTCCTCAAGGCATTGAGGTCTGCCCATTAGAAAAGAGCCAGGGGTTAATGTATTAAAGTCGTTGGGAAGATCTGACGATAATGGAATGAGCGCCTGATATCACGTATACCTTCAACTTGATTTACAACTGTTAAAAAGTTCTTCAAGATTTAATTTGAATTACCTACTGTTCTTTTTAGGTGAGTATTTAGGATTTAACTCCTGCCATCTTAGAGGCCACCAAGATTAGGAGATCTAGGGGCAAAAACTGATTGCGATACCAGATATACCAGATAATACCAGATGCTACGGTTTCAGGACAGTTTTTTTAAAAGTTGGCAAAAGTTTCTTGAATTCAGAATTAGCGCCCACGAAATTGGTCCCAAAAATAGTCGTAGTGCAAATGCCACGACGAGCGAAGAATCTTTTGAAAAGGTAGCAATCAAAAGCATCAAGGGCTTAAATCTGTGAGAATTGCTAAGTGTACCGCTTGGAGTGGAAAAACAACAAAATATCGCACATAAACTCTGTTTCAATACCGTTTACGTTGATTTTCATATTTTATGTAAAATGGGCCACAGTAGATCAATACCGTATTGGTAAAAAAGGGGAAGAAACCGTGACTCTTTCCTTTTGCAACGATACCATTAACTGTTCTTCATTTTGAAACATTTCATGCAGTGATGTACGAATTTCCCAGCATTTATTTCTCCAATTTAAATGGCCAATACTCTTGTCTTGAAGGTAAGTTTGAGAACCAACATGCAAAGTTTTTAAATGGAAATATTCCATGATAAGATTGGTTAGGTTTATGATCTCGAGACAGCAATATTGGTGTGTTTTTTGATTAATAAGTCAGAATACACAAGTCTGCGACCGACACGAATGGATTATCCTCATCCAGAAGCATATTTAAATTACTTACTTTACTCCTCTTAAGAATTTCCTTTCTTTTTCAGGCATTAATTTCATTACAAAATCATTTACCTACTGCTCTAATTAAATATTTTTTTAGCATGCTCAAATTCTTCTATAGTGATAGGTCCAAATCTTTTTTCTTTATTTCTGCAATTGGACACGAATCTGAACAGAAAACTAAGAATTCGAATTATTTTATGAAAATTATTACTTAAAGAAAGAGGGTAATTAGGAAGGTCGCTCTTAGAAGAAATGGCGAAGTTGGTACTGGACACTTGTTTAAGTTCAGTTAAATATAGTTCTTTTTCGGTAGAGTTCACTTTACTTTAACTGAAACTGTCCATGTTATCTTCGAAAGCAATCGTTGGTCCTGACCAAAGTTTTTTGTTCTTGAGATCATTAGGATCAACACCACGAGATGTAAGGTCAGCAGGATTATCACTGGATGATACATGTTCCCACTTATAATGTGAAGTAAGAGACTGAATTTTCGAGACACGATTTCCGACAAAAGTTTTGAGCTGATAAGGAGGGGAATTTATCCAGGAGAGAGCTATTGCAGAAACTGAAAACAGCAGGACCTTGTGAATGTACACTTTTAAGGAAAGGTTGATTTTGTTGATCAGCTGTGAAAGTAACAAACAGGAACACAACTCTAAGTGAGGAATCGAAATAGTCTTTAAAGGACACACTCTTGATTTACTGGCAATTTAGATGTTTGAGTTGTTGAGGCAAAGTTCTCATTATAACCTTGCAGATAAACTACTGCTACATATGCAGATCTGGAAGCATCACAAAATCTCAGCAGAACTATGAATTGGCTATTATCCCTATGGACATACCTGTCGATAGAGATATTTTCAATTTCTTTTAAATTGCTGATAAAACTGTTCCATTCATTGCATAGATGATCAGGAAGTGTCAATTAATTTTCTCTAGCCAAAGTTTCTGGAGAAATATTTTGCTCTACTAATAATTGGCCCAATTAAACCAAATGGGTCATACAATTTAGCAATAGTGGACAAACTTCACATTTGGTGTAAACATTTTGAGGATTTACCGAAACTTTAAAAACAAATTCATCTTTCCTTGACTTCCAGACCATACGTAAAGTTTTAGTAGTGGTAGACTCTTCAGGTAAGGCAAATAAAGGTTCTTCAGAGCATTGCTTTCCTTTTCAAGCAGCCTCATCACAATTAGAGTTCCATGTTACGGGAGAATCATGCCACATGTCTGAAACATTTAATTAACTGATCTTTTAGAATTTTTGAAGTTTCAATATCTTGACAACCACTGACTATGTCCTCCATATTATATATTGGACTCTGCAACTTCTGCAGCTAACGGGAACTTAGCACCTTCATCTAAAGCTAACTGTTTTATTACTCTTGTGGTAAGAAATGGTGCACACTTGGTTCCGTAAGTAACAGTGTTCAACCTATTTTCTGTAGGATTTCGTATTCTTAGTTTTCCAAAGTATCCTTAACGAATCTCTCTGGGTGGATCTACGAGTATCAATATTTGTCAGAACATCTGTTTTAGGTCAGCCGGTTGAAACTATTTTATGCTTTCGAAATATTAGCATAAAGTAAAAAAACGTCTTCCTGCACTTTTCAAGCAAGAAGCACATCATTTAAGCTTTGACCAGTAGTTGTAGGTGCAGACCCATTGAAAACAACTCGAAGTTTAGTAGAACTTTTCTCCGCTCAGAAAACACCGTAATGTGGCAAATAGTTAATCAAGGGAACCGAGACTTGACCGGAGACTTTCTGCATATGACCCAGCAATTCATAATCGTCAAGAAATTCACACTAAAGTTTAAGCATCCCTGGATCTTTAATTAATCTTCTAATTGTTTGCTGCAGTATTTTTTCAGCTAAAGTTCTCGAATTACCCAGACTGTCTAATTCATCTTCATTGACAGGCATCTGAACAACAAATCAACCTTTTGAATACCGTTGACGTGTTTTTTGAAAGTGCATTTCGCAAAATTCTTCTTTCTGACTCAAGGATCAAAGGATGATATTTCTTCAATTTCCCAAAATTTTCTCAAATAATTATCAATATTTTCTGAGTGAGAAATTAAATAACAAAATTGTTTAGAGTTTTTTGACCGCGATTGACTCACTTATAACAAATCCGAAGACTGAATTGATCAACGTTAAATTATCAGATACCCTTTTTCTACCATCTTTTATTAGTTGATAGAAATGTTAAGCTCCTAAAATCATATCAATTTTTCCAGGATCGTCAAAATTGGGATCGGCTAATATAGAGTGAAAAGGCATAATTAAATTTTTAGTTTCAAAATTATGAGTTGATTAAGGAGCAAAGTCTGTAATTTTTGGTACAATGATAAAGTCTTTTGCTGAAAGGAAAGAAGAATCATTATTAGTTATAATTGAGTTATTTCCTTTTCATTTAATATTCATAGAGCTTCCACTTAAATCACTGACAGGAATGTTTACTTTTCATTTTATAAACTGTTTGTTTTTAATTGTTCATCTTCTAGAGCGTCGTAGTATTCCAGTTTTAGTGCTTCTGTATTCGAAAGTATATCCATGATTTTATCCAATTTGCTTTTATGTCGCTCTTTATCACCAGACAAATTTTCATCTTGAACAAAAGTTTGTGATTTTGTTATTCGGGTTTTTAAATTTCCACGACGTCTATTTGGCACTTTTATTTGTTTTGCGTCTTCCATTTTGCAACAACGCAGCTATCAATTTACAGAGTCCAACTAAAGTTCTAAACGAAAAAAGATTTCATTTTAATCACTGCTGCGACTCCGGTTCACTAGGACCATTATGATGAATCCTTTGAGTGGACTGTATGTTCCTATCGAAATACAGGGTGTCCATAATTAAACTTCCCTACTTTAAAGTTGTCTACAGTCGAAAATTTTGTATAGGTATGAAATTTTGTGTAGGACATATTGAAGGGATAGGAATTTTCTTGAGCAATTAAAAAAATAGTTCAAAATTTCCCCACCAGAGGGCTTTTTTTGATGAATTACACATTTAAGACTGGTTCTTTACTTAAGATTTCACCATCTTTTTATCCATAGGTCACCCTAACACAATAACTCATGCTCATTAAATTTTACAATCTTTAAAGTGATTGCAAAGTCGATCGGAAACTTGTCCGATAACTAATTTTCGGACAAAAGATTTAAGGCAGACCCGAACTGGCTCCTTTGGGGGCCCTCGGCTAGAGACTGAGGAGGGGGTCCCCCGGACAATTTTTAAAAATCGCATGCCTGAAACCCACATTTTTCGTTATTGTGGCACTTAGAAAGTATTTGAGTAAAGGCAGGATCTTTATCAAAAGTTAAGCTATTCTGTTATAGTTTACATACGTTTGCAATACATTTTATATTATTTTTATTATATCTAATCTTATTACACACGAGAAAAAATAGTTAATCAATTACAAGTGGTTTATTACTTGAAAATGACAGTGAGAAACATTTTTAGATTTAGGCAATTTAACCTGTGCTAAAGCCATAATCTAAATCCTACTGCAATACCTCAATAAAAAAGAAAAATAATTAGGGAAAACAATAATAAGTAAGACAAGCATATGTAAAGAAAAAAGTTGTATTTTACTACGATTGCGCCTTTAAAATCAAAAGAAAAAAGGATAGATGACGCAAATGAATTATTTACAATTTAAATTAAGAAGTAACCTAACCTAACAGCTTTTTGACCAGATCTTCACTAATCCTGGCTATTTCATCTATAATTAAATTTTTATCTAAATTATAAAATCTCTTTATATATTAATAAATAGGAGATTAGACATAAAGTATTGGCTTAAAGTAGACCTAATTCGATTTTTAACGATTTTAAGTTTAGAAAACACCCTTTCACAGGTGACTTGTGTACAAGGTATAGTTTGAACAAATTTGTAAGCTATATACAAGTTGTTAAATAGACCAGATTGTGAGAGTTGGAAAACAACAGGAAAGACGTACGACAAACACTGAAAACATTGTTTCTTGTCAGAGCAGTATCCATAAAGATATTCTTCTTCCGATTAAGATTCTAAATCGTCCATTTCGCAGATTTTTTTCAGCTTCATTCAGTCTTGTTTTTTCTCTTCCATTTTCGTTCTCAATTTTTGCAGTTGTCATAAAACTTTTGTATTGATCTGCAACTGTTTCAGCTCAACTAATAATCGAATTCTTTCAGTTTTACAAAGCTTGGAAATACTGCAAAGGACATCCCTAGGAAAACTATCAAGCTTTTCGATTTCATGAAATTTCTTTGGGTCTAACCGGGATCAATCTCTCAAAATTTCTTTACTTTGATTGAATCTCTCTTCGATACTCGCCTTAACGCAATCTAAAATATTGAAAAAAATCAATTTATAGTTTTGGACAGTTGAGATTCCAGGAGCTTCGTCTTTTGATTTTCCCCCAGGCATTACCTTTTCCTTTGAGGTTCTTTTTTCATTGAAATCTACTTCCACTTCTACATCAATCTTGTAATCTTCTAAACTGCTATTAACTGTACTAGCATAATATTTTGTTTTCGAATACAGAACCTCAAAGTATTTATCATTCCTTTTATCGCTTACTTGTTGAAGCAGCGTCTGTACCAAGTTCCAGGTGGTAGAATAGTCAATGATTTTACTTTGTAAATATTTTGAAACAGGAGATATAACCAGGAATAAATCTAGCAAGACAATAGACATAAATAGGTTTTAAAATTTTGACAATTGAGTAATGAAATTGCTTGACATTGATTTTCTGTCAAAACTTCCAATTGATATTTCTTTTAAAACAGTAATAAAACTGAAAAGCTTCCCTGGGTTTACACTTTCTTCACTTCTTAACAATTCTTCGTCAATAATCGAAGAAAGAACTTTGTGTGTGCTCCACTACCTTGTGGCTCTTATTTTTTGTAATCTGTACAGTTTTTCTATGAGCAATATTTTATGTTTGTTTCTCTCTCCCATATGGTCATTCTTTTGTAAGATGAGCTTATAAACACAGTAGATTCTCTCACCAATCCAAATAAGTTTTCTGCTTGGAGCAACTTTGTTGTTGAATCAGCCACTACTAAGTTAAGTACGTGCCCCATACAGTGAGTGTAAATAAGATCTTCGTTTTCCTTTTTGAACTGATCTGACAGCCTTTCATATTGTTAGCTCTGTCAAACGAACACGCAATACTATTTGATGTTGCAATGCCACACTTGGCTGATTTTGATTGTATAAGTTCGTATAAAGCAAGTCCACTTGAATCATCAACTACTGTTACTTTTAATTGTCTTCCATATATATTTCCTTGAACGACATAGAGGACGCAAATTGCCAATTGGTCCATAATAGTGACCAATTGGCAGTTTGCGTTCGCTATGCCACCCAAGATTATGGATCAATTGCCAATTGGTCCATAATCTTGGGTACTATCTACCATGATGCTGTATATTATGCTAGTGTGAAGGTCTTACAAAATAATACTACGGCCCATCGAACAAATTACTTTGATAAGCTTGCTGATAAAAATTTTTGGCAAAAATGTCAACAGAGAGCCTCGTCCAATCGGTCCTTTAGTTAACTTTCCTGTAGTTTTTCTTTTGTTCATTATTTCTATTCTGTGCTTTTTGCTGTCTTTAATACATTATCTGAAAGGATATTGTAAAATCACATCATAATTTGCAACCAACATGACCAGGTCAAGAAAATTATCATGATTTTCTATAGAGTCTAGTGTATAAGCCCCTTCTGCTTTATCGCCTCTGAGTGCAATGTCTTGCCTCCCAATAAACAAAACTATATCAGTTTAACGTTGAACAACCAATTATCTGGTTTGAACTTCTCTTTCTCGCTGTTTGTTTTGGTTACTAGTCAGAAGAGTTGAAATATCATGACCTTTTTGGCTTTGAAAAGCTGCCTTAGTCGCGAGTTCTCAATAACGAGAATCTTCATGAATCTCAACGGATTTATAAATATATACGTTAGAGGTAAACCATCATAAGTGAATTTTCTTTAGTTTCGATATTTTTATTGACTCGTTTTGGATGGAGCTTCTTTGAGGAAAACTGTCCTGCAAAGCAAGATGGTGAATGAAATATAAACTATTGCATATGTAAGTCCTGATGAGAGGTAAACCATCACAAAGCTCTCATGAAATAAATGGGGAAATTCACTGAAGAAAATTCACTTATGATGGTTTACTTCTGACGTACAGAATATGCTTAAGACAAACGTCATGCCCGGTTTTAAATGAGAAATGTCTATTATCTTTACCTCCAAAGGACATAGAGCAGGAGCAGTACACTTTGTTACGCTGAATCGAATATGATAACCATTTTCTATGAATTTCTTCACCATTCGACAAAAGTCGGTAATAAAGTTTTGAAGAGTCCAATGGCAATTTAGTTTCTTTTCCTTCACTAACTTGAATTGGATGCTTCTCCATAAAAGCTTTTTTAATTTCGAGAGGGTCATTTTAGTTGGGGCAGATGACACATCCAAGCTGTGGGGTAACCGCATCAGGTGTATTTAGGTGGGTTTCGTCATCATCATTTTCTGTGTTAGAGCTTGAATTAGTTCTGATTAGATTAGATTTGAACCGCTAAAAATATGTTCCAATACAAAAAGAGCTAAGATATTTAGTTAGGAAGTTATGAGTCAATAACCAACTTGTTTAGAACGGTCCCAACCGAATCAACTCTTCGGAGATGAGCTGCCATGTTGGATCGAGGGATCAGTCGTATTTATCACTCGTTAAATTAAATTTTTAATTTACCAAATTGTAATTAATATTTTTTTATCCCGTCCGGATTAACCGGATGTCCGGACAACCGGGGTCCGGATTAGAGGGACTCTGCTGCACTTATGAGCTAATAAACTAATTCCAACTTTCTTACCTGTATTTGATGTATCATTTTGACTCAAAGGCTGACTTTGCGACTGAGAAGTGGAACTAGTTAACTAAGTATTTAAACTTCTGAAACTTTTTTCAACGTCTAAAGAGTTTCTCTTCTTTTCTTTCCTTTTCGCAGCGCCACTTAAATACACACGTTTCATGTTGACACAACTGACTAGTGCACTAACAACAGCATACACTGACTGAGAGGTGTAGTGGTAAGATGAAAACCACGAAACTCTTTGAAACAACTGTTTTTCACTAAACAACGAGCAAACTGTTTTTCTGAACAGACCCAAACACTTGGAACTGTTTGATCTGGGGATCAGACTTTCTGCTCTCTAATCACAACTTTTCTCATGTCACAACAGAATTTAATATAAAAGAACAAATGTAAACTAGTAATGTTTTAACTGTTTTTAGTTTTTCTTCCCTTTTCGATCCGGACTCAAGAACGCTATTGACTCTTCTCGTTCTTGAACGGAAACAACTGTTCACGACAAAGGGACCGACAACTTACGTTTTTCTTCTCTTCTCTCAAATAATAAAATTGTCCCTTTATTTCAATTAAGACTGATTTCAGATCCAAATAAGAACTCAAGTAATTTAACATATTCTTAAAATTATGGAAACTTTTAAATATTTGTATAATGTATCTGGAATCCAGGTAAAACACTTCAACAAAAAACGTTTTCCGCTTTAATACAATACAGGTACTGTGTATATAAAAATATTTTTATTTCTGAATTAAAACGTAAAAAAATATTAATTGGTTATAAATGTTTTTTAGTAAATTCTCATTTTTCCGTTCCGAGATTAAAAATAACATCTACAATAAAATTAACTTATTTGTATGCGTTTCTGTTACAACAGAACAGAAAACAGGGGATACCGAGTCTGAACTTCCAGTTTCTTTTTTTCTTCATACTTTTTTTTAAACAGTTTTTCCAAACAGTTGTTACAATTCAACAAACTGTTCGTTTGGATTCTGTAAAAACAGCGATGCGTCAGTTGCTTCCCTTCACCAGCGACACGTCGCCACACACTGGTGACTATACTCGTACGTGTGAAGACTGACTGTTCTGCCTTACTGCTGTGCTAAGAGTAAACATTAACTGGCGTTTTAACAACAGCTTAAACTTGAATGTACCCGCGTATACATCCTGGGGAAAAGTAAAATGACTCTAGTGTAACTAATTATAAAGTAGTGTGGTTAAAAATGTACCTGAGTAATAAAAAATACAAACCACTCATTTTGGGGCCCCCTTGGGTCGGGGGCTCTCGGCGATCGCCGACCAGTCGATCTAGCCAGTTCGGGCCTCTTTGAAGGAACGAAGAAGAAACAAATATTCAAATTAATTTTTACCGACGTAGAGCAGAAGCTGTTATAAAACCTAGAAACTTTCATGGAGATTTTGTTTTCAGCATGCTTGCTATTGCTAATCAGAATGTCATCATCACGATTACAAGATAGAGCTTTGTTAGTAAAATTGTTTTACCGAAACGATAATTCAGCACTAGTTTCTCTACGAAAATTTCGGATTTTGAAGGGTATACGAAAAGGTTCATTGACTGTTAAAAGGTCTTTGATTAATGGTGGCCAAATTTGAAGAAACTGGTTCTTTTAACATTCGTTCTGGAAGAGGAAGGAAACCTATCTTACGATTTCAAATGGTATCTGAAAATGATGGCCGTCATGTTGAACATGTCTTGTTGTAATAGATTTTTTTAACTATAGAAAATGTTGGCTAAATATGTGCTCTCTGGCGGTGAAAGTTTGAACTAATTTTTTTATTCGCTCAAACATATTCAATATGTCCTACACAAAATTTTAGAACTTTCTGAACAATAGTTTCGACTGTAGACAACTTTAAAGTAGGGAAGTTTAATTATGGACACCCTGTATATTAAAATGATTTAGAGGCGTTTCCAAAAACGGAAATTATTTTTCTTGATGCTTCCGACATGAAGACATTCGAACTGGCGACCAATTACATCCAGTTCTTGAAGCCAACTGACGAACTCAGTTGCAACGGACAAATTTAACCTTGAAAACGGCGTTAAGGTTACAGTGATTAACGAAGTTATATGTCAGGCGTCAACAGGGATCCATACAGAACGTTTGAGTGTGTCCTCAAGGCATTTGAATCTAGTAATTTCTCTTCACCAAGGCAGTTAGGAACTCCAGTCGAGATCTGCGATCTTGAATAGTGAGTTTATTTTGCAGTTATTTAAATAAACTTGTATAACAACTATTCCCTATCACAGACATATTTGCCATTTCACGTGTATGCAAGATTATCTTAAATATGCATTTGTGGGTTTGAAAAAAGGAAGATCTATAAATAAATACTAAAGAGGCATCGAAAACTTATCGTCCTTAACTAATAAGAAACTTTTCTATATTTATGTACTCTCAGCCTAGTCAAAATAGACCTGATCTTCACGAATGGTTAAAAAATTATGGAAGTTTTGAAAATTGGTGGAGATATTTGTTTAGGCATGCTAATGAACATATTAAAAGTCCCCAAAGATTAGACGTGAGCTTTCGCCGCCATCTTCGAAAATGTGTAGACTTTTTTGGTTATTTGCAAATAACTTGAGAAATATTGATTTTATGTAAAACAATTTTAATAAAAAATTGAAGAGCATTAAATTATGTGCAAAAAACTTTAATTACATTTTACATAAGTCTAACATTGACATTAAAAGGAGCGGACTATCACACCTGGCACACACTTGCAGAAGTCCCCATCGCGATGGAATGAATAACCGCGCATGTGCACCAAAAGTCTTGCATACTCACTTTTGTTCAACCTCTCTGTACATTAAATAGCTCGAGCTATAGTCGAAGCAACATGCTATCCATTGTTATCAGGTTGTATTGTGAGGCTTGGTGGATTCCTTTTTTTATGTCATACTTAAGCTGCATTGGGTACATTGTGACTGGAAGTGGGTCAAAAGAAACACTAATTTGATTTAAGCACCTACGTCAGTAGAAAAATGTTGCCTGGCCATGCATACCCTAGAACCGTTCGAGATCATTTATTGACCCAAACAGCTTTAGCAAAAATAATTTTTGACAGCATGAACATAATATGTGATTACAGATACATAATATGTGATTTCAGTTGTTTACAGATTTTGCCACTGAACCACCATCGGTAGAAACCATAAACAGACCCACACATATACGAGCCATCGGGGTTAAATGAGGAAGACTTTAGAGCAGCTGAAAAAGAATGACCCAGCTGCAGCCTTCTGGGTTCAGTATTTTCAAATGGTAACCCTTATGAAAGAATATATTTGAGCAAAACGATTGGGTGACTGGAATGAAAACCTTCTTTGAGTTCAACAAATGATCCCAATTTTTCATGCAAGTGAAATGTTTTTGTACGCTAAAGCTTGCTACTTATATCTGCAGGACATGCTCTGCCTTAAGTTCGAAATGAGTACTGAAGAATATGACAAATTCGTCAAAGACGGATATTTTACTGTTCGAAGAGCAGAGAAATTTCGGATTGGGGTGTGGTCAGACAAGACTATCAAGCAAACTTTGATGTGCAGCATGAAAAGCACCAGTGGGCTCATTCGTGGCAGAAGAATTACTGATAGTGTCCCCAGTAAATGGATATTAGGAATTATTGCTACACCCGGAATTTGCGAATATTTTGAAGATTTCGGTGAGAAAAGGTTTCTATCTTCCGATCAACATGTTGTTTTAAAACAGTTACGTAAAGCAATTTTGCAAGACATGTCCAGAAGCTTGCATATTGGTTTGAAAACCATCCCCCGTTTCAAAAGAATGATAAAATAAGATCAATAGCCACCGGAGTTATTGGAGATGCAAGTATGAACTGCTACAATGCTATCGATGTTTGAAAAAAAATCAGTGACAAAAATTGTAGGAAATAATTTTTCAGATGTGAAGTTCTCATGGATTGGCAAAGAAATTTTCTCCTTTGTCTTTGTGAGTTGTACGGTGAAAGTAAACGGCTTTAATACAGTAATAAACCTGTTGCTGTTTTTCCAGGGGACACTGATTGCTAAATAAACGGACGAAGACTTAGAAACTTATTCAGAATAAGAGTTAATGAGTGTCTTCATGAGAGCATGAGAATACAAGTGTCTGAAATTTTCCTTGTCAAACCATGCAAAGAGAAAACAGGGAAATAAATATATTTATCAAATCAACTACAATCATTGGGATTTGTCAATGCATCCTTTTCCTCCATGCGTTCAGGATATCTGATACCACCTCTGTAGCATTCAACAAAGCAGAGAAAAAGTGTAAAAATGTTCTAAAGATATGGAAGACAATGAGACAGTATTTAATAAATGGAACTTATCGCACAATAAATGGAACTCATTGCACAATGATGTTGCTCAAGCAGGAGAATGCCTTTTTTCTGATCTGGTATGGAGCACAACCCAGTGAATAGTCCTTAAATAAGTTTAGGTGTAAATGTTTCACAAAAACTGTCACTAAAATAAAACCAGATACTATTTCGTCTTTTCCGTAAACTGAAGGAGCAGCCAGGCAACATTCCTTTTGGGGTGTACCACCAAGTGCAAAAGTGGCTTAGGAATGAGTTGAAACATGTTGAAACATGAGTTAAACATGTTTATTTGGAACTCTAAGACAGGCTGTGGAGTAAGATGCGGGTGTCAAAAAGCAGGCATCAACTGAACAACGGCCTGCAATAATTGCAATGGGGTTTGTCACAACGGCATCAGCCCTGTTGATGATGACGATACAACTAAAGAAGTTGATGAATGCTGCAATGCTATCGGATCCATAGACGATTTGTTCATGCCTTATGACGCAAACAATCTCGCACCGAAAAAATCACGTAAATCATGAAGTAGTAGTCTAAAGTAACTTAGTTAGTCTAAAGTAGTAGACTAACTGAGTTAGTCTAAAGTAGTAGACTAGCTGAGTAAGTCTGAAGTAGTAGACTAAAGTAACTAAGTTAGTAAAGTAGACTAAGTTGTTGAGGATCTTCATGTCTTGGGCCGAACCCTCTCATGCAGCAATTTCTGTGAATTCAAGGAGGGAATACAACGACGATATGGAGAAATCTGATTGGACAGGAAAGACGGAAGAAAATATACAAAGTTCCAATAACTTAAATACTAAACTGTGAAGATAATTATTTTGGGGTGAATAATTAACTGTTAAGTAATTATATTTGGGCTTTTAATTTTTTTTCAGCGTTTTTTACCTTGGCCTAGCCAGGCATTAGTTTTCTAAGAGAAGAACCGCCATCTGTCGGCATACAGGAGTGAAAAATAGCCTCTGCTAAACACACCACCGGTGCGTTTATCCTACAGGCTATTGGCACCACCACTTACGTTCGCTTATGCGCAATGGGGGAAAACTGATATCCCAACATCACATCGGTTTGAAAAATCAAAATTGCTTGTAGCTGCTGCTGTCATCTATATCTTGAAATTTGAACTATTTTATACGGAAACCTTAGGAAAAGGCTAAGTTTTAATTTTTTTGTCAATCTTTTCATTTATACGTATTTGCATATAAAATAAAAAAGTAGAGAATACGAATTTTACTTTTTAATAATTTACTACATTAAAAAATAAAATTAATATTTCTTCTGGTTGCATTTATTAAGAAATTTTATTATACTTTCATTATTCTAATTCCATCTCTAACTATCATTCTCATTATTATTGTTTAATTATGATAAAACAATCATTAAATAAATTAAATTAAAATTATTTTTATTCAGGCCAGGGGACGCTGATTTAAAACAGCTTGATCAGAATCAAAATTTTATTTTCATTCTTTTAACAACGACATTTTGTATTGATTGAAAATAAAATAAAATTTAAATAACCTACTTGTTATTTACACCAAATAAGCCAAAATAGGGAAAAAAAGAGAAAAATATCTTGTCTAATATACTGCAAGGCCCTTTCATATTCCCAAATTTAACTAATTTTTTTACCATGGGGGCATTCACTAAAGAGTATTCATAATATGGGTCATTCTCAAATTAAGGGAAATTTTATGTCCTTGACCAAAAAATTGGAATTTAATGAGTCTAACATGAATGTTTACTGTAAAGAACTGCACTGTGCATTAGTTTGAACATGGAAATATAATAATTCGAATATTTTTGAAAAAATTAAAAAGTTGCAAAGGTCATTATTATGGTATGTTCCTAACTTCAAATTTAATAATTCAAAATTACAGTTTTATTAAACTTCATCATCTTGGAATTGTAAAGCATAAAGATCTCAGACAATTGTTTAACGAAGTTTGCTGCAGTCCCATAACAGAAAGTTGCTTTTTTGGAGTATGTTCAAAATGCTCTTCAAAGTAATTGATGTTTAATTCCAACGAAGTTGAAATGTTAGATGATATAAGTTATTATCAGTGGAGTATAACAAAAAATATATACTTCCATAAAAGGTATTGAAAAGATTATTTTTCAGTAACAGAAAAAAAAAAGAAATGCAGTACCATTGGAAAATCTTAATTAATCATTTCATGAGATTCTACTCCAAAACTATTGAAACATGAAGGAAATCATAGACATCAATATGAAGTTATAACAAATTCGAAAAATAATATTTTCAAGGATGAAGTAGTTTTTCATGTAGATTACAGTGAAAATTATTTTTGTAAATCAAACGCAGAACCCCAATCTTTTCATTTTGTAGGTTCTCGAAAGCAAGTCACATAACACATAGGAATTATTTATTATAAAACTTTATTTAAAAAATAGGGGATTAAAAACAAAAAACAAAATAATTTTTTTCAAAGTTGATCTGAGAATGACCCATATAATAGGCATTTCTCTTTTTTAGCTTATTCTCTAGATAAAACTTCTATAATCAATAAAATCAGACTTAAAAATCACAACCTTAATTAGTATATACATGCATACTATATAAAAAAAATAATAATTAATGCAAATCAACAAATTAAATGAATATTGCTCCGTGTTCCTGGGTTCGATAGGATTGAATAAAATCTCTTCAGAAAGTGCAAGCAAAATAAAATTTATTATTCTGTAAATTCCTCAGGCGCATACAAGAATTCAAACAGAAAACACATAACAACTGTCTTCTATACAGCAGAAATCTCTAAAAACACAAGTCAGGATAACAGTCTTCAATACAATACTCGCCTACCACTACTTTCAATACATTCAATTCTCAGCAGAAAAGAATACTCTCAGTTCCAATGCCAATGTCAGGTATATTTATAGACTTTCAAAGCGCCCTTTATCGGTCAATCAGCCAATTATTTCCAGAAGATTCCAGAAAGGTCCCAAAGGTTGGCGACCCTTTGGTCCATATCGCCAAATTTGGCGACCAAAATATGTCACCAAATCCATCGCTAATTTGGCGATAACCTTCATATTTGGCAAGATTACCATAGACTCTCAAAATTCGTAACAATGTTTAATTAAGTATGAAAGTATTACATTTTCCATTTAAATACACAGTTGAAAATACCTCCTACAATATTGCACACAACAATAGTTATCTGCAAGTCATCTTAAGTATTAGATGTTCGCAAATTGCGCATGCGCTAGCGTAGGTGGTGCGAATAGCCTGAAAGCTATTGGCACCGGTGGTGCGTTTAGCCACTGCGGTTTAAAATAAAGTAACTAGTTTCTTCTACCTTCCCCTTATCGCCACAGGAGAGAACGTGTGCAGTACTGGCTGTGCACGAGACTTTTGAGAGGCGAACCTGTTGATCAACGTCTTTCCAGATATAATAATACTATCTGTTATACTATCTGTTATACTATCTCTAATACTATCTGTTGTGTGGGGTTAAGAAAAATTTGCCAGCATAAAAATAAAAATGTCTTTTATTCGTGGCATTAAATAAAGCAAGACACCAAAGACTACGCTATTTAACGCACGAAAAGGAACATCAGTTTGAACATCAAACATACACCTCTGCAGCTTTTTTTGTTGCTGTCGCCCACGTTATAGAATATCGCTTCCTTTAGCTCTCTTCTGAGGTCAATCATGTGATGACTTCATTTCACCCGTATTAGGTGAAATGAAGTCATCAAATTTAATGATCTTTTATTTATTCCTTCACGCTGCTCAGAGTTTATATTTAAACGCGGACATATGACGTCATCACGTTTGCATTCTTAGGCAAACGGAAATTCCGGAGAACTTTTAGAACTATTGCTGGAAAACGGTTTGGTTGAGCGGTGTGGCATCACTTGTTTTGTTTCCTAGGTGAATAAGAGTCTGGAATAAAAAGATCATTTAAAAAGTTGCTTTGTTGCGAGTGGGTGTGTTTTCTACAGGAGATTTTCAGCGTGAACAATTTTGTTATTCACAGCTGCGATAAGACGAGGTCTTTTCAGGAAAAGAGTGTGGAGGTCGTATGCTACTTATTAATCACTGTTATATTGTATTAATGAATAACTTTAAAATCACCACTTGTTAAGAAAAGTTCTTAGGTGCTGGAATTTGTCGACTTCCAACGAAGATTCGTTGTTCTTATTTTTGTCTACTTTTGAAAGTTGTAAAAAAAGTGTACTAAAGTTTTGATGTTCATAAAATTTCTGTTTTTCAATTGCGGTAACTGGCATATTTATTTCTGTATTTGAAATTATATTATATTGACCCGTGTTGTCCCGATTGTGTTGAATATATGAATGGTCCCAAGGAACCATATCTGATATATGATGTTACGTGTAAAAACCCGATGAGAACAAAACTGTCCGTTATAAATTTTATTATTTTGGGATCGCATTTTCAAAGAATTACCTTTCAAAATTATAAGCGGAGAGTTGAATAACGATGAAAAAAGACTATGCTTTTTATTAACTTATATTTATTTTATAATAATGGTTAAAAAATACATATTTGTTTATTAGAAGTATAGTCTTTCAACACGTAAAAAGGAACAGATCAGCAAACCACACTTCCTAAAATTGAAGGAGTCCTCATTTCCATTTGCAAATATGTACATTTATTTGTTCCACATTTTACAGAATTATGACGCCGTGTGCCTTCAAAGCAATACAGCATACTTTCTGGTTCAGCAATCAAACTTACACAAAATAAAAAGATAAACCTTTTTTTTTAGAAGTGCAGTGAAAGCGCCATCTATTGTCGCTAAAACGTGCTTGGTGGATAAAGTAACTTATTATTTTGGAGAGTGTTTTGGTCAAATTTCGCAGAAAAAAGATAACAAAATTATACATATTCAAGAGTGCAATAAACAAAGAAAAACCAATCCGCCGTGAACAGTCAGCAAAATTTATAAGCGAAGAATGGAATAAAGAGAAAAAATGACTAAAATCTGTTATATAATAACCGTTAAAAACTATACCTTTAATAAAAGAATCAAATGAAACTTGAAGGGGTCCATTTATATGATGTCGTCGGAATGAAGTCGACTAAAACTTGTTGGGTGGGTATAATAAAGTAAACTGCCCGGTGGTAATAGCGTACAAGTGTTACTGTCTGCAGTTTTAGAGTTAGAATAAAGTCAGTGATAAAATAGAAAACTGTTTTACAAACAGTAAAACGCTGTATACAACCGGGCAGTGCAATGCACTTCGTGACAACCCCCGGGATAGAATCATTACAATGCATCAATTTGATAAAAGAAGTCATAAGAAGGAGTTAAAATATCAATCTCGATGAGAGTTTGTTGACATTGAGACAAAGCCATATACATGATTCCTAAATGATATTTAATGTATGGTAAGTTTTTATGATATGGTACAACACGAACAGCAAGTTTTTTCAGAATTGTTATTGATTTTTCTCACAGGTAGATCACGTCCACGCCAGTTATCGGGAATCGGTTGGCAGGGCCGTGCTGCATATGTCGACAATGACTGGGGCTGCGAACTCCGATCTAAGATAGGCACGCTTGTTGTAGGACATTTTGGAGACG
Source organism: Dolomedes plantarius (assembly GCA_907164885.2). Classification (NCBI taxonomy): domain Eukaryota; kingdom Metazoa; phylum Arthropoda; class Arachnida; order Araneae; family Dolomedidae; genus Dolomedes; species Dolomedes plantarius. The sequence continues at coordinate 95,206,902 of OU015490.1, forward strand.
TAGCTGAGACATTAGATCTCTTCGGTTCGAAACTAATGTCACAATGATCATTTCTCGAGCTTTGACTAGTATTTGGCCTCGGCAGTCGAAATGAATTCACATCTGACGACAAGCTTCTAGGCTCAGAAATCGCAACGTTACATGCCATCTGTCCGTCTGCAATAGGTTTCTGCAAACCGTGATTCACATTGTCCACTTTTGCAGACAAATCATTGATATTAGAAGCGGTGCGTTCAGGCGATCGCAAGGAGTTAGATATCCTTTCACTGATCCGAACTCTGCTTTGTTCGACAGCAGATGTGGAATTAGACTTTTGTGGATTTGCGACCGAGGATGTTGAATTACTTCTCTTCGGTTCGAAACTAACGTCAGAATGATCATTTCTCGAGCTTTGCCTAGTATTTGGCCTCGGCAGTCGAAATGAATTCACATCTGAAGACAAGCTTCTAGGCTCGGAAATCGCAACGTTACATGCCATCTGTCCGTCTGCATTAGGTTTCTGCGAACCGCGATTCACATTGTCCACTTTTGCAGACAAATCATTGATATTAGAAGCGGTGCGTTCAGGCGATCGCAAGGAGTTAGATATCCTTTCACTGATCCGAACTCTGCTTTGCTCGACAGCAGGTGTGGAATTAGACTTTTGTAGATTTGCGACCGAGGATGTTGAATTACTTCTCTTCGGTTCGAAACTAACGTCAGAATGATCATTTCTCGAGCTTTGCCTAGTATTTGGCCTCGGCAGTCGAAATGAATTCACATCTGACGACAAGCTTCTAGGCTCGGAAATCGTGACGTTCCATGCCATCTGTCCGTCCGCATTAGGTTTCGGTGAACCGCGATTCACATTGTCCACTTTTGCAGACAAATCATTGATATTAGAAGCGGTGCGTTCAGGCGATCGCAAGGAGTTAGATATCCTTTTGCTGATCCGAACTCTGCTTTGCTCGATAACTGGTCTGGAATCAGACTTTTGTGGAATTGCGACCGAGGATGTTGAATTATTTCTGTCCGGTGAACGAGCAATCCTGACATTCCATGGCATTTGTCTGACAGCGACATTAGGTTTCTGTCCAATTTTCGCACTGTTCACTTTTGCAGACAAATCAAAGATATCAGAAGCGATGCGTTCAGGGGATCGCGAGGGATTAGATTTAGTTTCACTGATTCCAACATTTCTTTGCTGGACAGCTGGAGTAGACACATTGTTTTGCTGCTTTGCGACTCTCGATGGTTGGCTAATTCTTTTCGGTGGAGAAGGATTCATGGTATTCACCAATTTGATTTTGGAAAATCTTTTATTATAGACATCTAAAAGGTTGATAGTTTTCATGGTAGGTGCAAACTTATCGTGTTTGTTTGGATAGGAGCTGATGTTTGCTCTACTTAGTTGATTATTTAGTGTCTTTTGAAGCAGGATAATGGTTACTCTTGTCTTGAAGCAACTTGTGTGACCAAATCTTTCAATTTGCAAAGCTTTGGGTTCATACCGCTTGTGAAGCAAAGGGCCAAAAACTGATTCCAATCCATTTTTTTTACTTGCTCTCTCTATTATTTGGGTAAAGCCTCCCGCAGCGTTGTCAATGAAGAGAACGAGAGCTCCAGGTTTCATGACTCGGAATATTTTCTGTGGGAAGAGAAGAGGAAATGACCATGAAATGAGAGTTAAACAAAGACACAGTAATACCGAAGGGTTCTGAAGGAACCCACGGAAAAATCAAAAGAAAGTGAAATAACTAAGTAAATTTCAACCCCTTACCAAACCTAGAAATAAAGATCCCGTTCTCAGAGCCTGAAAGAAAAAACCCCTAGAAGAGTATTCTTCTAGCAGTATTTCTCCCAACACAATATATATATATATATATATATATATATATATATATATATAATATATATATATATATATATATTTATTTGCAACGGTACTTCAGTGATCCAGTAATCAGTCCTTAACGTATTTGATAAAGTTTATTTACACACCTATTTATACATTTACAAGATTTAATAAATCGAGGCACCACGTCACGTGATGATAGGCAAATTGTGCGCATGGCAGTGACGGATCGCTCAGTCACATCACGAACCATAGCACAGCACATGCAGTCTGTAACGCATCATCCAGTGTCTGCGCGTACCATTCGACGCCGTTTACAGCAGAGTGGTCTGTCCACAAGACGTCCATTGCTTTGTCTACCCTTGACGCAGAACCACAGACGTCTCTGCCGCAAATGGTGCGATGACAGAAGGATGTGGACGGCAGAATGGAATGAAATTGTCTTTACTGACGAGTCACGCTTCTGTCTGCAACACCACGATGGTCGCATTCGAGTCTGGAGGCACCGTGAAGAGAGGATGCTGAACAGCTGCGTTATGCACCGCCACACTGGTCCTGCACCGGGTATTATGGTATGGGGCGGTATTGGATATCACTCTCGCACACCTCTAGTACGCATTGCTGGTACTTTAAACAGCCAGCGCTACATCTCCGAGGTGTTGGAGCCAGTTGTCCTTCCTTACCTTCAGGGCTTGCCCACAGCCATATTTCAACAGGATAATGCGCGACCACACGTGGCACGCATTGTCCAACGGTTCTTCGTCAATCGACAGATTGAATTGCTTCCCTGACCGCCTCGCTCTCCGGATCTTTCGCCGATAGAAAACATGTGGTCCATGGTTGCTCTACGATTGACCCAGATTCCATCCCCAGCTGCCACAGCAGATCAACTTTGGCAACGTGTGGAAGCTGCTTGGTCTGCTGTACCCCAAGAACTCATCCAAAGTCTCTTTGAATCAATGCCGAGGCGTGTGGCAGCGGTGATCTCCAACAATGGCGGCTACTCTGGCTACTGATTTTGGCAGGAACCACACTTCACAGAAGTCTATAAATTTAATCATTTGATACTTGGTCAACATGTTATCTACAAAATAAATTTTGTTGTGATATCTCTTGTCTTTCTTGGTGTTGCAATTTGGGTGGCCAGCAGTGTATATGGGTTTGAAAGACCCTACTAGTAGTATTCAATTTAAATGAAAATCTAACTTTCACAGTCATCTTTGAATACTCTGTCAAGAGTGAGCATAATATATTAGTTTTTACTTTGTCATAATATTACAGTAATTCTGTCATTCGGAAATTGCACAGTTTCAAAGGTTTTGACCCTAAGCACTGTCAAAACACACAGGTTTTAAAATCTAGAATCAAAATTAAGAATGACATGATTTTCGAACTAATTATACAATATTTTATCGGTCCGGGGGTTATTAGGTGTGATTATTCCTAAGAACAAATCGCAAATGTGAGATCCAGTAAACACTTTGGCATGAATAGGGTAGACAACAGAATCTTGATTTTTGACTAAGGGAGACTACAGTGGTGCCTTGACTTACGAGTTTAATTCGTTCCATGACGGAGCTCGTAACTCGAAATACTCGTATCTCGAATCAATTTTCCCCATTCAAATGAATGGAAAAGCCATTAATTCGTTCCGGGCTCCCCCAAATCACCGCAATTTTTTGTTACGTGTTTTTAAATAAGAGAAATGTGCTTATAAATGATGAACATTGTATAAAAACGCAATACAATAGAATGTACTGCAATAAACTTGTATTATTAAGTGTTATGTACAACATTTACCTTGCAGATCAGACTTGAAGATGATGATGTAAGAGGAGGAGAAAAGCTGAAGAATAATCAAATCTTATTCTTTAATTTTTAACCAAGGTCATTCCATCCCCTAGACCCCATGGGGATTCCAGTGTGGGGGAGGGAATTGAAGCTATCGCTCTGCGAGAGAGGTTGGGCGCTGTTTGGTTTCAGAGGACGACTCAAGTGTGGGCAGAGCAAGCTGCCCGGGTGATAATTGTTGAGTGTTGATCTCTCGGTTTAAGACTGGATAGTAGTCTTAGAATAATATTATACAATTGTATAATAATCGTACATAAATGTTGTAAATATTATATGCTTCTCGGGTTCTCATTTGATGAGCACGTAACATGGCGTTCGCTGCGCAAACTAGCGGTGGGGTATCTGAAGCTTGCTGGTAACCCGAATTATAGCTCGTAACTCGAAGCAAAAAATCTGCCAAGAGAATGCTCGTATCTCGAAAAACTCGTAAGTCGAGACACTCGTATGTCGAGGTACCACTGTATTTCTTGACTTTTTACATACCTTGATTGCTTTTCTTACTCGTGTATCGTTTGAATTTACATACACTGCTGCCCACCGTAAATGCAACACCCTTAAGGAAACATGCAAATAACATGAAATTTACAACATGCATTAGCGGAGGTGAGATATGCAAATGATTAGAATTTCAGCGCAGATGCACATAACGCGAGCCTGTGGCGCCACTTCTAAGAGCTATTTAGGGCTTGGAGATTTCGACGATTTCAAGTTCGGCAATTGTGTTTTTCTTGTGGTTTTTTTAAAAAGAACGATCAATTATGCCTCGTCGAAAACAGCGATCATCTTTTGATCAAGTATCCGAGTTCGACAGAGGAGGGATAGTGGCCCTCCGAGATTGTGGATTATCTTTCAGAGAAATCGGTAGTCGTGTTGGACGAAACCAAACAACTATAATGCGGATATGTGATCGTTGGATGCAGGAGGGTACGACGGACCGGCGTGTTCGATCGCATCCACCTCAGCGCACCACTTCACGTGATGACAGGCAAATTGTGCGCATGGCAGTGACGGATCGCTCAGTCACATCACGAACCATAGCACAGCACATGCAGTCTATAACGCATCATCCAGTGTCTGCGCGTACCATTCGACGCCGTTTACAGCAGAGTGGTCTGTCCGCAAGACGTCCATTGCTTTGTCTACCCTTGACGCAGAACCACAGACGTCTCCGCCGCCAATGGTGCGATGACAGAAGGATGTGGACGGCAGAATGGAATGAAATTGTCTTTACTGACGAGTCACGCTTCTGTCTGCAACATCACGATGGTCGCATTCGAGTCTGGAGACACCGTGAAGAGAGGATGCTGAACAGCTGCGTTATGCACCGCCACACTGGTCCTGCACCGGGTATTATGGTATGGGGCGGTATTGGATATCACTCTCGCACACGTCTAGTACGCATTGCCGGTACTTTAAACAGCGAGCTCTACATCTCCGAGGTGTTGGAGACAGTTGTCCTTCCTTACCTTCAGGGCTTGCCCACAGCCATATTTCAACAGGATAATGCGCGACCACACGTGGCACGCATTGTCCAACGGTTCTTCGTCAATCGCCAGATTGAATTGCTTCCCTGACCGCCTCGCTCTCCGGATCTTTCGCCGATAGGAAACATGTGGTCCATGTTTGCTCTATGATTGACCCAGATTCCATCCCCAGCTGCCACAGCAGATCAACTTTGGCAACGTGTGGAAGCTGCTTGGTCTGTTGTACCCCAAGAACTCATCCAAAGTCTCTTTGAATCAATGCCGAGGCGTGTGGCAGCGGTGATCTCCAATAATGGCGGCTACTCTGGCTACTGATTTTGGCAGGAACCATACTTAACAGAAGTCTATAAATTTAATCATTTGATACTTGGTCAACATGTTATCTACAAAATAAATTTTGTTGTGATATCTCTTGTTTTTCTTGGTGTTGCAATTTGGTTGGCCAGCAGTGTAGTAGCTTTGTGAGGAAAAAAGCAATATTTCCTGCGTAAAGAAAACCTTTTCTGGAAATGTATTATAATTTCTATTTCGATAAAGCCCCAAACCAAAGAAGTCTGTAGTTGACACTAATCGTGTTTTTATCTTAACATTCCACACATAAAGCAAATCATTTACTTTATCTGTGTCTTTATCAAATCATCTTCATTCAATAGATTATATATATTTTTTTAGACATTCGAATAAAGTTTTTCTTTTCATTAAAGTTTCCAAAACCGATACACAAGGCTTATCTTGCGAATATCTATTTATCGATTACAGAACTTTTAATCTATTATGTGATCTAGTGCAGTGCTCCCCAACCTTTCTATCGCCGCGGACCGGTCAACGGTTGATAATTTTACCGCGGCCCGCTCAGGGAGGACGTTGATTGTTTATATTTTTGATTATTTTGATTTAATAATTGACGATATTATAATTTTGATGTATAAATGACGTTACGTTTATTTATTGTTCAATAAAAGCTCGTTGTATTTATTCATTTGTTTCGTTTTTTTTCTCTTTCTTTCAGGAAAGCTCATTTATTTTCTTTTTTATGCCTGCAATTTTAATTCATAATCTTGAAATGTTTAATAAGCAATAAACTAATTTAAAATAGTTACAAGATTTCTTCTGTTACAAATTTATAAATTAGCACAAACCAGACAAAGTCGCAGAAACCCAACAGAAATACAGCACATTAAATAAAATGGAAATAATTTAATGTCCCTTGGGCGGCCCGGGGGTTGGGGACCACTAGTGGACTGCTGGACTCTAGTGGACTGCTGGACTCTAGTGGACTGCTGAAGTATGAGAAATGAAAACAAACCCTGGCCCGTTAGATCTCTAGACTAAAATATTATCGTTTAACTGAATTAACTGTACACTATAACAGCTAAAATGCAGCTAAAACTTGAAAAATTGATACACAAGGCTTCAAAATAATTGATTTATTGAACTTTTAATCTTTTAAGTTGTCCAATGGACTGCTCCTGAATATCAAGAAATGTAAACCCACCCTGCGGAATCAAAAGCGAAAATAGGCCCTAGCCCATGAGATCTCTTGTCCAAAGTATAATTGTTACAACAGAATGACGATTACACAACGAATGATAAAATGAAACCAAATTAAAAAGCAAGAAGTAAATCTGACCATTGCTTTAGAAATCGAACAAGAAAAAGTAATCTTACCATAGCTTTAGATATCGAAATTAAAATTTTGTATTGACCTGAAAGCTGTGGAAGGCATTTTAATTTGGACGAAGCTATGCCGAAAGAAGCTTAGTTTAACAAACAAAACAAAATAACTACTTTTTTGTTTAATAATTCATGAATATTGCGTACTTTGAGACTGTTAATTTACAGGGTGTCCTTAATTAAACTTCCCTACTTTAAAGTTGTCTACAGTCGAAACTATTGTTCAGAAAGTTATGAAATTTTGTGTAGGACATATTGATGGGATGGGAATTTGTTTGAGCGAATATAAAAAAAAAGTTCAAAATTTCACCACCAGAGGGCATTTTTTGATGAATTACACATATAGACAACATTTACTACAGTTAAAAAAATTATTACAACAAGACATGTTCAATATGCCTGCCATCATTTTCAGCTACCATTTGAAACCGTAAGATAGCATGTTCTACAGTTGACCGCAGTGTGTCCGGGGAAATGCTGAGAATATGTCGTGAAATGCTGTCTTTCAGATCAGGTATAGTTCTTGGTTTATCAAGACTGACTAGATGTTTCACATGCCCCCAAAGCCAAAAGTCGAATGGGTTGAGGTCTGGGGATCGGGGAGACCACACATTAGGAAAGTGGCGGCTGATGACACGTTCTTCTGTAAAGTGATTTTTGAGAACGTTCTAAACACGAAGACTAATGTGTGAAGGAGCTCCATCTTGCATAAAAATTATGCGTGAAAGGCACTGACGTGATTGCAGATCCGGAACAATTTTATTCAGTAATAAGGATGCATATCACTTCTCGGTGACCGAGCATGTTACTGGACCTCTAGGACTTAATTCCTCGAAGAAATACGGGTCGAGAATAAAAATGCTGAAAATCCACACCACACGGTTACTTTCGGTGAATGCACCGCAAGGGCGGCTCCAGGGGAAGGGGGGGGGGGCAATAGGGGCAATTCTCCCCCTCCAAAAAAATTGCTTGGCGTATTTTTTTTCTTTCAATTTTTTTTTTATTTTCTAAAATTATATAATCGTAGACCTAATACTGAGTTTAAATTTAAAATGAGAGGATGTTTACTTCTTTTATATACATATACATATATATATATATATATATATATATATATATATATATATATATATATATATATATATATATATATATATATATATATATATATATATATATATATATATATATCTAATGCTAAGAGCCGATGTTGCCCCCCCCCCCCCCAAAAAAAAAAGAAAAAAGAAAGAAATCTTTGGCCTGGAGCCACTACTGATGCATCCAAGATTAAACGCTGATTTTCTGGTTCCCAAATTCGGCAGTTCTGAGTATTCACCGAACCGTCCAAATAAAATTGTGCTTCGTCTGTCCAGAGGATATTCCAAGGCCATTCTGCATCAGCCTCAAAGCGAGCAAGAAACTGAAGTGAGAACCGCTGTCGAGTCTCGAAATCATGTGTAAGCAACCGCTGCACAAATTGAAGCTAGTACGGATAATACCGGAGGATATATCGCATGACCTTCTGGACAGTTGAACGGGACCGATCCAATGCTTCTCCCACACGACGGACACTGGTACTAGCGTATTCGTTGGAAGCTTTGTCCTCTTCCACCTGAAGCGCAACCTTCTCTACAGCTTCTGCGGAAGCAGGATTCCTTCCTCTTCCGGAGCGAATGTTAAAAGAACCAGTTTCTTCAAATTTGGCCACCATTAATCGAAGACCTTTAACAGTCAATGGACCTTTTCGTATCCCTTTCAAACTCCGAAATTTTCGTAGACCAACTAGTGCTGAATTATCGTTTTGGTAAAACAATTTTACTAACAAAGCTCGATCTGGAAATCGTAACGATGACATACTGATTAACTAATAGCAAGCACACTGAAAACAAAATCACCATGAAGGTTTCTAGGTTTTATAACAGGTTCTGCTCTACGTCAACAAAAATTAATTTGCATATTTGTTTCTTCGTTCCTTCAAATCTTTTGCCCAAAAATTAGTTATCAAAAAAGTTTCCGATCGACTTTGCAATCGCTTTAAATTTTGTAAAATTTAATGATTTATTGTGTTAGGGTGACATATGAATAAAAAGATGGCGAAATCTTAAGTAAAGAACCAGTCGTAAATGTGTAATTTATCAAAAAACGTCCTCTGGTCGTGAAATTTTGAACTAATTGTTTTTATTGGCTCAAACAAATTCCCATCCATTCAATATGTCCTACACAAAATTTCATAACTTTCTGAACAATAGTTTCGACTGTAGACAACTTGAAAGTAGGGAAGTTTAACTATGGACACCCTGTATATGCTATCCCTGAAATAGATTTTATCTGGAATACATCTTAATAACTAAATGCTTTGTTACACATTTAAATTTTATTACGAACTGTTTAAGTTATTTCAAAATTAATTATTAAATGACAGGCAAAATACTTCTACTACTTAAGTACAGTAGTTTTAATTACGCAAATCTTTTAATTGCTATTTTTTAATATTGGTCAAATAGTAAAATAATGCAGTTCAAATACTAAATTTTGACGGTCAACTTTTAACGCAGAAACTTGAGTTTCCAAAAATGGATAAAAAGACATTTTAAATCTTCAGTCACAAAAAAAAATTACAGTTTATTGCTCATTCAGGAAGGGTCTAAGATAAGGTTAATACACGCTTTTTGGTTATTCAGTGCAACCCATTAGTTTTATTACAGTTTATATGGAGCACTTCCCTTAAATGGTTAACTACTGGTAGCTTTACCTTAGTATGCGCTAAACTTTTTAAGACTATAACAAAAGGACTTTCATTTAAGGACTTTCGCGATCCGCACACACACTGTCAAAAAAGTTCCATATACTTACTTCAACCATCCGTTCCGTTTTGGTGCAAATCGCAGCCGATACAAATTTGACCATAGTAATGAATGAAGCAGCTCCTATCGATTTGTTCACTTCATTTGTCATGGCACACAGCAAATCAGATCCAATGTAGTTCCACTGGCAGTTATTGGCCACATCACGCCAGATTTTGTCGTACGATCCGACTGAAAGTTCACTCATTACTGAAGAAAAAGTTTCTTCCCATTTTTCCATACAGTCTATGATGGTGACCCTAGAATGGAAAGAACCGAAAGCAGCGAGCAAAACTGTTAACACTCCAATGACGTCACTTCCGGGTCCTCCACCAAGGCTACATAACTTAAATTGGTCGAATTTCACCAGTAAATTACGGAAAATATCCGGCTCTTCCTGTAAAATTTCTAACATAGCATCAATCACTATATGAGTATGCAGAGGGGCTTATTTATGGAGGTACGCAAGTCGACATGCTGGTTCATTGAAATTTGGCAATTTGACATCAGTGGATTTAAATGACGAGGCGGTTGGTGAGTAAACATAATTCATCCTCTCAATTCCCGCTCGAACATCCGGAATTAAAATGTCGTTTGCAGAAACGTCATGAAGCAAGACGTTCTCGTAGAGCCGCAATATATCATGCAAAGTCACCATCTCTAACAGGAGCACGATGTTTACTTTAGTCTTCAAGCAGCGTGCCTTTAGGAGTCAAAACTAAATCAAAGTATTTCATCGCAAGAGCTCGCTTACACCGAATGCCGATAAGATTAAAAACTATTACAATGGATAGAACCAAAGGTGAAAAGGGGATTCCCCCAAAGAGCAGATACATGAGGCGAAGCAAAATACGATAGATTTTATATCTTGCGAAAGATTGCGGAAAACTTTTCAGCTATTACTGCAGTTTAAAAGTAATTTTAAAGACAATTACGATGCACAATATACAACTGTCTTCACAAATTCATAACACAATTTGTGAATTCTAAATATTTAATTATAACAAAACAGTTCATACATTTCAGGTACCCAGTACCTCAATCTCGTAAATAAAGAGCACATCGACCACATGAATCTCTGACACGACTCGAGTAACATCACAAGCTGCAGTCTGTGTGATATCCACAACCACATCAAACTCTTCCTCACGGTTACCGTTAACTTGTTAAAACTACAACTGCAGTCAAACTTGACTATATTCGGCTCTTCTGATATGACAGTCGTCCTCGAATGTGATACTACATTTCTTTTCTTTTCTTTTTTAACATGAGCAAAAACAATCTTCTGCAGTGGTCAGACGATTTTTGAATTTTGACGAAAATTTGTTATAACATCTACATTTTATTATGAAAAAAGATTTAAACCAAGGCACAAAAACATAAAATATTAAACACTAAATTTTTTTAAAAGTAAAAATCGACAAAAGGTATTTTATTGGAAATTAGTAAGTAAAATATTACCTCTCTCGAAAAACATAACTTTAATAGAAACAAACATTTGACGCTTAAAGATTAGACAATGTTAATTTTTAGACAGATTTAATTTTCCCTCTAGAACTTGTCTCATGATAAAAATCGAGTAACTCGAAAAGCTGAATACGGCCGAATGGTTTCGGCGCTGGCTTTCGGTACCACTGTGGGATCGAGTCCCACTTTTAGCATGGACGTTTGTAGCCATTCGGAATCGGCTTTAAGCAGTAGGTCCCGGTCTAATTAGCCCTCTTGTAGCAAAATGTTGACCATATCTCTCCAAACTAAACGAGAAGCTGGAACCTTTAAAGTACTCATGTCAAGAAATATTCTATAACTCATGTTTTTGATCAATTATCAGCAAAAGTGGAGCTCGCCTTGCCAACAGCTTTCTCATATCCAAATATTCATGCAGAATGTTATGAACGTGCTATCATGAAATGCCAACTACCCCAGAATTCTTCTACACTTTTAATCTTCTATCCATTTTCACCATGTCATGGATTTTTTTTCGATAATTTCTCGCGTAGTGACCTCAGTAGGGTTGCCAAAATTTTCAACGTCACTTGCGCTTATTTGGCGGCAAAGAAGATGAACAAACTGGCTGTAGAGAATTACATGTAATAAGAGATAATTCCATATTGCGCAAGCAGTAATGGATCCGAACACTCAAGATAATTTTGATGTTTCAAAGCAAGAGTTTGCATTACATAAAAAGACGAGCAATTAAAAAAAATTCATTATTAGCTAATGCGATTAAAAGTATAAAGCTGACATCCATAGAAAGTGAACGAGCGTTTTCCATCGTATCTAATTTCTGTACAAGAATACGATCACGACTATCAGATGATTCATTACACGCACTGGTATTTTTAAAGTTCCATTATTTGAAGAAAAACGGAAAATATTAATTATTGCTCTCTTCTATTTTTTAAATAAATTTATTTTATTTGAATTCAAAAACTTGTAATAAAACTTTACATCAACAACCGATCTAATTTCTTCCTTTTACCTGAAAACCCGGAACAATCTTAAAAACCGCGGCGTCTTAAAAAGTTTGGGTTTTCAGAAACCATAGGTCTTGCTTTATCTTGATGGAAAATTATGGGTTTTCTTTTGACTCATTCCGAACGCTTTTCGTCGAGTGCTGTTTTCAGTTGGTCTAATTGGGAGCAGCACTTGTTGGAAAGAACAGTTTGGTTTTCTTGAAGGAACTCGAAATGGAGCATTCCAGTCCAATCCCACCATATACATTTTACCGGGTGTCCCAAAAATGACCGACGATTTGAAAAATCAATTAAAGATAAACGGATGGTGATAAAAATGTACGGTTTGCTGCATTCTGCTTAGGTAACCAGGGAATTTATTCTCACCAATTTTAAAAATTAGTTACAAAGTTCGTCAACAGATGGCGCTGCTGACTGGGAAAACCTATAAAACAATTTTTTCAAAGCAAGAAGCATACGCAAAGGGGCATGGATTGGCCTCCCTATTCGCCAGATTTGACGCCACTCGATCTTTTTCTTTGGGGGTGTTGTGAAGCCGAGAATTACGACGCCAAAATGGGAAGCCGTATCGGAACAAGTGGTAGCAAATTAGCGAATAGTTAAGCCAGTCAAAAAGGTGAAACATGAAATGCGTTGTGTATTAAATTAAGTTACAGAATTAACTTCAAGTAACTAAGCGACATGAAGGATAACCCAGATAGGTTGTCTCAGGTAACATAGATTAAGTAGAATATTTACCTTATGTTAACAGCACTTAGCTTAGCAAGAAAATACTTAACCCTACATACAGCCTGACCCACGTGCTAAGCATATTACAATACTCAAATTATTCATACCTAGGAAACAATATCTACTACAGTAAATTAAATTACAGACAAGGGGTTTAAGGAGCAAATAAGAAGTTTATTTTAACTAAACATAATAAAAAAAGGGAATACTTAATTGTATACAGTCAAGCCATGCCATGCCCCTCGCTCCACACTCAACATACGCTCCCAAAGTTCACCAACCGCTTACCAGTCCAAGGGCTGTCTCCCGCTACTTTTCGAAGCTAGCCTGACATGCACCAATCTGTACTTCGCGCCTGCGCAATACAGGCTCAATACACCAGATTTGGCGTGCATCGCCTTTTTTGGCAATAAATCATTTTTCTTTTCTGCCAATGTATGGCAGTTATGAGAGACAGTTATAAAGACCTGAATATTTATAGATATACTCCATGAGTCTTTATAACACTCTCCCCCTTCACCAAGTGAAGAAAAAAAACAAATGAGGGAAAATTTCCCAAAGAGAGTTGAGTTCAATGTGCTAGGAGTGCTAGTTCGCAGGCTTACAAAGAGTTACATTGAAGATCCTTTGGAAAAATGTGATTACACCAGTGCATTACAATGTATTACATTGAAGACCCTAGATGAGGGAAAAATATTCATTAATGCTCATATTGAGTCTAATTTACAAAGGTACACATTGGAGATCCTAAATGAGGAAAAAAAATTGCTCCTAATTTTGATTATATGACCATAACATTACACAGGGTATGTACATTATATAAAAGAACATTAAACACTTCACGTCGGCTGGCCAGCCATTGAAGAACAAAGAAAAAAAACAAAAAAACAACCCTGTAAAAATTCACTTAGAAAAAATTACAGTTACATTGAAAAGTGATTAATGTCAAATGCAAAAATTATGTGTCCTAGATAGCCAAAGTGTCATGGATAGACAAAGTGGAAGCACTAATAACAGTCAACACTGTGACAGAGAGCATGGTGTCATACATAAGAGTGTCATTACTATGAGAAAAGTTTCAAGATACCTTGGATGAAGAAAATAACTTGTAACACAGTGTATCACACTGTACCATGCATATTACAAACAGTAAAAACAAATGTGCATAAAAACTTAAAAAAAGAAGTGCAAAATTTGTGTTGGGATATACATTATGGTGAGTATATACCCTAAAATCATAAATTGTAGGACACTATAATAACATTATTCACAAACAAATATACAATATAACACAAAAATACATGATTATGTACAAGAAACAGTTGATGCATTACCCACTTCACAAAGCTAACAGGTGAGTTACATTTAACATGGAAACTATAAAAAACTTCACCTATATGCAGCAGGTGATGTACAACTGCAGTAGATAGTGACCATGTTGAGGTCGAGAACCTTCAAACCTGTATACAGTACATAACAGGATTCAATACTTTTCTGAAAAGCTGGTCACCCATAAAAAATACACAAAAGAATAAGTTAATACAATACATATATTTACAAAAATGTTAGGACTTATTCCTGAGAAATGAAGAAAAAAAATTTGCCTTGTTTAATAAAAAAACAACTTCATTTCCCAAATGACAAAATCGAGAATATTTTGGATGATTAAAATATCACAGGTTGCACATAAGGTACAACAAAAGAACATATTCAAGGAAACTCACAAATGAAAAAAAAAGGAAACTGATAGATGATATCAGATGATGTTTCCTGCAATTCAGGCAAAGTGTGAAAGAAAACTTAATTATTGACTATTGCTAGGTTATTTACAATGGTATATGGGAGAACCAAATGATTTTAATTGCCTATTATATTTTATATCAACAAAGTGGTTAATTTAGCATTTTACTTTTCTACAATTGGTAGACTCAATAACAACAGAACATTAGAATTAAGGGTGAATACTATTATAAGCTTATAGAGGTTAAAGAACAAAGGTTGTGCATAATTAACAGCTATATTAGGAATGGAGTAACTTCACAGATATTAAAAACTTTAAAAAGATACAGAGGTATACCATATGCAGCAAGAGTCCTAGTCCATACAGGAAGACAGGCAGAAGAAGAGTTGGACGTGCCAATCGCTGGGTTGTCCATCAACTGGAGAAGACGTGCGCGCAAACATCTTTACCAGAACCTCATCTTCTCGGCCTGAGGTTGTAGGGGCAGGGCTTCTTCACTGCAGTAGGAATTTCTGGCATCTTGGGGTCTGTTGTTTCTGGCGGTGGAGGACTGGCATGGGAGAGACCAACTGGAACCTGGATTGTAGGCATTTCTATCAGGAGCTGAGGAGTTTCAAGAAGCACTGATGGATGATGGAATGACAACTGCTCGTCTGCTAGACTTGCTTCTGGGACCTGGAACTCATCGTCTGGAGCAGGAGGAAACTGTTCTCCATCAGGAAAGTACCCCTCAGTGGCATCCATGGAATGGTCATCCTCTGGAACCCTTGAAAGACTGGAGTCCAGCACAGGATCTGAAGGATTGGAAACTGGAACAGGCATCTGGGCAACTGGATGAAAGGAACTAGGGCACACAGAATCATTAGTAGTGGGAGATGGATTCGTCTGCCTTTCTAATAAATGCCCTTTACGAGCTGGAGCCTTTATCAGCCTGTTCACATGGATGAGCGAAGCCTGTGATATTCTATCTTCCAGTGGTCGAATGATCACAGTCACCTTCGAGCGGAATTTCTCAATTACAAATGGTCCCTTGAGAAATTGGGTGAAGTGAGTTTTATATTTCACATAAACAATGTTACCCTCCTTTAGCCTTGTGTCTCTTCTTGCTCTATTGAGATTCCTGTGAGAGTTTGCTTGACTTATGGATGTATTGTTGAAACACAGTGACCAAATGGCCTTTGTTTGTGCCATAATATTATCAATGAGGGACCCTTTGTCAAGATGAGGAAAGTCATCGAAGAATCTCTCCGAATCAGTCAACAGGGCTAAAGCTCTTCCAAAATGGACGACTGCAGGGGAGTGACCTGTCGTAGAGTGGATGGTAGAGTTGTATAGTGAGGCATGTATTAGGATGGCTGTGTCAAATGGTACTCCTTGGGCTTGCAAAGTTGAGATCGACGACTTGATAGAGGCATTAATCCTTTCAGAGACTCCATTTGCCTCAGGATGGCCAGGTGAAGAGTGTGCCAATCTGATTCCAGCCATATCCAATAGCCTTTTGAATACCACAGAGGTAAATTGTGGGCCAAGATCAGTAAGAATATGGCTTGGTCTGCCAAACATGGCAATGTACCTAAATATAGACTTGGTTACTCTGTCAGCTGTGGTTGACGGCATGTCCTCTAGGACCAAAAAGCGACTGAAGTGGTCAATTATGGTGAGTACCGAGTGACCATTGCGGAAGGGACCAACAAGATCAAGTGACACAAGTTGGCCTGGTGCAGTAGGAAGTGGTGCAGACTGGACTGGAGCAACCGCCACTCTTCTTTTTTTGTGAAGAATACATTGTGTACATGAGGCAACATAATTGGCGCAATCCATGTATGCGCCTCGCCACCAATACTTTTTGGCGAGAGCCTCGTACGTCTTTGCAAGTCCAAAGTGGGACAAATGGGCCAAGCGAAGTGCCTTTGGCCTGAGAGCTGACGGTAACACAATGTACTCTTCTCTCGACAATCCCGTCTTTCCTGCGTAAAACAATAGGTTTGACTCTGGGTGAACAAAAAAGTTCTTGGGCACATCCTTCGCCCTGTTGATTACTTTGTTGAAAAGCTGGGACAAATCCTCATCCCTGAACAGTTCCTTCAGGATTGTTGCAGAAGAGATTTCATTCTCTGGGTCAGCAACTTCTGACGTTATGATAGCCAATACCTTTTGTAGCTGCTTTGCAGCTTCACACTTAGAGATTGAACTGTGTGTGTTTACATCCTGAGGAGTGGTGGAGGAGTGGGAGGAGGCAGCGAAGGGAGGCAAATTAGGTTTAATATGAACATTACTATTGTGGGTCAGAGCAGAAGTACAATTAATTACCTTAGCATGGGTATTATCAGGTACAGAAAAATATGAGTTAGAGCAAGAACTAGGCTTTACAACATGAGTAGAAATACAAGTGTTATTGCTGTTGACATTATCTCTAGCATTTACATGAGATACCTTATGAGGTGAATTATCTACCTCTATAGAATCACTATTATCATACAACATATTACTATTATTATTATTAAGTACTTTATCATACTGAGCAGGTTCCTCAGAATCCAAAGTAACTACAGGTAAAATTTGATTTGAATTAATTAAATTAGCATTGGTATTAAGGTCTTGGGTTATAACATTAGGTGTGCGAGAAAAATAATCTGGTAACACATTAGAAGTTCCACTGACATGAATAAATTTAAAGGAATATTCAGATAGAGACATTAACCATCTTGTGGTGATGGATGCAGGAGAAGTTGTTTTCTTATAGTGCATAAGAGGTTTACTATCTGATAAAACAAAAAATTCTCTATTATACAAGTATTGTTTAAAGGATTGCACACCTTTTGCTATAGCCATGAGTTCTAATTTGAGAGCAGGATAATTCCTCTCAGCTTTATTTAATGATTTACTAAAGTAAGAGACAGGTAATAGCTGACCATCAAAGTCTTGTAATAGCACTGCAGAAATTGCTTCTTTGGAAGCATCAGTGTTAACATAAAAGGTATTATCAAAATTAGGTTGTCTGATAAAAGGCGAAGAAAAGAAAATCTTTTGTAGTGACTGGAATGCATTAGAAGCTTCATCAGTCCAATTAAAAGGTACAGACATAGAAGTCATTGAAACCAGAGGAGCAACCAAATTAGAAAATCGTGGAATTAAGTGTCTATAATAGTTACAAACACCTAGGAAACGTTTCAACTGTTTTTTAGTTTTTGGAGTTGGAAATGAAGTCACCTTTATGATATTAGAAGAAATTGGACTTATAGTGTTCTGCGACACTTTAAAACCTAGGTAGTCTACTTCAGTTTGATGGAATGAGCACTTTGGAGGATAAGCAGTAATATTATTTTTGGTAAAAACAGAAAGAAGAGCTTTTAATTTCTGACAAGACTCTTGAAAGGAATTCGCACAGATGACAATGTCATCTTGGTAAGCAAAGATACCTAACTCATTGGTTTCCTCAATGAGAGTATCGACTAAAGCTTGGAAAAAGGATGCTGCACTACGCAGTCCAAAAACTAAACGTTTATATTTAAACTGACCCCACATGGATGTAAAACTCAGGCGGTCTTGAAATTTTTCAGGTAGGTCAATTTGATGGTAAGCACTTTTTAAGTCCAAGGTGGTGAAGTAGCGATATTGAGCTATATTAGAGATTATGTCATTAATCTTAGGTAAAGGATAAGATGAATTCTTAATTATCTGATTAATGAGACGTAGATCCAAAGCAAGTCTGAACTTTTGTGGAGCAGAAGAGTTTAATTGCTTCTTTTTAACAAGCAGTATTGGGCAAGCCCAATCAGAAATTGTTCTCTCAATGATACCTGCCTCCACAAGCTCATCAATTTGCTTTTTAGTCTCAGCTTGCAAAGACTGAGGAATGGGAAATGGAAGAGTCTTAAGAGGGAAGTCATGATCAAAATTCAAATTTGGAATCACACGATCAGTGTGTCCTAAAGACTTAGACGACGAAGAAAAAGCTGTGGCATAATTGCTCAACAGTTGTGACATTTGAGAAATTTCTCCAGGATTCAAATGGGAAAGCTTAAAGTCATTAAGATTAAATTCTGACTTTCTTAAATTTAATATTTCAGGAGATGCAGTAATAAGATTTACAGATTCACTGACTGAGGTAGTTCGAGCATGAGAAACAGATAACTGCTCATCTAAAGAAGACACATGACCCAAGACAGCATTTTTGTTTACATGAACTGGCTTATTGGACAAATTTTCAATTAAAATGAATGACTTAATCACTTTAGAGGATTGTTGAGTAGCAGGAGTTGAACTATTATCATTTATAGAATCTGGTTGCTCATCAACAGATATATTATTTGCAATAATGGATGGATGAACTAACAGATTTGGATTTTTAACAACAGGTTCAAAGAATAAATCAGAATTTGCATTGATTATTGGAGCACTGATTTTAACAAAGGAAGAAGAATTTGGTTTGATTATAGTTTTAGACACAAGAGTAGCATTCTGAGCATTTACAATAACATGAGAATGTACACCTTGATTTTCAGAATCAATAAAAGGAATGACCATATCATCAAATGTGATGGAAGCTTGCGAATTTGATATATCCACATGAAATTTAGTAAGAAAATCATAACCAATTATGGCAGAAAAAGACTTATCATTCAAATTTGTAACAAAAAAAGGATGTTTGAAGAATTTCTTCTCAAGTTTGAAAGATAAATTGATACATGAAGAGAAATTGACAGAAGAGTTGATGGTTGATATAGACACCTGTCTAGAAATGTTTTTATAATTAAGAGATTGTTTGTTCATGTGGAAAAATGACTGGTCGAGTAACGAGATAGAAGAACCTGTGTCTATTAATCCAATAATAGTTGTTTGAGGAAATTTTATATTAACCATAGGTAATTTAGCAGAAGTTTGAGCACTACATATCCTTTCGATGACAATTTTGCTATTAGTATGTAATGCATTATCATTAACAGGGATCTCACACTGAGTAGCAGTGGAGTTCATAATTTTGATAGCAGCAGAAGTTTGACAACCAACAGAAGAAAAACTTTGTTGAACATTATTATTACACTGCACATTAAGATTATCAGTACCTCTACTATTTACAGAAAAATTTGAGCACTGTTGTACCAAATCACTATGATTGACATAATTAGGAATATAAAGGTCATAATTAGGACTATTAACATTGGCTGATGAGGAATACTGGAGAGACGAAGGTACATCAGAATTAGATTGTCTCACTGCAGGGTTAGAAGAATCATAAACAAAGGAAGAGGCCTCAGGATTTAGATTCGAGTTCCTCACAGTGTGTGAGTTCTGCCTAGTAGAGTTATTTAACTGCCTGCTTCTATTATTTGGACCAGAAGATGATTGCTCCCTACGAAAATCCTTTTGAAACTTATAGCATTTTGCAAAAGTGTGACCTGTCTTATAGCAATATTGACAGACAGTCTTAGAAACTTTCTGTCTGGACTCATTTGCAGAACAAGGTGTTTGCATATATTCATTGCATTCAGTGTCACATGACCAAGTCGGGGATGATTGAATAGCATTTATTTGGTTCTTAGTCATATTCAGTGAATTGAGCTGTTCTTTGATAACCTGAATTTCAGCGAGCAGCTCTTGCAACTGCAAAGCACTACCCACAGACTGGGCTGAAGTGCTGTAAGATTCTAATTGCTGCAAAGTATCAGGTCTATCAACTGCAGCCTGGAAACATTTTATGTTTTCACTTAATAGTTGCACCTTAATACTCTGAGGGACAGCATTAATCAACTCTACAAATTTTATCTCATTAAGGGCATCAGGATTCTTAACAGAGGGATGTAATTTTGAAACCTGAACTGAAATTCTGTGAGCAAGATTTCTAATAGATTCAGCAGGTAAAAGAGTTATGGTGTTCTGAGGGTGCAATAAGGCAGTGTTTACAGAATGATTAGGATCAAATAAGGATTTCAACCCTTGCAACAAAAATTCATGATCTTCTGTGTCCAACAACTCAGAAGTACTTATGACATACTTTAGAGCAGGCCCCACAAATTTCGACCTGATAAATATAGATGTTTCAGCACCTGTCCAATTATTTACTCTCGCTAAGTCCCTGACTTGCTTAGAGAAAAATGACAATAATTCTCCATCACCTTCAAAAGGTTGAATGGTTACATTGAATCTATTATCTACCTCGTTAGCCATGTCCAAGAAAGCAAAAAGTAAAAGAACTGGACTAAAATTCTCAAGGATCACACAAAAGATAACATAACTCGAGTTTTACATATTCAACATGTAAACAAAAAATTTGCAGAATGCAGTGAACCATAAAATGCAAGATAAGAATTCCATTGGAGATAACGTGAACCAGCAAATGACAAAATGTAACGACTTATGAATTATGGATATAATTAAGAAAAGAGGTATATTAAAAGTTATGTATACACAAAAATAGGATACTATTCAATAATACACTTTTCAAATATTATGCTTCAGTTCACCACAGCTTAATTAGTATTAAAATTCAGCATAAATGTCACTTATCAGTCAGAAATATTATATGAACTCAGATATGATAGGTTGCATGAATGACACAAAATTAGCACTTTATATTAAATGAATTTATATCAATAATGAAGTTTAAATCAATAATTGTAATTCAAAAAGCAATAAAATATATCCTTTACACATAAAAATCAATCAATATAACAAATTCCAATCTCAAATAATATTCAATGTTAAATACTCAGATACTCATAAAATCACTGTATAATTAAATAATTGCACATAACAAACACATAGCTTCATTCATGCTCTATTATAAAAAAATGCATCATGTGGTACAGAAAAAGCAAACTGAATGAAATTTTAGCATTATTAAGATACATATATTACTTATTAATAAAGAGAACAACATTATAAGGGGGAATAGTAAGATGCATTTTTTCATTACTCACATAGGTTAAAGAATTTTTAAAAAAAGTTACCGCTAAATGAGACAAAAACCCTTAAACATTACATTAATTTTAAGGACTGGTCAACCGGTACCAAATGTTGTGTACACTCTCCCCCTTCACCAAGTGAAGAAAAAAAACAAATGAGGGAAAATTTCCCAAAGAGAGTTGAGTTCAATGTGCTAGGAGTGCTAGTTCGCAGGCTTACAAAGAGTTACATTGAAGATCCTTTGGAAAAATGTGATTACACCAGTGCATTACAATGTATTACATTGAAGACCCTAGATGAGGGAAAAATATTCATTAATGCTCATATTGAGTCTAATTTACAAAGGTACACATTGGAGATCCTAAATGAGGAAAAAAAATTGCTCCTAATTTTGATTATATGACCATAACATTACACAGGGTATGTACATTATATAAAAGAACATTAAACACTTCACGTCGGCTGGCCAGCCATTGAAGAACAAAGAAAAAAAACAAAAAAACAACCCTGTAAAAATTCACTTAGAAAAAATTACAGTTACATTGAAAAGTGATTAATGTCAAATGCAAAAATTATGTGTCCTAGATAGCCAAAGTGTCATGGATAGACAAAGTGGAAGCACTAATAACAGTCAACACTGTGACAGAGAGCATGGTGTCATACACAAGAGTGTCATTACTATGAGAAAAGTTTCAAGATACCTTGGATGAAGAAAATAACTTGTAACACAGTGTATCACACTGTACCATGCATATTACAAACAGTAAAAACAAATGTGCATAAAAACTTAAAAAAAGAAGTGCAAAATTTGTGTTGGGATATACATTATGGTGAGTATATACCCTAAAATCATAAATTGTAGGACACTATAATAACATTATTCACAAACAAATATACAATATAACACAAAAATACATGATTATGTACAAGAAACAGTTGATGCATTACCCACTTCACAAAGCTAACAGGTGAGTTACATTTAACATGGAAACTATAAAAAGTTTGGGTTTTCAGAAACCATAGGTCTTGCTTTATCTTGATGGAAAATTATGGGTTTTCTTTTGACTCATTCCAAACGCTTTTCGTCGAGTGCTGTTTTCAGTTGGTCTAATTGGGAGCAGCACTTGTTGGAAAGAACAGTTTGGTTTTCTTGAAGGAACTCGAAATGGAGCATTCCAGTCCAATCCCACCATATACATTTTACCGGGTGTCCCAAAAATGACCGACGATTTGAAAAATCAATTAAAGATAAACGGATGGTGATAAAAATGTACGGTTTGCTGCATTCTGCTTAGGTAACCAGGGAATTTATTCTCACCAATTTTAAAAATTAGTTACAAAGTTCGTCAACAGATGGCGCTGCTGACTGGGAAAACCTATAAAACAATTTTTTCAAAGCAAGAAGCATACGCAAAGGGGCATGGATTGGCCTCCCTATTCGCCAGATTTGACGCCACTCGATCTTTTTCTTTGGGGGTGTTGTGAAGCCGAGAATTACGACGCCAAAATGGGAAGCCGTATCGGAACAAGTGGTAGCAAATTAGCGAATAGTTAAGCCAGTCAAAAAGGTGAAACATGAAATGCGTTGTGTATTAAATTAAGTTACAGAATTAACTTCAAGTAACTAAGCGACATGAAGGATAACCCAGATAGGTTGTCTCAGGTAACATAGATTAAGTAGAATATTTACCTTATGTTAACAGCACTTAGCTTAGCAAGAAAATACTTAACCCTACATACAGCCTGACCCACGTGCTAAGCATATTACAATACTCAAATTATTCATACCTAGGAAACAATATCTACTACAGTAAATTAAATTACAGACAAGGGGTTTAAGGAGCAAATAAGAAGTTTATTTTAACTAAACATAATAAAAAAAGGGAATACTTAATTGTATACAGTCAAGCCATGCCATGCCCCTCGCTCCACACTCAACATACGCTCCCAAAGTTCACCAACCGCTTACCAGTCCAAGGGCTGTCTCCCGCTACTTTTCGAAGCTAGCCTGACATGCACCAATCTGTACTTCGCGCCTGCGCAATACAGGCTCAATACACCAGATTTGGCGTGCATCGCCTTTTTTGGCAATAAATCATTTTTCTTTTCTGCCAATGTATGGCAGTTATGAGAGACAGTTATAAAGACCTGAATATTTATAGATATACTCCATGAGTCTTTATAACAGGGGGTACTTCAAAGACCAGGTGTATCGTCACAATCCACAAACTGTAGATGAACTGGAACAATACATCTCTGCTGTTTGTCAGAACATTCAAACTGAAATGATTGCACTGCGAAATTTGACCTCAGACTGTGCCACGTTGTTGCCGTAGACGGTGGTTATTTTGAAAACATTGTTTTATGGATTTTCCCAGTCAGCAGCGCCATCTGTTGATGAACTTTTTGAAAATTGGTGAGAATAAATTCCCTGGTTACCTAAGCAGAATGCAGCAAACCGTACATTTCTATCGCCTTCCGTTTTTCTTTAATTGATTTTTCAAATCGTCGGTTATTTTTGGGACACCCGGTATTTGGATGAAGGCCGGGATTTGGTGTATTTTGTGGTGGTTCATTTAGCTTGCCCCCCGACCTCTTCCGTTCCACATTATTGTACAGTATCCACTTTTCATAGTCTGTATTAATTTGTAAAAAACGGAGCGTTTTAGTTATGTTTAAGGCGGCTGTGTGCTAACCCTATTGGATTCGCTAACTTCAATGTAGAACTATAGAGAACAAGTATAGAGAAAAGTATAGTTGAACTATGTTCAACTGTAGAGAAAATGTGTCTACGGATTGACGACTTGGATTGAAATATTTTTAAAAAAATAAATTGTGCTCCGTAATAGAGACAAAAATTTTAAACCTTGTAGCAGTTTTCGTTTTATTTTAAATACATATAATATTATAAAATTCAAATTATTCGGGCAATAATGTGGCATAGTGTGTTTTAAACGCTCCAAAATTCCTTTGGTGGACGAAATTTATAAAATGAATCATGTTGCGAGTTGCAGAAAAGTTCATCTGAAAATACCATTTTCATTGGATTATCAGCATTTATGTAGCTGTCAATAGTAGACACATTT
The DNA here is from genome assembly GCA_907164885.2 of Dolomedes plantarius. Lineage (NCBI taxonomy): Eukaryota > Metazoa > Arthropoda > Arachnida > Araneae > Dolomedidae > Dolomedes > Dolomedes plantarius. Next base: position 95,231,527 of record OU015490.1, read on the forward strand.
TCTCCACAGGTTAGGCCGAGGTGTCGGAGTTGGGTTGGTGTGGCTTGCTTCCACGGCATCGGGGTCCGTTGTGAGGATCTCGGTGCTTGGCAATGGTGAGGCGACTGTGAGTCTCCTGGGGAGAGAGATCCTCTGAGGGAGTCACTGTATCACCCTCAAAGCTTCTGTTGTCACCACTTCCCCGCAGTCTCGGCTGAAAACCGGGTGATGGCCCGGGCTAAGAGTGACATGGACGTTGGGGCCTCGACTTTCGCCGCATGGCGTTAGCTCCTGTTGTTCCGTTTGTCCCAAAGAAATACGTACCTGTGCTACTCCTTGCGAGGTGGGACTGCATCGCGCCCAAAAAACGATAGAATCATCAGGTGCTACGATTGTCGCATACCGAGAGGGTGGAACGACGTAATACTTTGCGCTTTCTCCTTCGGTTAAATGTGTACGCATATAAATGCAATACAAATGTAAAGGTGTATATAGAAATGATACGTTGTGTACATGTAAAAAAAGAAATATAATGAAATGTACTAGTGTAATAATACATCTAGTGTAATAAATGTACTAGTGTAATATATATATATATATATATATATATATATATATATATATATATATATATATCGAACGAACCGTTACAATTTTTAATGCACTCTGCAAGGTCACGTAACGATAAATGTATTCCACTACTAGGATCTTGAAACACTGCGAATCAACATCAGACAAAAAAGGATTTATGTGTCTCTGGCCGAAAGAGGTGTTATATTAGAACCGGAAACTGCGGTTGGAAATGAACTTCGGTCTGGCATTTGACTAGTCGCCAAAACCGTAGAGCTTCTGTTGGCGTCGTTGGGTGAATCATTTTCAGTTTCGCTCGTATCCGAGAGCCCAGGGGGGATGATGCAAAGTTATTTAAAGCATTGAATATAGTTTCACAACTCTGAACTGGGTCTGTAGAACAATCAAGATATAGCAAATTCGCAATACAAATTAAATCGGTGCTGGAAAATGTTGTAAGTCTTTTATCCCGCTTGTCCTTGACATGAAAAGTGTTAGGGAAACCAGAAAAAATGTGGAATTCTTTGCGATTGTCTCTCCCAGCATCATTTTCAAAAATAAACTAATGTAATAATCTGATTGTCTTTGTTGACCCTGATTTGAGGGCTTTTGAAATATACGGAATATCATTTAAAGTACTCATATCGAAAGTAAATAGTACAAAATATAAATATGCTCATATATCTTCCAAAACAAAACCGATAAACTTTTTGTATCGGAATTGAAAATGCACACATTCATCAGGAAAAGATAATTTCTTTTCTTAAATGTTTCTTAAATATGCTCATATATCTTCAAAAACAAAACCGATAAACTTCTTGTATCGGAATTCAAAATGCACCCATTCATCAGGAAAAAGATAATTTCTTTTCTTAAATATTACACCAATGCAGTACAATTAAAGTCAAATACGTGCAGAAAAAACTATATCAGAAAAGTATATATTTCAATAACACATCGTACCATAGAACAATTGGTTTTTGTTCTGGAATGTTACTTCTGGGAGTTTCAATTTCGATTGTTCATTCTCAGCAACAACAAACAAATGAACATAAAAAGATCTTCATTTCACAAATTAAATTAAACTCACGGGTTCGTCGTAGATGAAGAAGAATAAATCGAAGAATTTAAGAAGTAATCCAGTTCGTTAGTAACGTCGTAGGGGTAATCCAGAATCCGTTGTAGGGGTAATCGAGAATCGTCGTAGGATGGCTGCTTGCTAGGGGAATGTCCACAAAATGAAACGAAAGCCCAGAATGCACTTTTAAAAATGCACCGGTCGAGTCCACATGTAAATTGTTGTCCGTCGTTTAAATTGAACACATCGGTTCATACAAATACCAGTTTTATTCTTGACAGGTCACAGGACAGAAAAACGATTAGAAGTAAACATAGAATACAGTTAAATCTTCATAACATAGAAATTACTTCTTCGTACTACATCGTTAGAAAACAAAAGTCACACCACAGCCGTCAGCTGGGAAGACACGTCTTAACACTATGAAAGTCAATTCTCTTCTGTCGTCATCCGTTCCGCGTATAACGCAGAAGATAACTCTCATCGGGAACGCTTCTCATTCGTCACTTCCTGTTGGCACAGCTCTCTCTCAATATCGCATAATATATATATGGATATATAAACATAGTTTGATAAACAGCGCGACCAGGAACCGGTAGTTTGCACAATTTGTGTTCGCAGGTTAAAACCGGTAAACAGCTTGAATAGGAAACATTGAAAGGTTAATCTGCGTTGCCCGGACAAGAACCGCGGTGTTGTGGGATTTTATGAACGACATGTATATGTAGTAAATAATTTGTTTGATTCCGGTTTGGGGGTGTCGGCTTACCCACTTAAAAACGTACCGAGGCTTGCCTTCTAGGCCTGTGGGTCCCGACTGGGCGAATTGCCGTCGGGACGTTCTGATATCAGTATTCTTGCTGTATAAGCGTCAAGATGTGGACGGCTTGAACTTTTGAAATTCTCCTTCGGTTAAGGGCCCCGGGTTGCCCAATTTGGTCAGCAGATCTGTACTGTCCGTCCGGCGCCCTGGCCCGTACTAATCATGGACCGAACAGGGGAAATCAACCTTCGGCTGTGTTGCAACTTCAAATTTATGTACTCCAGATGGCGCTGCAACGCACCCTCTCCCTATGTAAGTACTTTTGTTTTGGTAGAGCAGAGAGAATCGAGTAAGCGATAAGGGAGACTGGGATGAGCTATTGAGCTCCACTTTTCGAATCCCAGAATATAAGATTAAGATCTATTGTCCGCTTTTTGTGATGTCCGTAGCATAGAAAATAAATGTGATTTTGTGTAGACTGTGCTGCTTCATTTACAACCCCTGGATTGGACAGTAGAAATACCACATCCTTTTGGTGCAGAACCCACGGGATCATACCTTTAGATCAGAAGGTGAGTGAATAAACTGATTTTTTTGAATTGATAAATCCATAATATTGATAATTCGATATGGATATAGAAAAATTAAAAAAGAAAAGAACTGTTCTGCGATCATCAGCGACTAAAATAATCAACAAAATCGAAGCAGAACTATTTAAACCTAAAGCAGAAATTAATGCTCTAGAAATTGAAGAATTGCTCGCGCAGTTAACAGATAAAGAGAGCTCATTAAACGCATTAAATAATGAGATAGAACAAGTTACTGAACTTGATGACATGGAAACAGAAATTGAAAGTTGCGAGGAGTACACAAATAAAATTATAAGCTCTAAAGTACGCGGTAATAAATGTTTATATAACCTAAACCAAGAACTGTTAATTTCAAATGCTACCAGTAGTGGCATAAATACTAGTAATAGCCCGAGTGCCAGTAATTCAGAAGTTAATCCAAAATCAAATATCAAATTACCACGGCTAAACATAGAAAAATTTAACGGAGATATCTGCGTTTGGCCAGCCTTTTGGGCGCAGTTTGAATCTGCTATTCATGATAACCCAAATCTAAATCAAATTGAAAAATTTAATTATTTAAAAACTGTTTTGGGTTCGGATGCCGCAACGGCAATACAAGGTCTGACACTAACATCCGAGAATTATGTGAAGGCACTAGATATCTTAAAATCCCGTTTTGGAAAGGAAGAGGTCATAATAGATTGTTACATGACCCGCCTATTAAATTTAACTCCGGTTAGAAGATCTAGTGATTTGAAGAGTTTGAGAAAACTCTATGACGAGTGTGAAGTGCAGATAAGAGGACTGGAAAGTCTTGGAGTTAAAACCGATACCTTTGGTTGTTTACTATTCCCTATCCTCATTAAAGTAATACCTAAAGATCTAGCTTTAGAATTTACCCGATGCTATGATAAAGCAGAAATTGAAAAGATAACGGAATTAATGAAATTCCTTAAAAAAGAAATCGAAAGTAGGGAAAGAACGGAAAATCTAACCAAGGGAACAGATTCCGAAATAAATGTCGAAGACTGCTCAGAAAATAAAAATATTGCCGATAAGTATAAGCATAAAAATTACTTACACGACCGATATAAGCCAAAGCCTTTTAGACCACCTACAACTGCAGCACTAAATGTACTATCGAGAGATGGCTGTGTATTTTGTGGAAAGGAAACAAATCACAGAAGTGATGATTGTACTGAGCTTACGGTAACTGAAAGAAAAAATATTCTAAAACGAATGGGAAGGTGTTTCGTATGCCTAAAAAGAAATCATTTAGCCAAAGACTGTCGTTCGAGAACGGAACCATGTTCGTTGTGCAATAGGAAACATAACAAATCAATTTGTGATGCTTCAGAAAAATCAGAACCCGAAACTAATGTAACTATGTTTCAAAATCAAAGCGCGGATTCCAATTTAAGAAGCAATATATTATTGTTAACATGTGACGTATTGATTAAAGGTAAATCTCACTCAAGATTATCTCGCATTTTGATGGATTCCGGAAGTCAGAGAAGTTTTGTTAATAAGAACGTAGTAAGAGAATTAAAACTTCCGGTAATCAAAGAGGAAACATTAAGCATATTTCCCTTTGGATCTACGAAACCGCTGACACAATCACATAGCGTAGTACAATTAAAGATGCAAAATTACATGTGCCCATCTAAAAGTGTAGAATTTGAAGCTCTCGTAATAGAGAATATTTGCTGCGCACCCATTGCTATCCCAGACATAAACATTCGTCGTCAGATGGATCTAAAGAATTTCCCTCTTGCCTGCTTTGAGGGGGGCGAAGATCAAGGTCAGATAGATGTTCTAATAGGGGCCGATTTCTACTTTAGTGTCGCGACGGGGAGAATAGAAAAAATAAACAAACACCTCGTCGGCGTGGAAACTGAGAACACCAAATCGCCTTCAGTTCTGATATCGAGAAAGCGTTCTTACAAATTTCAGTCGCCCCCGAAGATAGGAATTATTTGCGTTTTATTTGGAATGAGGAAAATTGGGCTAACGCTGAAAACGTCAAGACTTTAAGATTTCATCGAGTTCCATTTGGAGTCAGCTCAAGTCCATTTCTGTTGGCTGCAACTATTAAGTACCATATAAGGAAATATGAATCGGAATTCAAAGAAACGGTTGACATGTTAAATAACTATTTATATGTGGACGACTTGTTTTATGTGGCAAACGATGTCGAAGAAGCCTATCGCTTATCGACCAATGCCGTAAAAATATTTGATGACGCTGGGATGAAACTTAGAAAATGGAAAACTAATTCCAAACATTTAAGCCAACGCTGGTCTGATAACGACAATATGGAAGAAGAAATGTCGTAAAATCACACTAAGGTGCTGGGAATAAGGTGGAACACACAATCAGATATCTTGCAGTTAGACATTAAACCCCTTATTGAGTCACTGCAGAATGTTAAAAACACCAAACGCTTTGTATTACAAACAGTGGCTAGAATATTTGACCCAGCAGGATTTCTATCTCCATACGTCATCAGAATAAAATGCCTACTTCAAGAAATGTGGGAAAAGGGCATAAAATGGGATGAGGAACTCCCGAGCGATTTAGAAGAAAAATGGGCAAACTGGCATTCAGAAATTGAGGATATGAAAGAATTTTCTATTGGCAGGAAGTATTTTCCCGATGACCCATCATTGAAGGTTGAAGATATGCAATTGCACATATTCTGCGATGCCAGCCCAAGAGCGTATGGCGCTGTAGCATATTTGAGATACAGAGAAGGAAGAAATTTTAGTACTAGTTTTGTGATGTCAAAGACAAGAGTCGCGCCCTTGAAACGACTCACACTGCCAAGATTAGAACTTATGGGAGCCGTCATTTCAGCTAGAATTGCGGAATACCTTGGAAATATCTTCAAGATTAAACATCACAACACATTTCTTTGGACTGATTCATCAATAACTCTCCATTGGATAAAGGGAACAGCGAGGGAATGGAAACCCTTTGTTGCGAATAGAGTCACTGAGATTAAGACGCATACTGAACCACAGAATTGGAAATTCTGCAGAGGGAAGATGAATCCAGCCGATATACTCACAAGAGGAGAATCAATTCGTCAGTTATTGAATAACGAAAAATGGTGGAAGGGTGCACAGTGGTTGACATTACCTGATGAACTATGGCCTCCATATGTGTCAAATGAAATTAAACAAGAAGAACTACAATCAGAGAGGAAAGTTAAAAGGGAAACTTGTCATCAATTTGCTTGTAACGTCATGCCTGCGCAAGAACCTGTTTTGGACATAGAGAAGTATAGCAAACTCTCAAGAGTGTATAGAGTGACTGCTTGGATAAAGCGATTTATACACAATTCAAAGAAAAATAATGAAAAGATTAAAGGACCACTAAAAGTTTCTGAATTATCCGAAGTCGAAATCTATTGGGTCAAAATAGTTCAATGTAAATATTTTGAAGAAGAGATGAATCAATTGCTAAATAATCAGTCAATTAGCAAACACTCGAAACTAATTGAATTCGACCCTCAACTAGATGACAACGGATTAATTTGCTTAAAAGGAAGATTACAATTCTCACAGTTTGAGGTTAAAGAAAGACATCCTTGTATAATTCCAGGAAGAACGAAGTACGCCGAACTCTTAATTTTGGATGCCCATATTAAGGTATTACATTCAGGAGTATCTGACACTTTAGTGGAAGTACGAAACAAATTTTGGATACTGAGAGGGAGACAGTCTGTTAAATCTACGTTAAATAAGTGCTTGATATGTAAACGATATAAAATTCGGCCTGGCATACAAGTAACAGCACCACTACCAGTTGGACAGTAGAAATACCACAGGCTGAGTTTGCAGGAATTGCTACGCAGCTTCTGGTCTTCAGGTTCGCCAAGCCTATGGACGGGAAGCAATATTATTGTGAATTTCTCCTTCGGTTAACACTGAGCTGCGCGAATCCAATAGGGTTAGTACACAGCAGCCTTCAGTAGAGAATCTTATGCACAAATCTTTCTTTTGTGTATGCGTTTTAGTTGCGTTTTTACCTTTCTTGGAATAATAAGGCACAATTTGCCGAAAATGTTGCTCACCGTCTTTTATCTTCAACCTGAAATGTGTTACATAAAAATACACTGATTTTGACAAGTTTTTCTTTTGTTTATAAATGCACTCTGGTATGACAGCTGTCACAACACAATCTAATAAAACTGTTCCGAATGACGTTAAAATCAACAAAGCTCTAATAGAGCAATATCCCAGAAAAAAAAACCGAACGAACTTTTGGCCAACCTAATAATATTGATAATACTGAGGCAATAATTACAAAACGTTTTAATCTCAAAGCGGCTGTATCAGCACGACTACAATCAAAAATATCAGTTCAACATAACACATTATCGTTTCTGCGAATGCGGAGTCACGTATCACATGGGCATGCTGATATTGACGCACAATTTATTTATCGTCTTATATAGACGATCCCTCCCCCTCCTCCCTTCCTCCTGGACCATGACCCCGATGTATTAATTTTAAACAGTACAGCTAGGTTTGAACTTCGTGTGATTTTTCTCATGGGACTTGGAATAGTAAACGTCAATTAACTGTATACATTTAGTGCTGTATACCAATATAAAGTTTCTAACGTTAACCTGCATCGGGAATTTCGATTTTACCCGAGAAAATATGGCACTGAACTAATACGAGAGGATTTTTGAGTTTCTTTTAGCATAATCTTAAAGTTAGACGCAAAATGGATTACTTACTGCTTTACAAAATCTTTTGTCTTATGAAAAAATTAAATAAGAAAACCAGTTATAAAGCGTGACCGAAAGATATCTAGATTTGAAGGAGAAAATATGGATTCTGAATTATTATACATTCAAAAATTAAGAATCTTTAGGGTGAATATTAAGAATCTTTAGGGGTGATGTTAAATTCAATTTTCTATGTTTCAATTGAATTGGTAGACGATTTAAATTATTTTATTCGTTTATTCTAAATTGAAAAGTATTTAATGTTTATTCAACAATTTTATCTCCCTATAAAGGAAGCCAAAAAAGTAATAATAATAAAATAAAATTAATTAATTAATAAACAGACGCTGAAGAATTTTAAGTTAGATCGAGAAAAATATGTTGAAAAAAATATTAATTTAGATGGGAATTTTGGTGTTTGGGAGGTTGAAATAACATTAAAAAATATCATGTTAGTTGAAAAATATAGGAACTGAACTGTGTTGAAAAATTAATGCTGTAGTAAATAGTTGTATATATTTCTAAACTTTTGTAAATATTATTTATTTCTCCTTGATTAATGTTTATTTTACGCCTTTTATTTACTGTCACCCAGCGTTATATTTCTATATGTGACCCTTCAGCAGTATTGTCCGTTCAGCGATATTTTCGAGGATTTTGGTGAGCTTCGCGGCAAAATTGCAGAGCTTTTAGTTGTCTTAAGGGCCAATCAGATTTCATCAAAGTGGCGTGGTTATGTTGTAGTTTGTCAATGTGGGGCACTTGTTACTGAAGACATTCGCACTTTAACCGCGAGAAATGTTTGTTGTTTACAATTGGGGCACCGCATAAGTCAGTGGTTCTAAACCTAATCGGGCGCGGCCCCCTGGGGAGGCCAAAATTTCTGGGAAGCCGAGATCAGTAGTTTGTGCATCAGCTAAGGATTCCATGTCGATTGTAGACGGAAGTGTTATCTCCTCTATACGGGATAGAGCATCGGCTATGAAATTATCCTTTCCAGTGACATATCGAATGTCGGTGGAGAATTGCGAGATAAAATCTAATTGCCTCAAACGTCTAGGGGATGCTTTAGAATCCTCTGTACGAGCAAACGCAAAGGTGAGAGGTTTATGATCAGTATAAACAATAAAAGATCGCGCTTCCAACATGTATCGAAAATGAACTATGGCAGAATATACAGCTAAAAGTTCACGGTCATAAGTAGAATAGTTCTTTTGCGCTGCAGTTAGCTTTCTAGAGTAGAAATCCAATGGCTTGGCTCCTTCGGGTGTAATTTCATGTAAAGCAGCTCCCATGGTAAGATTACTACAATCTGTAAGTAATGTCAAGTTAGCATCCGGAGAGGGAAAATGTAAAAGAGTAGCTGATGCTAACATTGCTTTACATTTCTCAAAAGCAGAAATAGCTTTCTCTGTCCAAATAATATCAGTTTTGCCTTTACGATCACTACCATATAAAAAGGTATTAAGCGGTATTTGAGTAGCAGGGATGTTAGGTAAGAAAGAATGATAAAAATTTAACATGCCTAAAAACCGACGTAGACCTTTTACGGTAGTTGGTTTACTAAACTGAAGAATGGCTTCAACGCGACCAGGTAATGGTTTGAATCCTGATTTAGTAATAACATGTCTCAATAAGGAAATTTCAGAGACGCTGAAAACACATTTTTCTGCATTAATTTTTATGCTGTAATCTTTGAAACGCTGAAAGAGTATTCGGAGATGTGTTTCATGTTCAGCTTCGTCAGCGCTAGCCACAAGGATATCGTCGATGTAGACAAAACAAAAATTTAGCCCACGAACTTCTTCATCCATAAATCTCTGAAAAGTTTGGGCAGCCCCACAAAGGCCAAATTTCATGTATGGGAACTCATACAAACCAAGAGGTGTTATTATGCCAGTTTTACAAACGTCGTCAGGATTTACTGGGATCTGATTGAAAGCCTGTAGATCGTGCCTGTAGATTGTGCCTGTAGATCGATTTTGGAAAAGATTGTGGTATTATGAAGTTGTGCAAAATCTTTTAAGTAAGGCAGGGGATAGCGGTCTTTGCGAGTAATCTTATTTAATTGTCTATAGTCCCCTGTTGGTCGCCACTTACCAGAAGCTTTAGGGACCATATGCAGTGGGCTGGACCAATTACTACGAGAAGGGCGACAAATACCACGTTCAAGCATGTATTCGAATTCTTGTTTAGCGATTTTATATTTTGCCGGGTGCAAACGCCGAGCTCGCGCTTGAACAGGGGGTCCAGAAGTCTGAATATAATGAAATGTAGTGTGACAAACTTCATCAAGCGAATGAGAATTAACTTGAGTAAGAATTTTGAATTCGTTTAGAATGTCATGAAATTTGGAAGAACCAGATATGCTTTTAATTGAAGGAAAAGAACATTTTAGGGTTCGACCGGAAGAAGTGAGAGATGTAAGTGGATCTATAAGAATTTTGCGTTTGATATCAACGATAAGTCCAAAATGTTGAAGAAAATAGGCTCCAATGATTGGTTTACCAACATCTGCAATAATAAATTGCCATTTAAAATCTCGGCGTAAACCAAGGTTAAGTGATAATAATTTAGTTCCAAAAGTTTTGATATTAGAGCCGTTCGCGGCCGACAATAACAAAGAAGTCGCATTTCTATTTTTATAGCGGGATTGAGGCCAGCAGCTGACGTCACTTCTGGTATCAACTAAAAACTGCGCGCCTGTAGAAGTATCATTAATGAAAAGACGACGATTTCCAGAAAACTGTGCAGTAAACGCCGTGCTTACTGACAGCTTTGTTAGTTTTTTGAGTTAAAGGTAGACGGGGATACTGTGGTAAAGTACGATGGTACCAGCACACACCTTGTGTATTTGAAAAATCCTTAGCTGATCGATGACCAGATTTACTGCGAGAGCGCGATGACGAAAAATTTCGATTTCGAGCATGTGACTGACGAGTACACAATTTGTCAAGCTTAACGGTCAAATCATGAACGTGACGTTCCAATCTTGCAATGGTTTCACTACTACCTATATCTCTACCACTGTTATTATGAGTTACAGCTGCTATCGAAGGAGTTTGTATTACTTCAGCAATTTTATCAGCCAGCATTGCAAGCTGTGATAAAGTGCCTGTACTCGCAGCTAAAATTACCTGCATATTGTTCGGTAAATGACCTAACCACAAATTTTTTAGAAAAGAATCATCCAATTTATTGTTGCTTAGCTCTCTCATTTCATGTAATAATTGCGAAGGCGTCTTATCGCCTAGTACTAAATCATGTAATAAAGTTTTTAACTTTTTATTTTCCGAATGTTCAAATTGTTCTAAAAGTTTGGTTTTCAAAACGGAATAAGGATCTTGCGCAGGTGGCGTGAAAACAACATCCGATACATATTTCAAATATTCAGTATCGATAGCAGCTATTAAATAACTGAATTTGGTTTTCTCCTCTGTGATATTCGCTATACCGAAATTAGCTTCTAGCTGAGCAAAATATAACTTAACATTTGTTGGAGAAAACTGCGGAACTTTCATTCCTATTTTTTCAACACCCAGATTTGAATCATCGAAAGACATAATGATTTAAAGGTAAAAAACATTCAGTGACCAAAGTAGCAAATATCGTAAAACAAAAATGAAACACTCACTTCGAATCCGAAATACTACGCAGCAGACGGTAAATGCTAGAATCGTAGACAGTTGGCGGGACGACTGCTGATGATGTAAATCAGAAGTAAACATTCTAATAAACAGAATAAAATGTTCCAAGTCCGGTATTCACCAGTGAGGCGTATGTTGATATACAAGGAAATATAATTTTTATATTATTTACACTTTATTTACAACATACTAATCATATTGCTACATATACTAATCATATTCAACATACTAATCATATTGCCTCTAGCTAAACGAGAAACATCGTCGCAGCTAGCAAAGAGAAACGAAACGCGCGAACATAAACAGACAGTGTTGCCAATCCAAAACAGAGAAATTTTGGAGGCGAAAATATTTATGAACATGGAGTCACCACAAATAATACCAGCACTCTGCATTTCATTAAGCTGGTCCAAAGCAGTTTGCTGAAGTGTTTGAGGAATAGAAAAAGGCAGAGTTCTAATAGGAAAATTTTGATTTAATGAGATATGAGGTTTTACTCTATCAGTATGCCCTAAGGTTGACAAGTCCTTAGAAAAGGCAGCATAATTTTCTTATAAAACACTTAGAAACTTTTGTTTTTGCTCTATCGACAAATGATCTAACTTAAAATCTGAATCAGAAAGCATTTCCTTTCTCTTACTTAAAATTTCAAGCGATGCAGAAATGAAATTAACAAAATGTTGAACATTTTCATTCGAATCATAGTCAAAATTAGTTTCAAGATTACATTCATTATCATTAGGTTTGTCAAGAAGTTCAGAATCACTAACATTGCCAATAATAGAACCTTTGTTAATATAAAGTTGATTGTCACTTTTATTTTCAATGGAAATATAAAAATTATTAAAAATAGGTTCTTGAGTATTATGAACTCCATTATGAACTCATTTTCAAATTTATGTAGTGATGGGTGACACACAAACTGAGTAATATTAATAGGTTGAAACAAACATTCTTTAAGATTAGTATGGGTTTTAACTTTAAAATATTGACTGCTTTTACAATCTAACACAAGTTTTTCACACAGGGTAACCACATCAGATGGAACATTTTTGGAATTAGTACCTTTAACACATAAATCACTTTGTAAATTGAAACACTTTGCAGTATCATTCATATTAAAATTGTCATCAATACATTGATCAGTAGTATTCACATCAGAATACACATTATTATTCAGTAAATAATCATTAGGTTAAAATAATGCATTGTTTGGTACAGGTTGATACGAATTATGCATATCATACTCCTCAATATTACCATTAGCATATTTATTATCAAAATTTTCATGAAAGTCAGTAACATTATTATTAAGATTAGAATGAAAAATAGGTGATGCAGAGATTGTTGAGTTAAACTGTACATTACTATCAAAGGTATTTTCAAGAAAAGGAATAGTTTCAGAATTAATTACAACAGAGTTAATGTTATGATCGAGTATCACATTAAATTTATTGAGAAAGTCATAGCCTAATAAAATATCAAATTTGGAAGAGGACAGATCAGTTAGATAAAATGTATGTTTAAATGACTTTCTAGAGAACCTGATAGATAACTCAACACAAGCAGAGTATTGTAAATTAGAATTTAAAGTTTTAATTGTTACAGCCCTAGATAGTAATTTATATTTAATTTGCGATTTGATTATACCGAATACTGTGGCATCAAATAATGATAAACTGGATCCAGAATCCAAAAGAGAAATAAAAACACTATTGTTTATATGTGTGTGTACCAACGGTAAAGAGAAAATAGAAAAATTGTCAGTAGGACACACCACATCAGAGGAATCATCCTCGTCTAAGTACTAAGAATAACCTTTACAAGCATTTTGATTGGAGTTCATAATCTCAGTGGTAAGAGACTCCATAATTAGTTTAAATTGTGGTTATCAGTGTTATTAGAAGCCACAAATTCGTTAGCTCGAGGATTCATGCTGCTGTGATTCCCTCGGCTGTTATAATATGCATTAGACCTGGTATGATTTCTACCATTGTTATTACTCCGTGAATTACTAGTATTATTATTAGCTATCATTCTCTTAAATTGATTTCAGTTTCTCATAATATGATTTACTTTTCCACAAACATTACATTGTACTTGAGGCTTCCTGATGGAATTACCTCTGAAATTTTTAGAGTGTGGTCTATACCTGTTTTTAAAGTTTTGTCTAAAAGACTGATTTTTAGAATATGGTTCAGCCACAACATTTGAAGGATTTTTAAATTCGACTAACTGAGTCTTTAGTACATTAACCTCTGCGACAAGTTCAGCATAAGAAGGCTGTGAAGATGTTGAAGGCATTGATGTTTCAGATTGTGTCTGAATATCTTGTAATAGCTAAGCTTTTGCTATAGCATCATCAAAATTGACTAGACCAGACTCCAAAATTTTTATGGCGACAGGTAGCACATTCAGTAGGTGACTAAGTTTTATGGAATCCAATTGGGATTTCTCAATAATATTGGGGTGAATTTTTCGAAATAAATTATCAAGGTGGTGAGCCAAATTTTTAATAGTTTCCCCTGGTAGTAATTTAATATTGTTCACGGCCACACGTAAAGAGTGTGTATTTGCCGGTTGAAAGAATTTGATGAATATTTGTTGTAATTCCTCTAAATTTTATCTTGCTCTGGCCTCTGCAGAACTCACAAAGAATTTAAGTACATTGCCAGTTAATTTAGATTTTAAGTAAATAATAGCCTGATGCTCTGACCATTTATTAATTTCTTTAATGTCAGCTAATTGCTCAAAAAAGAAGTCGAGCAAATCAGGATCCCCATCAAATGATGTTAAATTACATGAGAAAGTATTTTTAGAAGTCATGATGACTTACAGATACTAGTTTTTACATTAATAGCAAAATATTTTTAACTCTACAAAAAATGTAAAACTGAAATTACAGGTTGATTTAAGAGCATTGACTAAGTAAAATACATAAAATACACTAATGACAGAACAGTTAACTAAAACTTTGCACACATGATAGGAATAAATAGTATATAGAGACATATAAACAGATAACAAAATACTTAAATTTAAAATTATTCACATACTTCTACTAATAATAAAAATATGAAAAAAACACATTATACAATAGACTACAAATTACAAATCAAAATGATTTACCAGGACGCAGTTGACGACGGACTGGAACGAGCACCATAATTTGTGCGGAAGAAAAGACGGCACTATAATTTGTACTGTCGGAAATGGGAACAGCACTATAGTTTGTGCTGAAGAATGAAGCTGTACCTTAGTTTGTAGAGATAAAATCGGAACGGAACCATTCTCTAATGAAGAAATAATGTCTATCTCTATATTGTAGAATTACCCCTTAGTTAGTGGTAGGAAAAGGAAGCGGCACGGCACTAAGTCTATCTCGATGACGAACTGTTGGTACGGGAAGAATATGGCCGAAAGTATATGTCGAAGAAGAAACCGATGAACCCAGTCAAGAAAGTTCGTGGAGCTAGGAACAATCAAACATTACTTCGATGATGATAACCGCTTTTCAATAAAACGTGATGTCGAATTTAGAAGCCTAACTAGCTTCAGTAGATACGTTGGCCGGTAACGTCGTTGTATAGTGGCATTGGCATGATGTGACCACAATACCCTCAGGCGGCGCCATCGTCTTCTGCAATCCGGGAACCAAATTCACACACAAAAAAAAGGAAGCGAGCCAATTATTAGGTCGAAGCGTTATTTATTGAAGTTCACTTCGGAAGCTTTGATCGTTAAGTACAAATACATAAAAAAATGACCATGATGGTTCATAAAAATCATACATCGAAAATGGTATAGCCTCCTCACAGAATTAGGCAAGAAGGGCCACATTCTGAAGGGTCTTCTAAAAAGCACGACCTATATATATATAGCAAAAACTCGTGATCTCTCAAAGTCTGTGCATGAGAGTGTAAGTAAGTTAATATGCATCTCTGTGTATCCAAGTTCTTCTCAGACAGGAGTATATGGAGCGGGGGTTACACGAAAGTTGTGTGCCAAGATGCCTAGCGTACGTAGTGTGAAGGCAAAACGCGTATTAAGTTAAAAGGGCGATAACGGGCGAAAAGTTGCAACCATCTGCTTATGACGTAAAGGCGCGGCAGGTTTAAAAAGCGGTGATTGGCTGAGCAGGTGAGACCTGGCGACTTTTGAAATTCACCAATATTTGGCGATTTATCGCCAAAGCGGTTTTTTCAAAAGCTGCACAGAATCAATTGACGGTATTGCCTTTGGGGGCAAGAGAAATGGCTTGTATTATGGAAACGTCACCTTGAGCGCCGTGAAAATGAGTAACTGCTTTCGAAAGGGGTTTTGAAAGATGGTACGCTGTTTGTTAGCCCGTAAACCGGAAACCGTAGTTTAAAGAAATTCTTGCAACAAGAGAACCGTATCTTGGGAATAATAAAAACCGTAAAGATTTCTTCAACAATATCGAGTTGATTCTATTTAGACAGATGTGCATGAATGAGCAAAGATGTTGTTAAAGTAGACCACCCTGAATTCCAACTGGGGCTTAGAAACACACCTGTTAACGTGAAAAATTGCCTGACAGAGTGACTGAATTAAAGTATTTCCTGATATTAAATAAATTCTAGATTAAATTGGATAGCACGCATTAACTGTAGCGTTAAATTCCACGCTACAATATGCCATCACTAATTATTGATTAATTTTTTTTTAATACATTGTCCATTTGTGTATTTTCCTACTTGTTTTTGTCCAGCGTCGCTTCATTTCATATGACTGGTATTTCGTTATTAAAGTTCAGTAATCACTTTTAGGGAGAGATTATTGATATTTATCCTAGCAATGCTCACCATATATGCAGTCATTCAAGCACTTCTCCGCCTCTGTTAACCCTATGAGCGTTAAGACTCGACAAAATTTTCGTCGTAAAAAGTTTTGAGGTCATAGAGCTTACATTACATGGTTTTTTTCTTTCTTAAATCTCACATAGCTATAGAAGAATTTTTAGTTAAGTTTTTCTATATTCATTTTAACCGTTAGGTGGCATCAAATGCGATCGCAACATCCTTATCATCGTGGGAGTGTCGGAGGTCCGATCGTAAGAGCGCGATTAGCTATTTGTAGTAGGCATGGTAATTAGATATTTGTAGTCGGTTTCTATTCTTAGTAAGCAGATTTGTGACTACAGTGAACCAATGTTCCACTAAATACAATGAAGGAAATGCAATTAAAAACTTTTGTACTATAGCCCAAAATTCAGGATAAAGCAGCCAGAACTGTTGGTAGTTAGGTTTGAATTTAAATTTGCCGCCCTTCTTGATCGTCCCACCACCTTCTGGGAAGTGAAATCGCCCACTTGGGGAAATCCCGATTTAGTTAATTATATATACATTTTTTTTTCTTAACTGTAGAAAGCGGTGATTACTACTCATATAAAAACACGCCTACATTTGACCCAGTGTTGATGTTGTTTTCAACACCCCTCGCCGATTTCTCCAGCATTATTAATATTATTATAGAAGTGATTACTGTTTTTAACACAATCAACTAAATCTAACTTTTTAATTCCCATTGTAATGAATTGTAATGAAACAGTTGATACTAACGAAAAATTATTGGCTATATTTGATAAAATTGACCAGTATTTAAACCCCGCCCTCATAAATATCTAGTTCTTTTCCTTCCTTGAAAGTTTTGCTCTGGAATGTTAATTGTTTGTCTGGCAACATTAGCGAATTTAGAAATTTTATGGAAACGTCCAACATTAACCTTGAGAAATATTGAAAATGATTTTGTAACTGGATTTTAAAAATTTTCGGGTGGTGTACGAACGATCCACGAGGGTTGATAATGGTACGATAATGAATTATTTATAACTCTCAGGTTGCAAGAGCACACAGTTTTTTAAAGTAAAACTGCACTTTAAATGTTAAGCTTTAAATTTTCTCGAAGTACCTAGAGGTTTATGTCGTAACTCATTTGCAATCGCAAGTGATGCATTGTCGACAAAGGGATCTTGATGTCAGAACCCATTATATCCGAAAATTAGGAGAAGGTTTTTCTGCATTCCAAAGATAACTCAATAAAAATTTATAACATAATAGGATCGATTTTTCAGTTTACCAATTGATGGCCTAAAATTCATCAGTAGTTAATTAAAAAACAACATGCTATTTTAAAAATGAAATTATTGTAAAACTTTCTTACATCTATCACTTTTTAATTATAGAAAAATCTTATAAATAAAATGAATCCGTAATGCGATTATCAATATTGTTGACGATACACTTAAAAAAGGGCATTGTGCCGCGAGTAATTGTGGTCGGCCCCAGAATCCGGAAATTAATCTGAGATTGCATGTTGCGGATAATTAACCATAATACCTTTCACGGTGCTCGTGTTGGTATGAAAACGGTTAACACATGCAGAAAAAAAAGGCCAGTAGATGGCGCTGTTTGCGTAACATTGTCTTCGAATAAGCACTATTTTAAGTCGATGAGTCAGTTTTCTCGAAGGTAAGCAGTGTTTTTATCTAATCTTAATTTACAGAGTTGATTTCAACACATGTTTAATAACAAGTGCATAGGTTGTAGAATCTAAATATGTTTTGTTGAGATGAAATGCAAATAATAAAGCACTATTTGAGATAAAATAATGTTAGCGTGATCATATGATCATGCTCGGCGTTCGAACTGCGATTTTTTTCTTTTGCTTGTTTTTTTAAAAAAATATTTCCATTTTTTGATTATGCATAAGGTAAGCTCGTAAAACTTTAAAATTCTTAAAAAAAATTAAAAATGGATTTCGAATTTCAAAATATTTTAAACATTTTAAATATGTTTTATTTTTTGTATTTCTATCTATTTATTTATAAATTGATGTATTTTTATCACTCGGATTTAAAGAATAATATAGCTTTTAAAATTTTCTGAAATAAAGACTTGAAATGAAACATTTTCTACATTCCAAAGGTAACTCAATAAAAATTTACAATATAATAGGATCGAATTTTCAGTTTACCAATTGATGGCCT